>JALMQS010000085.1:6344220-6411812 GCA_024734495.1 Forficula auricularia | reverse complement strand
GGTTCACAATTGGCGAAGATATCAGATAACATAGACACAAAAAAAAAAAAAAAAAAATCAGTCGAATTGAGAACCTCCTCCTTTTTTGAAGTCGGTTAAAAATATAGCATTTCTTTTACTATACGCAATCTTGTAAATTTCCTAACTATTTGTATTGTAAACCTATAGTAAATTTACAATTTTTTACAGTGTGTATAATATATACAATATTTGATATATATTGTTATTGTTATTTGTATAAATTGTTTATATATGTAAAAATGTATAATATTTTTATTTGAATCAAGCAGAGGATTGATTGACCTCATTGATTTCTATTTCAACTCTTCTTACCTACCTAATAAAAATTATTATCCATGACAGCTCATATTTAGATTTCTTAGTAAGGAATTATTTAACGATTAAAACAAGACCCGATTAAATCTAGCGACGACTATAGATCTATTTGTTATGTAACAGAAATCAATTATAGAGGGATCATCAGGTGTATGGTAAAGTCCCTTAGTGTTTAAGTTACGACAGATTTTTTGAAATTCCTTTCGGAGAGCCTAGCAATAATTATCTCTCTCTTTCCAAAAAGATGAACAGTTGTCCATTGAATAGAAAAGACAAATGGTTGGGAAGACAAATGTACTGTTGCATTCAACAACAGTTAAAAAGTTGAATATTTTCTATGAATAATGAAAGCCAGCGCAGCGATAAGCCAAGCGACAGACTCCTCCGAGCAGAATAATGATGGAATGATTATGTTTATTTTTAATTATCCGCATCGTTTACTGACGAGAGGCGAAATTAGAATGGTATTTAAATATATAATAACGAAGCATGAGAAGGAGAGCCTTTTGCGTTGAATGCTACCGCAGATTCAAGTCTTAATGGCCGAATAATAAATCGCTAATTTTCTAGAAGTCATGCCCGGTAAGTGCTCAGTAAGATTCATTGCAGAAGATAGCTCAATTCAAATGGATGGTTTACCGTTTGGCAAATGAAAAAGAACAAGCGATTAATATGTGTAGAGCTTTGGATTTCTTAGAAATTGGAAGAATAAACCGGCCAAGTGCGAGTCGGACTGCATACTGAGGATTATGTACCTTATAACTTTCAAATTACTTATGGCATCAAATTTGCTATAATTTGTCGTAAATAAGGAAAGAATAAAATTGATCTGTATTTTGATTATATAATCACCAATACTGAGAACGTCGCTTGAAGTAAATAAATATCCGAAGGGTGAACCGCGATTGGAATTAGGTCTACACCGTCTTTGGAATTATTTGGAATTACTTTGGAATACATTAGATAATCTATTGTATTCTATTGTCTTCTATTTGGAAATTAAAGTGGAAGTGGAAGTAGGTGTACACGATATTAGATCGCGGTTCACCCCTCGTAAATATCTAAAACAAAATGGCAATTTGTTGTGTTTAACCGCGGGAGGGTTGTTATTTATTGCCTCACCTGTGGGCCCAAGATTCCACACCAAGAATAACCAGGGTTGTTTGTTGATTTGTTGTCTATGGGTGGGTAAGCGGTAGGGAGTTTTTTTTTTGTGGTGTTTATGTTGTTATTATTATTTCCGGGTGGCGTTTGTTATTTTCATGCATTATAACGAGACTCCCAAATAGAAAAAGTTCCATTCTAAATTTAGAATTCACCCTATGTTTCGCGACCCCAAAATTCAATTACTTGAGCCATAGTTTGAAAAGCACTGTAGTGGATAATATGGTGGTGTATAGTATCAGTAGGTAAATTTTTTGGAAAAACGAGTGCTAAAAAAAATTTCAATTAGGTACATATTTATTCTAAAATAACTGGTAATATTATCTAGTATAAGTTTACAAATACATATATCAATGGCTAAAAGTTAACTTTGGATAAAATAATGAATATTATTTGTATTTTAAAATAAAATAGATGAAAATGGTAGTAAGATTATTATATATGCTGAACGCATACCACATACCATATAAGTATTTTTTATGTGATTATGTTATCAAAAGTTTCTCATGAAAAAATATATAAAGTAGAATTTTACCTGAAAGTTGTTTTTGATATTTTCAATATTTTTGAAGGAAAAATTGATAAACCCAAAAGAGAGGAGACTCGGGAAAACGGTAAAGACCTCTCGAAAAATAGAAATAAGCCAAGTGCGAGTCAGACTTGCATGGGTTCCATACTTTATAAATAAATAAATAAATAAATAAATCTTTATTACTCGACCTGCTTAGAGGCACAAGTCCTCGGTGGTTAGGTCAACAAAACATCAATACAAATTAACTAAAGAAATTAATAAACATAAATACAAATCAATTAAAAGAAATTAACAATTAATATACAAGAAAAAAAAATAGAAATATATGCTCATTAACAAATAACATGATCATAGATTTTCATCATAAGACAAAACGTAATTTAAATTATTCCGCGAAAAAACCCGATACCAGGATCAAACGAGGCATTAGCCATCCCGACATTTGCCATAAGTTGTTAAGGAAACCTGGTCAAAACCTTAACAAGGATGGTATGACCTCTCTCTACGTCAGTTAATCACTGCTTGTGAGAACAAAATAAAAATTTTCACCGCTCTAGGACACTAGGACTTGACAAAATTTATAATTGATTTAATCATAGGGGCCAGAGGACTATAATCCCAAGTAGTAACAGACATACTATAGCTTACAAAATACTTGAGATTTGAAATTCGTCCACATTTGACTGTGGTGCTGAGGGGAATTTTTGATAATTTTAAGTTAAAGTACTTCAGCACGCCTACAAGAACACCGAAGGATGTAAAAAGAATATTTTTTTAATAATTTAAATATCATTTAAATAAAAGTCAAATTTTCGATTTTATAATAATTCTAGTATCCAGTAGGTAAATATTTTTGGAAAAAAATTTCCTTATCTTCTCAAAAAAATTTTCGAGCAAAAAAAAGACTTGCCCTGTATTAAAACGTTCCTAAATTATCGACTAATAACTTTTTTATTTTAGCTAAGTAGTATGTGTTTTGGAAAATAGAATATAATGGTTTTATACAATTGTAATAAAAACAATTTAATTCGTAAATACTCTTATTATACTCGATATGGTATATCTTCCATACATAGGTTTAATAATAATTATAATTTTTGAAGTTAATGTGAGGAATGCGCATCTGCAAAATTTAACTGTTGAAAAGTATTATTGAGTAATATTCTGATTCTTACCCCCAAATATAGTAGAAATCGATATCTGAAAAATTCTCTCGCATCCATTATAATTTTTCCCTTATAATGAAATCAACTCCAAGTGTTGGCCCTAATTCTATTGATATATAGAATGATGATATAATTTATAAACCATATACAATAATATAGCGTTTATTTTTTAAGTTTCTTTCATTTTATTCTTATTTTTACAGTTCTTATTTTCCTCTCAAGTATGTTATCAATCAAGAAATACAACTCATCTATTTTGTTCCACCTCGCCCCAAGATAAAAAAAAAATGCGCTCTATAACTCACTCTATTTTATATTCCATAAAATCAAGTTCAAAAAAAGAAAAAAAAATCCGAAGTCCTTCGAACCTGTTAAATATTTATTTAAAAGTTATAGTTAATTTTATAACGCCCGTCTTCTTTCTCGGAGGAATCCTATTCAGTATTCAATTTGCATTTTCTCACTCTTTACACTCTCGACTGCTTTTAGAAGAATCGTTGGTTCGTTGTCTCTGGCTTCTTTCTTTTAACTACCAATCAACGATAGCCAATTGCGATTCGTTAAAAACAAATAAAGATCGCGCATTAATTCAAGAATTTTTTAAAAGGATCTACTTTTCTAGGAATTTCTCTAGTAAATGCCCATCTTCATGTACCTACATATACGACCTGATGAGTGTGCTAAGACGCCTAATTTACTACAAAGATATATAATATATCAGTGGCGGTTGGTGACTTTTCAACCAGAGGATGCTGTCCAAAAAAGTATTCTTCATTTTTTCAAATTTTATTTTAATCTTCGCTTTATTTTGCAAATTTCATCGAATACAGCATCACTTTACTTATTTTTCAAATTTAATATTAAATTTTAAAAAAATATATTTTGGGACCTTCGCCCCAAACGGAAACTGCTTTGTGTGAGTGAGGGTAGAAGTCAGAAATTAAATCTTGTGACTTAAACTCCACAGTCCCTGAGATTGAAATCGACCTTCTTCCTCAATGAATCAGCCTATCCTATAAGAAAATCTTACATTTCTCCTAATTCTATTGCTATAAGCAAGCTATCACTTGTTTATAAGACTTTTAGTTATTTCCGATCTTATATACTATTGGGAATTCTTAGAAATAGATTATTCCAAAGATTCGCGATTCATCTTTATTTATTTATTTTTTGTATTATAACTATTTTAATAGTTCTTCAGAGAGAACAATTTTTATTCGACTAAAACTTGTCTTTTAAATGCTTGAACTGGAAGATATACCAGGCAGGAACTACAAACCTTCTATCCGCACCCTTTATTTTAATTACCCCTTGAAACTATGCAACAATTTTATTCACCAATATATTTTTCAATACAAAAAATGTTTTTTATTCAAATATTTGAAATATCGGATAATAATTTGAAAATTTAAAGATCCTCCTGAAATTTTGAATTCGATATTTATGAAAATACTCTAAATGTTTGAAATTTTAGGGATTCGCAGCATCCACAGCATACATGGACCGCACTCCACTGATATATACATATATGTATATGTATAAGTAAAATCTTGATTGTTTTATTGTATTAAATTAATAGAGTTCTTTATAAAAAACAATAAAAAAACGTTTAATAAAATTTCAAACGTTTTGGGAGAAATTTTCTATTATTGTATTGATGAAAAATTTGAAAATAAGTTGGAAGAATAATAAAAAATTATTGATAGCTGCTTTTATGATTACTAATTTCTAATTTCACTGTCGCAGAGACTAATGCGGACGATAGTTACAGACAAAGTGAGCGACACGCAGACTTCTGTAGCGATCAGAGGTTGGGGGGAAGAAGCATCACTAGTCACAATCATGGTCAAACCTGTCGCGGCACGCTCGTTCTATGCCAGTTAGCAGCATCAGTCAATGAATAGCCACACCTCGTGTAATGGGAGCACCTGGTATTTAGATAACTAAATTGGCACCTCAGTTCAAGGTATGACTACCTTGCAAAAAAGTCCCAATCCACATTCTTACTTTATCCAATGCGAAGCAGGAAAAAGTATTAGATTTGACTCGCACCAAGCTGGTTTTAGGCTAAAGACTACGGAACCAATGGTCTCAATCAAAGTCACAAATTAGAGTATTTATTTAGGTTGAATTTTAGCATCTGACAGTTTTGCCAATTGATATATATATATGTATATGTTTATTTGTTTAAATCAGAGGACAACCTCATTGATTTCTCTTTTTAAAAATAATAATATAATAATAATTAAAAATATTTTGACCTTACTGAATAATTTATAATATGCAAATGTTAGAAAGAATTTCCACTCAATTTGAACATCGCGTTGTAGAGGAAATATGGATTACACACAGGTGTTATTAAGCACCACCTTGCAGAAAAGTATGGAATTTACCATCTCCAGATCTTTTAATTGACTTTCTTAGCCTTTTCATCATCGGAAGTCATTAAAATTGAACAATGACAAGAGTTCGTATGAGAATATGCTGTGAAATGTGTATCAGTGGCATTGTGTGTGGTCGGTTGCCTTTAATTCTGCTAATCGAGATCGAAACTCGGTAAAGAATATACTAGAGGCAGTGATTCACCAATTTTTTATTTTTATTAGAGTATATTATCCAATGCTACATTAGTCATGTCTACTCTATCTTTTTAATTAGATTTATGAATCATCTCTTTTTAACACTTAGCAATTTGAAGAAATTATATACCTTAAATTAAAATGGTTTTTTAAACGCTTTTATTTAACTTCAATTCACACTGATGTCTTTTGGATTACAAAGCAATTATATCTAATTTTCATCACTAACTATTTCCATGATATTTCCATCATATTAGTAAGTCATATTGAAATGTCCGAAAAAAGATTATTGTTATGACTTTATAATGTGAAAATAAATTAGAATAACGTAAATACATGAGTAGTAAGTACATGATATTTCAACTTAAGTGTGTCCTATTGCTAAATTTATTATTATTGGATCTTCCAAGTTGAAGCAAAGTAGGTACTTGTACCTACTTAGTAAGATTTTTTAAGACAAATGCAGTAGTGAAAACAGTGTTAGGTTATTTTGAAAACATTTTTTTAATGACGCCTTTTGTGTAGTATCTCACTTTTATAGAGAATTTGAATAAATTATTGAATCCATAATTTCAGGCAGGCCTTACCAAACCTAGCGTGAATAACATCCAAGCAGCTTCTGCAATGCCGAGGAATCAGTGCACGAATGCACGAAAGCAATAAATATATAACATAAAAATTAGGGGTTTGGGAAGGGGGTTCACTAAAGTGTTGTAGGGGGTTAGGAGTAGCAGTGTGAAGGGTGCAAAAATAGATTTTTTCGAAATTAAATTTTTCCATCCTCTATAAAAAAATTTCATTTACCTACTTAATTTGTGTGAAAATTATTTTTATTTTCCTATCGAAATTGAGAAAATGAATAAGGGTTACACTGTATAAAATTTTCTCTCTTTACGAAAAGTACAAAAATATATTTTTTTCAAGATATTTTAACGAAATTATATTTTTTCATCTCTACATAAAACACCCATTTAAATAAACGGTAATTGACGATTCTACCCTCACCGACTCCCTCGACTCGCTAGCTCATCGAAGAAATGTCTCTGCCCTTTCCCTTTTCTATAGATACTATCACGGCAGGTGCTCTGATGAGATAAAATCAATAATTCCCCCCAAAGCATGCTTTACACGTAGCACGCGTTTTGCCGACTCCCAACACTCTTTCGCGGTCAAATTAGAAAAGTGCCGGACCACTTCATTCGCCAATACATATATCCCCATGACTTTAAGGAACTGGAACTCTCTCCCAGCCTCCATCTTTCCCAGCACTTATAATCTTCAAACCTTCAAAACCGGAGTGCATAGACACCTACGTCTACACCCTCTCACTTAATCAACTTTCCCTTCTCTTCGGTAATGCAAGGGTCTTCGAGATCCATAGGAACTGGATCTTTACTGGTGCACCCCTTCTTGCATTCGATTGCATTAAAAAAACAAAACAAAAAGAAAACGTATAATTTTCAAAATATAGAAGTTTGGAGATGAGTGCACAATGCACATCCATTATGTATGAGTCGCCATGACCTTAGCTAAGAAATCTTAATGCATAGAAACGGAATAAAAACAAATATTTGTTTAGAATATTTAATAATAATTTTATGAATAAGGCTGGTTGTGTGTTTACAAAAGTACTTACATTTTCTAATAAATGTTATTATTGTTTTATTTCAGGTGCGTGATACACCCTACTAATAAGTCTCTTCTAGCACTCTACGATCTCTGTCTGTGAGTAATAAAATAAAATTTACTGTTAAGATCGAGAGCAATGTTAGTGGCATATAAATATTTGAGATATCAATGAGTTCAGGGCCACCTAATCCTAGAACGCAGTATTTAAAAAGATCTATAGCCGATCTATAGCCGAACACATTAGGAATGATCTTCAGGGTTATAATAAATTTTTAAATAATCTAAGTAAAATAACTTTATGAAAAAAAATATGTTTGAAAATTAATTATTATATTTGTTACGTCAATTTTCTTTACTTTACTATTAGTACTCATCCCCTCATAACACATATTATTCAATTCAATTTCTGTGTGGGGGGGAGGGTTTGAAATTCTTGCATTTTATTATTATATGCTCAAAATCGGTCAAGTCTTATAACAGGGCTGCCCAACCAGTGGTCCGCGGGTCTCATGCGGCCCATCACTGCAATGAGTGTGGCCCAACATAAATCATAAACTTCCTTAAAACTTTTAGATTTATATGAAGAGATATATTTATTCCCTTTTTCGAAAAATGAATATACATTTGTACAATATGTGAAGCTTTTTTCAAGAATAAAATTCACTAAAAGCAAAATTATAAGCTCAACTATCTATATAAGATAAAATAATAATAATAATAATAATGAAGTTTGGAATATTTAAAAATTCTTCTTCTTCACATATTTTCATTTTCTAAAATATTTATTATTTCAGTAATTTATATAAAACAAGTCTATAGTTATCATTCTAGTACAAGGAGACAAGGAATTGGGGTTTTCTAGAACAATCACAATTAATTGATAATTTCTCTCCTGGACTAAAACTTGTCAGGCTATTTTCAAGTAAACAATTTACGAAAAATAAAATTAGAAGCTCACTATGAGCTAACAAAATAATCAAGTTAATAATCGCATTATTAACTATATTTTCTGTATAAGAATAGAATTATAATATTTTATCCGCAGTCCGAGACAATTTTTTTTCTTCAAATGTGGTCCGTGTAAGCCAAAAGGTCGGACACCCCTGTCTTATAACTTCGACCAAAGGTAATAAAAATCTCTTCTAATTCTTTAGCACAGAATAAAATGGGGGGGGGGGGGGGGGTTTTTTTTAAAAAACTGGGGCGGGTGAGTCATGAAGCTTGGGGGGGGGGGGGGGGGCCTGATATAATAATTAAAAACTTCTAAAATAATCAAACATGTCCTTATAATTAGTATAGATTTACAAATTACATTTTTTTTAATATTCCAAATACATATCGTCGGCTTAGAGTGTAAACCTGCTAACTCCATTTTTATCATATATGGCATATTAATACCGTTTGAAAGAAAAAGATATGCAGCATCGTCCAAGTAAAACTGCTACTTAAAATTAAGATCGTAAGTTGTAGAAAAAAAATGTGAAAAATATTTTTTTCCATAACAATATTAAATTTTGTTTGTTTTTTCTCTCACCTGTAAAATTTCCTTCTTGTGAGTTAGCAGGCTTACTCTCTAAGGCGACGATATAAGAAATTTGTTGATACTATAAAAACTTTAAAAATCTACGATTGATAGTAAGAGAGAAAGTAATACAGGAACAGGGAACACTATATATTTTTTATGTGGAAACTTCTTTTGCCAGGATAAGTGAATTGGTTGTCCAATGAAATGGAAATGAAGACAAGAAGAGATAGAAATCATAGTATCTTACTATTGAGAGGCATGTAAAAGTGTGCATATAGTATATTTTCTCTGTGAATCGCGTGGGAGACAGATGCTCATTCAAAATCCTTAACCTTCAACAAGTGTTCTCTTATTATCAAGCAATAATTTTTGCTAAAAATTAAAAATACCAAAAAATAATATCAATAACTTCAAATGTTTGTTAAAAATGATAACAAAATTTATTTTTTGATGTCAAATGAGAAGCTTTTTTTTCATTTGAAATGTTCAGAAAAAATTATCATATGAACAAAGAAAAAAAATTTGAAATTAGAGCTTTGATTTTAAACTCTTGGTGAGCTTAAATTAATTTTTCTATGCTAGAGAGCATTTGAATATTTTCAGGAGTTTAAATTATCTAGTCACTTCAATGAAAGAGATGAGGAAAGGTTACTAGTTTGAAAAAATAAAATAAATATGATTTTTACATTTGAATTGTAATTTTTTTTTTTATAAATTTTATTAAACCAATTATTTTACATGAATTAATGTATACATTGTTTTGAGCTTCGACTCCGGAGATTACTTCTCCACCATCGAGTGTCCTTGTTCATCTTTTTAGTCCTTGTTTTTAATAAGAGGAAAAAACTAATTAAATAAAAAACCTCTTTTCCGATAATTATTCCAATTCCATTATTTTTCAATCGTACCCTTGAATGGTAATAAATAGCTAATAGTGAATTTAGAAATTGTCTGACAATATCAACGGATTATCTCCAAAAAAAAAATTATTTACGAAACTGCTTAATATTAAATTATATATATCTTACCCATAAATTATGTCAATCATTTATATCTACACAACATAATATAATCAGGATAATTAATATATCAGACTCGCAACGATTTTATCCCTGAAAATTTATCTATAATTAATTAAATTTATTCATTATGATTATATTTTTTATCAATTGATATTTGATGCATATCTTAATATAGTGAATTGGCATCGATTTTTTTTCAATTTTTATTAGATATGGGATAGAATGGGGTGACAGAATTATTGAGAGTGGTGCTGATAATATTATGCTAGTTAGAAAATAGTTATCAAAAAGTGGGAGAGTACTTTATCATAAATTATGCATAATTCTTGATTAGAGATTGGAGTATAGAATTAATGTTACACAAATTAATAATTATTTAGTAAATAATTTTAATATGTGGGTATGAGTTCATATACCACGCAGTATAATTTTATTTCGCTTCAGAAGAGTTTCAATTACCGCATTGTTTTTAATGTCAAAATAAAAAAAAATTTAGTCAAAATAATATAATACCTTAAGTTCGATCTCATATAAATTTCAAGTAAAAACTTTGAATATATAACAATATATTTAAGTCTTGATGAAGCTCTATAATACTCTGAGATATATGAGTCAAACCATTGACTAGGATATATATAAGTTTTGTCACACCACGCCTATGAGAAATCCATCACTAATTTCATAGCCTTATACTCGAGGGACAAAAAAATGTCATTATAAAATTTAAAATATAAAACGGAACCTTATTAGTGTCGGCCCAATGTTTCTGTTTGTCAGGAAATGGAAACTCGTAACCTAAATAAGATACAAACTTGAAATTTAAAAATTATACGTATTTTTACCACAAATCAAAAATCTTGTTAAAATTTTAATCGAATGATTATTTTAGTGAATCAAATTTTATGTATGCTGGAAAAGAAAAAAATATATAATAGAGTATGAGGTATCCCCGTAAAGAACTTTTTAAATAGAATTGGGTTTAATTTTTTTATATTTATTTCGATTTAAAATTACGATGGAAGAGAACTTCAAATTAGCCTTTTTCAGGTGATTTTTTGTCAGCTCAATTTCAATAAAATATTTAAACTAAAATTTTGGAAAAATTTCACAAAAAAAAAGTGATGCACATATAATATTTATTTATAAATGATATATTAAATAAATTATATATGAATAATTAAATATTATTTACCTTAAATAGACAGGCAGAGGAAAAAGTGAACAGGTAGGTACTAAAAAAAAAAACTTGGTACTCCATTTAATAAATTTAATAAAATTCAATCAACTGTGCCAAATTTTACTTCATTAGATACAAGCTATAAATTAAACTTCAAAAAATCTGAAAATTCAATTGATGTACTTATAGCTAGCTATCTGCCCCATGTATAAAACTATTCGATTTTCAGGATTTCCGTTTTTCACTGTATAGAGAATTAGAATCCCAATTATAACTCACCTAGTTATAGTTCTACTGCCTAGATACTCAAATTTGAATCTCATTAATTTGACTCTATATTATATTAACTCAGAAATCTAAATAATTATTGGCTGGATTCGAAATATAAGGAGTATAGAACAAACTTTACTATTACTATTAAGTTTATTTAAATAGTATATTTTGTTAATTGATAAATTTACTTCCCTTTTACTCTGCTTTATTCCACTCTTAAAATGGAGGTGGGGGAGGGATTCTCTAATTAATATAATATTTATTGTTACTTGTTAAAGAAGAGACCATTCTTATTAAAGATACAAGCAAAAGAATTAAAAAAAAAAGTGAAAAAAATAAACTAAAACGGGATCATCGGTTAACTAGAACAGATTCAGGAGTGGCTGGAATCGAAAGGAATTTTTTTTCTCTCTCATTAATTAAATCAAAGTTGAATCTAAAAATGGATTGGCAGCTCTTCCTAGAAGAAATAAAGCATGCTCAGTTATGTTAATGGTGGCCTGGGCCACCCCCGCGACCACCCCTGGCTAAAGAGCAATCGCCCTGCTTGCTGGGATTCCTTGACCATATTTAGAGGGCAGCACACACGCCTCAGCCCATTCACCTTTCCGGACACGTCCTTATTATAATTACGAGGATTCCCCAACTTAAAAAGCGCTTTAAATGCAAGCGGCGAGAAAGCACTGCTTGTTTGTTTTTGGACCACTTCTCCTTTCCTCCCCACTACTGCACTGACAACCCCTCTACTGCATTACTGCACTAACACCCACGCCTATTCACAAAGAAAAAAATATCAACCACAATAGATAATTAATTCTCTTCTCGTTATTAATAGAACAGATTCAATTTGTCCCGATTTGTCAATAATCTATCAAAGGGACGTTTGGTTGGAGAAAATAATAAATATTCTATAGAACGAGCCATCTTGCTTATACTTTTTTTTTTCGTTTTTTTTTTTTGTTTTTTTTTTTCAAAATAGAATTGAATATCATTAAAAGAGAGAAGAAGAAACGTTGTCTAATTAAAATACATGTAAGGAATAAATAAATAAGGAATGAATCTGTCGGTGAAGAGAAATCCAATTAGATCGTAGACAACAACAAAGAGTCCTTTGAACAATCCTTCTTTAAATTTCGAAAAAAAAAATAAAAATAAAAAAAGGCATCTCTTTAGAGGACAACTAGCAAATATACAATTCTTTCTTTATTTTTATTTTTGAACGAAAAGAGAAGTGAATTTTCTAAATACTTATGAATTGTATTTCTATTTTGTTAGAACGTATTTATAAAATTAAGACTAATATATTAAGATATAATTAATTCGAAATATAGGCACCAGCTGCATTCCCATTGGTCAATAGTATGTGTGAGATCTCTAGTGGGACAAACATGGAAGCTTCCCGTGTCATGTATTTGAGACCAGAGCTTTAAGCCTTTACCTTCATTCTAATAAATACATGTTTCTCCTCAAATTTGATGAAGTTTTAATTAATCTACTTACCATATTTCAGGAAGAATGAAAGTACTAGGTATATGTCGCTGGCCTTTTGAATCCTATTTTTCAAATTTTTCGATTATCGAATAATTTTTTTTCCCTAATTCTAAATTGAATATTTTCCTTCGTTCGTTGAATTTTTTTTTTTTATTATCGAAATGGAAAAGGGGCTAAAATAATTTATAAACAAAAAGCTGTGATTTTGTGTGATGTCGAAAAGGTAAGATGATAAAATATGAAGACACAATACACTCTTGAGCTTTTCAGGTCAATTTGCCGATTTGTTATTTTTAATTATTACTTTCCATATCTGTAGCTAAAAAAGTTACATCACCATTTGGAATTATGTTTGTTTCTCCCTGTAAAACTTAGGTTATACCAGGTGTATAACCTTAAATCCGCTGTTTGCTCATCGATGGCGCTAGTGCTCGTATTGAACTACTATGGACACGCCATACATTTTATTTCATGAGTTTAACGTCTGACCACATTAATCAGTGATCATTGTTAACAATTTCATAACACAAAGTCTGTTTTTCCTTGGGTAATCATGTCCAGTTTTGTGCCAGAAAAAGAGCATATGCGGGAAGCTCTGCTTTTCTGCTTCAGTTTGAAGAAATCTGCTGCCGAATCGCATCGAATGCTTGTGGAGGCCTATGGCGACAGTGCTTTATCGGAAAAGACCTGCAGGGATTGGTTTCGGCGGTTCAAAGATGGCAATTTTGACCTGTGGGACAAGAAGCGTGAAAATCGGCCCAAGAAGGTTGAGGACCATCAATTGCAGGCTCTTTTGGACGAGGACGATACGCAGAAAATGCTTGCCGAGCAATTGGGTGTTACTCAACCAGCCATTTCTAAGCGGCTACGTGCTATGGGAAAGGTTCAAAAGATCGGAAAATGGGTGCCGCATGAATTGAACGACAGGCAGATGGAGCGACGCCAAAACACATGCGAAATCTTGCTTGCCAGACAAAAAAGAAAGTCGTTCCTGCATCGGATTGTGACAGGCGATGAAAAGTGGGTATATTTCGAAAACCCTAAACGCAAAAAATCATGGGTTGACCCCGGCCAACCATCAACATCTTTCTCAAGACCAAATCGCTTCGGACGGAAGACGATGCTGTGCGTTTGGTGGGATCAGCAGGGAATCGTTTACTATGAGACGTTGAAACCTGGTGAATCTGTCAACGCCGACCGCTACCACCAACAACTGATCAAATTGCATCGTGCTCTGCGTGAAAAAAGACCGTATTATCAACAAAGACATGAAAAGCTGATTTTTCTCCACGACAACGCACCATCGCACACGTCAAAAATGGTCCAAAACTACATGGAGACACTCAACTGGGAGCTGCTACCCCATCCCGCTTATTCACCAGACTTGGCCCCTTCAGACTACCACCTGTTTTCGTCAATGGGCCACGCGCTCGCTGAGCAGCACTTCGATTCATACGAAGACGTCCGAAAATGGCTTGATGAGTGGTTTGCCTCAAAAGAGAAGGGATTTTTTTGGCGTGGTATCCACAAATTGCCCGAGAGATGGGAGAAATGTGTAGCTAGCGAGGGCAAGTACTTTGAATAAATTTGATTTTGCTTTCTATGAAAAAACCATGTGTTTTTGACTAAAAAACAGCGGATTTAAGGTTATACACCTAGTAGATCTTTTGTACTTCAAAATTTCTAAGTTTTCAAAGACACGCAGCAAAAACTTGTTAGGCTCAGAGTGTGTGACTAGGACCTCTAGGTAAAAATTACAAGACCACTTGTTTAATACGATTATAAAAAACCTATGAAACAATATCTCACTAGATGGGATTTGTAAATTTTTTGACTTTGACGATTGGTTTATCTACAAATAATCAAACTCTAATTAAAGGTCAAATTTAAATTCTTAGCTTAGTTTAGAACGTACAGTTGTCTAACAGAGTGACAATCAGAAAATAAAGTCTCCCCCTTAAGGATACCGTTTTTACCTTATTTGGTTCCCTAAAAAAAATGAAAAACATGGCAGCTTGTGTACTTGTATGGATATCAAGATTGTTATATAAAATTTCTTCAATTTATGACTCTAAATCTATAAATAAATTTGTACATTAGATACAAAATGTATTTCAAAAAGTGGATCTGATATTTTCACGACTAACAAATCAACCTCAAAGAAAAAAACTCAAGTTTTTCTCAAGTAAATGAATTGTACGAGTAATGTTATTTTTTGTTATATTCTAACCTGGAATCCTGCTCTAAACGCAAGTCATGCTAGTTTATTCTAAGAAAACATAATATCAAAATTTCAAGATATTTCTTTCTCTCCTGGTTCAAGAAGAAGAAAAAAACAAGATGATGAGATGGAATTTCAATTCGATTGCATTTTAAACAAAATAAAATGCACAACAAACACTTAACAATAACAATTGTTGATGCTACATATATGCTTAACATTTGCTATTGATTTTCCATTTCCATATGTTTTGATTGATTCCTTCTTCAAGTCAATTAAAAGGCTTTGACGTTTTGTTCTCTTGAATGTTATGTTAACATCAGACAGACAGACTAACAAAAAAAAAGCACTGAATAGGTTAGTGCGTAGTTCAGCTGTCCACAATGCGTAGCAGGTTGTCTATTGACTAAAAAAGGAAACATAACAGAATTAATAGGGTCAACAAACATCTACCCGTGGGACCATTTAGAATATCATTCCATAAAACATACATGTTGATGTACGCTAGAATGTCATATTAATCTAAACATGACTACATCATAAGCAGCAATCCCAAGGCAAACATTTTTTGAATTGAACCTTTGTTTGGACAAATGAAGATTTGTATATTTACTCGATTATAATTAAAACATTTGTTGAAATCATCCGAACCCTTAAAATATTCGTTAATCAGCGAACTCTGCTTTTATAACCTAAATCTTTTCAATAGTTTTTAAAGAATTTGGTGTTGGTACTTGGTGAAACATTTTTTAAAATTATTGGATAAAAATACTTGGTAGGTTTCACATTAAGATTAAGATTAAATACTTAATGTGAAACCTACCAAGTATTTTTATCCAATAATTTTAAATCTTTTCATTTTATTCCAATTCTATTTGAAGAGATATCTTTACAGATATTCTCTATGCTAAAAAAAAATATTTTTTATTTTGACCCCACAAAAAATTCAACACTTCCCAAAATAAACATTTGATTAAAGCTTCAATTCGATTTTGGAATTCAAAATAAATAATAAATACATGAAACTTTTAAATTTCTAGTTTGTAGCTTATTTATAGTTTAGGACGAGGGGTGAACCGCGAACTAATATGCTCTACATCTACTTCCACTTGTACCTCCAAATATTTCCAAGTACTTCCAAATATTTTCAAATACTTCCAAATATTTCCAAGTACTTCCAAATATTTGCAAGCACTTCCAAATATTTCCAAGCACTTTCAAACATTTCCAAGCACTTTCAAACATTTCCAAGTACTCCAAATATTTCCAAGCACTTTCAAATATTTCCAAGTACTTCCAAAATTCTTCCAAAAAGGTGTACACCTACTTCCAATCGCGGATCACCCCTCGGTTTAGGAGCTACCTTGAGGACGGATGGATCTCGAGACAGTCATTGAAGCGACACTAATCCCGATTTACTTTTGAAAGAAACCCTAAACAAACTGCATCTTGAAAAATATATTTTAATTTATTTATAGATATTATATTTAAAATATAAGAAAGGTTGAATTAGTTTTGAAGTTAGAAATGATTTTACTCTCAGCGAACTTAGCCGAATTACGATTATCACTTGAGACATTTATGTTTTATATCTGGTGTGTTACAAGAGGATGTTCGGTATTTGTGTCTAATAAGAATAAAAATAATTTTAAGAAAAAAATAAAACCGACTTCAAAAAAATTAAATGCAACAAACAAAATACACTAAAAGGTATAAAATAATTATTATCTTATTTAATTACAACTAAACTACGAAATATTAACATGAAATTACTTTTTGAAGTCGGTGCCAAACAAACTATACCTATAAGCGAGCGTACCCACCAAACGTACTAAGATCCGTCGAGTGTGATTCATAAAATGTATATGTTTGGCACCGACTTCAAAAAGTAATTTTATGTTAATATTTCGTAGTTTAGTTGTAACTAAATAAGATAAAAATTATTTTATACCTTTTAGTGTATTTTATTTGTTGCATTTAATTTTTTTGAAGTCGGTTTTATTTTTTTCTTAAAAATTATTTTTATTTTTCTCTTTTAGTGATGTTATTAATAGTAATCCTATAATCAGAACTTGACCAAATTAATATTGCACCAGCCTAAACAAACCTAACAAAAAAGGTCTAATACCTATGAAAAAAATGGGACCAATCGGAAGGTAGACTGGACCCAATGCAAAAAAAAATTTCAAAATCGGTTCACAATTGGCGGAGATATGAGGTAACATAGGCACAAAAAAAAAAAAAAAAAATCAGTCGAATAGAGAACCTCCTCCTATTTTTGAAGTCGGTTAAAAAAGCAGCCTGATTTAGAGTCTTGTTTATCATTAAAACTTTTGCGTAAAAATTTCAAAAAGCAGAATTGAGATCTTTTTTCCCCTATAAATATAATTATTTACTCTTAAAAATATAAAATTTTCAAGGTTTGCATTTTTTCCAAAAATTACTTTATATAATCTAGCGTAGATTAAGGAATAATTAGTCAAAAATTTAAGAAATTCAAATTAATTTTAATTATATTTTTTAAAAAATATTGAATATTTTATTCAACAAAAAGTAACAAAACATCTTTTCTACAAAAAAACTCAGACAATAAAACTTATGAAATCAAAAAAGGGTGCTTCACTTTAAGATTATTATTCTAAAAGAACAATAACAAAAATTTGTCTTCTTCGCCATACTCGATTTTGAACGTCGGCGTTTACTATGGAGATCGATCCTCTCTATTGTAATTTTCAGGGGGGAATTTTTCGCGGGAGTGGTTTCCCATTACCTTCCATTGGATTTAGTGAGGCGACTTGTATTTTTGACAAAGAATTGAAATTCGAGATTCGACCCCGTGTAAACTCGATCTGAAGGTCTTAGCCACTACTCTTCTGGCACCTCAACAACAATTTTTGTAGAAATAAAATAACTTATAATATATAATTATATAATATTAATGTAAATTTAAAAAGCGAGGCTCTATGAAAATCGATGCCCTCGTTCTTTTAAAATATAATGGTGTTGTATTCTTAGAGCGAAGCGCATTTTTTGACATTAAAAGAAGGTTTTTATTCGGGTTTGAACTTACCATAGTATTTATTATTTTGCGATTAGGAAAAAAATCTTAAATATAACTGTAAATGTAATTATTTGTTAAACGTATTCTTAAATTACAATGTTTATTTATAATTAAAGGCGAAGGGTTAAGAGAAAGTCGTGAAATGAACATACCATTTTATTTGATCTTTTATTCTATGATAATGATAGTATCTCACTAAACTAGGGGACTGGCTGTAAATAGATAGACTTTACCGTATTTTTATTGATTACCAAATCTAGCATTGAAATTGCAATTCTTAATTATATATTATCTGAAATTTATTTCCCTAGTTGATTACTAATGTGCTTGTTATTGGTTTGTCCAGGCGTGTTGCACAATGCAATCGAAACCGTGACTAATAATTAACCCCTTAATGGTAAACAAATAAATGGACGATGTATTCAGACAAGGAGTTTTAAATTATTATTATACATATATTTAATCTTGAAAGAAATAAAATCTTTTCTTTCTCTCTCTTTGTAATATTGAAATCAAGGTTTAACTGGAGCAGAAAACCAGTAGCCTATATTTAAGATTATTATAATAAATTAGAAAAAGCCCTTGAGACAGACAAACCACGAGAACATGGAGAGAGAGGGTCGGATAGATAAATCCTTGAGGTGAGGAGTTTAGTAGCCAACAGGTAGGTGAGGCGGCGCCGTTTACACCTGTTCTACTGTTCAACAAGGTGGTGTAAAAGAACACCCCCAATCACGAGTGGGGGAGGGAGCCAAGGGACCGGGGGCTTTGTTTGCAAATCCTTCACGATTATGCAGTCGCGAATTAGCATTTCAAACTTCCTTACGAGATTCCTTTCCTGCCATGCAAAACAAGCGTTACGACAGTGCATTAGATATGTACAGCAGGATAGAGATAGAGAGCCAACAAGTGCTTGGCAAGAAAAAGAACCAAAAAATAAAAAACACATTCCTAGTAGAAATCTGGGAGCGATGCAAGGGAATAGCTGAAACCCGGAAAAGATAGCTAGAGACTTTTTTTTATCTTTTTAGTAGTCACACGAATATTTTATTCATAGAAAAGAGGAATTTCTAAAAAGCTTGTGACAATATAGAAGAAAAATATTAATTATACAATCTAATGTAGATTTGATAGTTAGTACGTTGAGTTATTTTTTAAAAGTTTATGATAAAACCGCTTAATTGTGAATCATGTATTTTTTTATGATATTGATGAAAAAATTACATTTGTCATGTGATTTTCAAGTTGGAACGCCTGTGGTGAGCCCTAGAATTCTTAGAGGAAATCCATTTCTCACCCAGTTTAATTTTTTGAATAACTTGTATACGGCTTCAGAATTATGTGTCAAAACGTTGTACATTATCAAAAAGAGGAGACTGCCATGTCCCTCGGTGGTCGGGTATAAATGGATAGTGTGGATGGGTCCCTAAAGAGGAGAGAGAGAGAGAGACATCCTAACACGATCTGGGAAGACAAGAGATCGAGTTTTACTTACAACAATGTACCATATACCCACCCATCACACCATCCATTTTACTCAGCATTCACATCCTGCCTTCCATCCTTGCTTCATGTCGAATAGATAGACGACACGCCATTGCAGGAGTTGCATAGGCAAGCAATTTATTATCGAGGTATTAATGGTCACTGAAAACCTATAATTTAACTAATTATATTTAATGAAAAATAAAATATTTAATCTAATATATTGACAATTGTGTTGAGATTTATCAGAAATATCTAATTTAGGTGGTTTCAGCCAAAACTTACTTATCTTTTGATAAATTTTGAATTTACCATACATGTATGTATATCTACCAGTAAACCAATATGAATAATCTTATAATATAGCAAAAATCAAATTTTCGTTTTTGCTTATCTTTTTTGAAATTTCTCAAAAATGCAAAAACTTTTTTTTGATAAAAATATTAATGTGTTGAGGCCTAAAAAGTTTATACCTATAGTAAATAACATAAGTGTTGGATATTGGAGATTATGTTCAACCATATTAGTATTTTAATTAGACTATTTTGAGGGTTTGTTTTATAAACATTTTCAAAAACCCAATAATGGCACTGGAATGAAAATTGCTATTTAAATATAAAAATGCCAATTGATGATAATTGTAGTACAGTAAAAATTTATAAAGAAAATTACGATATGTTGTAAACTCCGAAGTATTATGAGTAATTTCTATACTATGTCTATGTTGTATACCTACACGCCTCTTTAGGAATTGTACCCAAGTGGCCAGAAATATGTCAGATATGGTCTCCCCGTAGGTCAAGCCAAGTGCCCAATTGCATTTTAGGCATTCAGGTCCAATTCTCGAAGAGGAAAATACAACCATTCTAACATAGAATAAAAATTATTCATAATACCTCGGATTAGCTAGTTGATAATCGTTCGTTTCTTTAAAAATTTATTAAATCTCTGTGAGGGGGGCTAATCATAATCATTTAAAAATTCCCTCATATTTTATACTGGCCTTTGATTTATTATTTTCTTCTTTTATAAATTGTATTAATGATTACATTTTAGTGTTCATCATAATTTGCAAAGGAGGCGTAAGAGAAAGTATAGATGTGGAAATCAATTTTTTTTCATTGGATACTTTGCAATATCAAAATCGATATCAAATTAAATGTTTGCGAAAACCTAAAAATAGTTTATTTTATTTAAAAATAAATCGCACACTAAAATGTGCAGATTTGTATTAAATCGACCATTCTAATTAAATACCACAAATCTGTGAATTATTTTTATTTTCACCACCAGTTTTATGCCTTCAAAAGCAACACCAATCATATGATCTAGTAGGTAAAGAAGCTGTGATCTGGACCGCTTCATGGCCAGTTTAACACGTCTCCGCATCTCCTCGACATTTAATGACCTGCGGTTTTCATTTCTTTTTTTCATTTTTTTTCTATTATATTGGTTCGCTTACTGACTAATTTTCTAAGTCCGATCAGCTGATAGCTAGAATTTAAACAAATTTTCCAATTGAAAATATTATTATTTTTAAATTGAAAGGTTTTTATAGTCACAACTAATAAAAGACAATAATTTAATTTAATTATTATTATTTATTTTATTAATTCACTAAAAAACCTTTCAATTTAAATTAAGTCACTTAAGTTCTGGAAGAATTTTATAATGAAAATATTATTTATTAAGAAATTCTTCACTATTAAGTTATTTATAATAGGATAAAGAAATGTTTCTCTTTTTGGTTGAGAGTCTCTTGTCAAAAAATTATTTATTTTCTAAAGATTATGATTATTTATTTTTGTTTTGAATTAATAGCCTATGGAGGAAATAGAAAATTAATTATAGATAATATTGTTCATTTTAAAAAGAATTTTCGGTCTTTAATACTTCTGGAGTCGTTTCATGTAGTGAGAATCAATTCAGCAGCCATAAATTTCAATACCAATATATTATTATTATAATATTACATTATCGTATATTTAAGTATATTAAATTTTAATATGTTAAAAGACATTTCAATATTGATTTGTTGAATCCATAACAAATGACTCGCTCATGCGACCCAGCTTCTTGATAAAACAGACCAAAGAATTATAAATAAGAAAGAAAGCGGTCTTATTTTATCAATTTCAACTATCGGGAGATACTGTGGTACCTGTCTAATATAATAAAATGGCATTTCAATTAAGAATTTTCTCTCCAATAGCGAGTCGGCTAGAAATGCCGAAAGGTTTTATTTTTTTCCTCACCATATATCCAATTAATCATATTGAAATTTCATATCTATGGAATATTTTCTTTTATCTTATATATCAAATAATTATTATTAGGAAATTTTCATTTTTAAGGGTAGGTAGTAACCGTCAAAAGAACGACGTTTTTCGTCATAAAAATAGTCTTTAAAAAAAGTTCAAAATTTCAAATGAACCTTGACTTATAACATGGAAATTTTAAATTTCTTGTTTTTGACCATTTTCACAAAAAGTAATTAATCAATTTCGTTCAAAATGGAATATAATTATTAATAATTAATTGTTTTATATTATTTGCTAATTTCATATTTTTAAAAATAATTTCAATGGAGTAATTAGCGTTTTTCAAATTAGACTTCAAGTAAATTACCCTTAAAAATGAAAATTTCCTAATAATAATTAATTTGATATAAAAGATAAACGAAAATATTCCAAAGATATGAAATTTCAATACATTTAATTAAATGTGTGAGGAGGAAAAAAATAAAACCTTTTGGGATTTCTAGTCGACTCGCTGCCTGAGACAATAAAGTGAATGTTTTCTTAACATTTAGTAACTACGAAATTCTTAATTGAAATGATATTTTCTTACATTAAAAAGATACTGTGAACCTTCAGTTAGATGAAATCGATAAAACAAGTTCGTTTTCTTTCTCATTTATAATTCTTTTGGCCTGTTTTATTGGTGCTATTGTGACCCAAGCCTCTCGACATAAGGATCACGTCATTTCACCAAGTTCAGTCAGTATTTAGTCTACCATATTGAAATATCTTTTATTATAATATATTTAAATGTGCGATTATTTAATATAATAACTAAATAAATAAAATAATTTAAATAGTACATTGTATATGCACATATTATAAATAAACATCCCTGAGTTTGGCAACCAAGACCCAGAGGGAAGAGGAAAACTATTTTCATATTATTAGTATTAGTTAAATAATTTTATTATTAAATAAAGCATTTAATTGAAATGATTTATTATTTTATTATGTTATTACTATTTTCAACCTTAACATTAATAAGGAACAAATAAAAATATTCGATTCCGGTGCTTTTTATTTGTATCTACACTGAAACAAAAAACAAACTTTAAATTAAAATGTTTTCTAACAAATATTGAATCTTTTAGATCGTTAACTTATTTTTTGTATATTCCTTTGAAATAGGTTCGTTGGTCGTTCAGCAACAAACAACATATACGCTCACGATAGTGGCGATGGTGATTCATTTAACTCTATTCAAATGTTACTGTCCTCTATGCAGATCACATCTGGTTTTCTTTTGCGCAAATGCTTGACATATCAGAATACATTAAAGTAACACACACATACACACATCTATATATACATTGAATCTAAGATCTAATAGGTAACATTCACTGGGTTTATAAATGAACTGAAAATTATCTTTCATATTGCGATAAAATCGATATGTAAATTAATTGATACCTGTGTACTTTTAAGTATTCAACAACGAATAAAAATTAATCTTAGTGTTCTATATAATATATAATGGTAGATAGATTAAATGATATAATTATAAGAGAAAATAAATAAATTTTAAAAGATTATTTTTAATTAACATTTTTGGACATTGCGAAAATATTTGTGCCATCTTCTTTTCCTCAGTCGTTTTGTCCCATTGATGTTGTGGTCCTTTTTGTAATAATTTTTTAGAGAGAGATTAATTAAGTCTCTACAGCAGAGTTTTTTTATTACAATCTATTCAGTCACTCCTGCCCAAAGATTTTAATTGAATGTTACAAGTGGAAATTACTTTCACGACCAGAATCAATTCATTATGAAACCTCTCATTTATATCATACAATAAAACATTTTCAAACATAATTATTTATTAACGAAAATGAATTTAGGTCAAATCAAAGATTTTAATAGATATGTTTATATTGCATCTAGGAGGGTGTATAATTATTTAATATTTGAAATATATTTTTTAAAAATTGCATTTAAAAGTGCTGGTGTCCTCTCTTTATTTATAAAATAATAAATTTTGATGTTGAAATTTGAGGCATTGGAGGACAGTTATTTATTATATTAGTATGTACTTTGTTCCAGCAATGTTGTACCTATACTTTCATGGGTCCTTTAAATACTTCTAATTAGATATAAAAAATATGACCCCTAATAAGCAATTAATTTCATTTACAAACAAAACTCATTTTAGGCTAAAAGACTGTTGGTTTATAGCGAAAACTATGTAAATTAAAATTAAGGGGAGACTAAAGATGGATTAACAACCCGAAATATATTGAAGTTTATCAAAACTTTAAAAAAATTTTATCTCTGTGATGAAACACCACATAAACTCCTCTTAATTTCAATTTAAAATGCATTATATTGGAAATTCGGGCCCTTCCTAGGGATTACATTTTTCCAGAGAATATGAATTTCTAGAAATAGAAGAATTAAAAACTGAATTCATCCCATTTTATATTTCACGATTAAACTTTAATAATACTATAAAGAAATTAGTATCTATTTGAGAAAAAAAGATTGAGTTTTTTCTCAAAATCAACTTGTGATATATAATCAATAAATTTTACGAACATTAATTTAGGTCATTTATCAAAGATTTTAATAGATATGTTTATATTCCATGTAGGAGGGTCTTGTCTTCTCGGGAGTCGAACCCAAGCACTAGTAAGCTTTCTGGGATACCAGTCAGTCGAATCTTGTATAAATTTTATAAATAATACTTTACTATTAAACTAAATTGAACTGAGCACGCCTGTTCTCAAATTTTTATATAAATCCAAATATTCATATTTTTCCCTTTTGATAGGAGGCGTTTGCTAATATGGATGTGGACCTTGCCTTTTTTCTGATTCCATAAATCATCGTCAAAGGGTGGAGTGTGTGTAGAGGCGGAAGAGGATTTGATCCTAATGCGTACCTCAAGGAGGACAAATGGTTTTATACAAATGAGCCTGTATCTTAATCTGATTTGTGGCTTTGTGTCTTGCGATGTTATCTGTGCCCCTGAGTTGGCGGATGCTCTTTTGCTTCGCGACTGGACAGCCCGGACACATTGATGAACCGAGAGAAATTAATGGGATGAGCCGCAGGATTTGAATGGACCGCGATTTATTCACTCAGAAGAGACTGACTCAACTATTCCCACGAAGGGATACAACTTGTAACTAAAGCTGCTTTTGCTTTTAATTAAAATAGGAGACTTTTAATGTTACCACCGCACCATATTCGTTGTCCTTCTGTCTTCGGATCCCGTTCAAGTTAATTACAAACGAACCGTTTAAGTAAAATATGAGACATTTCGGAAACCAACGGACGCTCTCTCTACCTGTAGCTACATCAAATACCTTATTCCCCGAATGGAAAAATAATCCGTTTGGGAATATCTACACTACTTCGGAAACCAACGGACGCTCTCTCTACCTGTAGCTACATCAAATACCTTATTCCCCGAATGGAAAAATAATCCGTTTGGGAATATCTACACTACTTGCCTAAATAAATATTCCTCATTCTAAATTTAAATAATTTTAGTAAAGAAGTCTCAAAAGAAAAGCCAATATTAAATAAGTAATTCTATGGAGTGATTTGATTAACATAAATATTATATTACCAATGAAAAAAGAGGAATAAAAAGTTTACATTGAATTTATCCAGTTCGAATTTAAAAGTATCAAATAATTATTCACTTATTTTCTATTTCCCCCCCGAAATTTACTTTTCTTATAATATTAAAAGCGTCGAAAGAATAAATTTTTTATACATTTAGAGCCGTTTTGTCCACTCTCTTACCAAGCTGCCAGAAATCTTCTATTGCCTGTTTAATCAGCTGCCTGATAGATATCAGAGGAACTACCTAAAGCTAGAGCCAGAAATGGCAGCAATCTAACGCAAATCTATTATTTTGACTCTAAAGCTAAATTGGCATTCACCCACATTTATCAGGTGAACAAAACAGACCTTAAAGTCTATCTCGGAAATTCTTTGTACTTATTATTAATTTAATGAAATAATAAAGAACATTTTTTTCAGGGGAATGAGACAAATCTTATTTATGTTTCAATTAGCACAATAAAATTTGTCAAAATTCATCGCTAAATTTCTATATCACCAATGATACCATTTTATCCCTATCCCTAACCGGCTTAAAAAAAAAAAAATAGTTTTATAAAATCTTAAAGCTGAAAAATTGTTAAAAGTAGTCATATCTATTATAATGAAATGTGCCGAACAAAATTCTTAAAAATAAATAATATCAACTACCTGCAGGAGGGGGAGAGGGGAGAAAATTTACCCTTGCCGCCTTGAAGGCACCCATGAATAAGCCTACCTAAATTTTGAATAAATTATAAATATACCTAATGTTACAAAAAATTTAGAATATCTGTTCTTTATTATTCATTATTAGTAGAGAGAAAATATCGTTTTCATATTTGGAATTTTACATTGATTGGAAAGGTGAGTTGCTCATGTTTCTGATAGGATTGTCAATGGAGGAAAATATTTTCAACTTTTAAAGAATTTCTAGAATGGAACCAGCTTATGGAAAAGGCCGGAAATATGAGATTATTATATATAGACCTGCGGGATTAAGACCCAGAAGCAAGTCTCCAAAGAGATTAAAGTTTCCTTTTCCCTTATCTTCCCCTGAAGAGATTCCAAAGAACAAAATTATTTATTCCAATGAATCAAGCCAAATAACTTTTGAAAAAGGAAATATCGAAATGTTGTTAAATGAAACTACACCAAAAGCTCTGGCTGCATGCTTGACTTTGTTTCAGGTACAGGCTCTTTTTTATTCTCACTTAACTTATATGTTCAGAGATCAAATTCTCAAATATGACTCTCATCTGTGGAGAGGGGAATCCAAGCATTCTCTTGCCACCCTGACTACAGCTCAGAAGAGAGAACTGAAACTAATAGGAGATCTCAGGCTCCCTCAATTTTTCTGCCCTCCTTAGAACCGTATCCGTTTTTTCCCTCTGTATTATAGATACTAACATGCTGATTATTCTAACGTTATAAACTCTCTAATCCCTCCTCCGAAAACTTCATTTGTACGAAACATACTATTTTTTAATGGTTATCACCTCATTGGTGTTAAATTAGATAGAAATCAAACTAACGCATTCGCCCACTTGATTATCCCTATGACTTGAAGACTGGAATTCGTTTCTCGACTCTTTAACTGACCTTCAACCTTCAGTAGTTAAATATTTCTTCTTCTTATTCTTTTCACGATGCAGGGCTCAATTTCGACCTATAGGGGTCGTATCTTCTTGGTTTCATATTAATATCATAAAAAACTTCTTGATTATTTCTTTAAAAAAAATAGAGTGATTTGTTTTCAATATCAAAAAATAGATCAATTCTTTTAACTGTTAAAATATATAGGTATATATATATATATATTTTACTAAATATCCATTTTTTGTGCAAATTATTAACTATAATTTAAACCTAATTGATTAATTCTAACCACTTTATTCAATATTCAAATAAAGATTACTTTCCTGAACAATTTCTAGAGTATTTACTTTTCCGGGTTTTCCTGGGTAACAAAAATATTTTTTCAGAATAGGCAGGGTTATTCATTTTCTCTTAAAACAAATATTAAAAAAGTTCTTTCTATAGTGAACGCGATTTGGGGAAACCGTGTTTGAGAATGCTTTTCTAGAGTTTACTGGTCACCCAGAGGCAGCTTTAAAGGGTTAAATTAAAAAATAAAAGTTGTTTTTATTTTGTTCACATTTAGTGGTTTTACGTTCACTCACTGAAACCGCTACGATTAGTTTATTTTCTAATTGTATATAACTGAAAAGTAAGAATCGAATAATAAATTAAGGAAGATGTGTAAAGAGTCTATTTATCTGCTGATGCATATAATCAGTAGGGAAATAGTCTACTAGTCATTTTAGAAATAAATAGTTAGGGTTCCCAAAGTTATAAAATTTTAGAGGACGACAGGATGAACAGATGGAGACCATAGAATCAGAGAAAAATAATGTCTTTTCATTATGGGGAGAAAAAAAAGATAAACTATAAACAGATGAAAATTTCATTTTCGACAAAATTTAAAGTCTAATTACTATTTAGGATGATTGGCCTCTCGAGGAAAGGGCTTTTTTTAACGAGAAAAACTTGTTTCCTGTCTATATTTAATGCTTTCATAGGAGATTTTTAAAAATTGATTAAAGGGGTATTTTTTTGGCATTAAGGTGCATGGTGCATGTAAGGAATTTTTTACAGTTTTACCTAGATATATACAATAGAGCTTAAAAAGAAAACTATTTCAAAACGAAACACTCAAATAAGAATCTCGAGGGGTGAACGGCGATTGGAATTAAGTGTACACGCTTTTGGAATTATGTGGAATTATTTTGGAATTCATTAGATAATGCCCCTTCATCTATTGTCTTCTACTTGGAAATGAATGTGGAAGTGGAAGTAGGTGTACTAAATTTTCTATAGCTCAAAGCTGTAGTAATAATACAAAGACTTTAAGTTGTTTTGAGTTATTCTATGAAAAATTTAATATATTTATCAGTAAAAACTAGCATATATAAAGATAAAATGATGTGGCTTTAGCTTATTTCTATAGGAATACAGAGATCAGGCAGCTAGAAAAAATCTCCAAAGTTGGCCTTTCGATTTAATTTTCAAATCTTCCTCAGGACTTCGGATTGTTATAACATTGGATGTACATTTTACAAGGACTTTTACATTCACTTAAGCTTTTATGAGAACTTATTGATATAATGAACAAATGAATATATACATCTACTTCCCATGTAACAATCCGAAGCTGAGGAGAATTGTAAATTAAATTGAAAGGTCGACTTTGGAGATTTTTTCATTTTTTCTGACCGCCTGAACCTTGTAATCCTATATAGCAAATTAATATCACCAGATCTTTAAAAAAATGTCTTATTAAGAAAAATATATAATAATATATTAATAATATCACAAAAAAGCTAATTTCTGAAATATGAAACGAATGTTAAATTAATAAAAAAGTTTTAAAATATTAAAAGGGTACTTCGATAAAATTCGAATTTGAGTTTTTTCGAAATTCAATTTTCTATTTATTTAATTTATTTATTTTTGACTAGTTTCTAATAAAAATACAATATATTATATCTAATTCAGAATATTAAATTTATCAAATAACAATCTTAAGTAATACAGGGTGGGGCATAAAGATCTACCACATTTTGATATGGTATAAAAAAATGAAAAAATTTAACTACAAAAAAACTGAACATATTTCAAAAAGAAAAGGACATATTTTTTTTTTAAATGTGTTTTAAACTTTATATCAGAAGAAAAAAAGGTGGGGGTCAAAGTTGAAAATTCTACCCCTTTCGACAAAACTAAACCAAATTTTGTATACATATTCTGTGGACACCCAGCAGGCTAGAAACTTAGTTTGGTCGAAAGGGCTAGAATTTTTATTTTTGATACTCCCCCCATATTGGGTGGTTAGTTTTTGCATTTCTAGCCTTTTTGGGACCCACAGAATATGTATACAAAATTTGGATGAGTTTGGTCGAAAAGACTAGAATTTTCATTTTTGACCCCCCCCCCCCCCCATTTTTTTTGTCTGATGTTGTTCGAAACACATTAAAAAAATTATTTTATGTTCTTTTCAAAAATAAATTCAGTTTTTTCCTAATTAAATTTTTTCATTTTTTTATACCTCTTCAAAATGTGGTAGATCTTTATGCCCCACCCTGTATAATTTTGACATTTAGGTATATTAAAATCGAATCCTAAAGAAAGACTCCTTTAGCCAGTTATCAGTCTGTATCTCTGCTATTACGATAACTCAAAAACAATAAATATTAAAGTTATAAAGCTTAAGTCACTTATTTGGAATTAATACAGTGATATTTTGGTTTAGTTTGTTTCACCAGAGATATTCCTTATATTCAGATGTTTTTAGGTTTTTCGTATTGTGCCATGAACGACCCCAACATGTTAAGTGAAAGTCATGTGGTATGCACAAGAAGGCCAGTTTATTTATATTTTCTTATTATATCTACTATTATATTTTAGACATGAATAAAATTATAATTATATAGAATAATATTATTAATAATAATAAAGAGATTATAAAAGAGAAAAATTCTAACTAAGCAGGTGAATGATTTTTGAAGTCTTCATGTTTAATTTGAATGCATATATGTAGTAATATAAATTGAATATACTATATATCTAAGTCTACTTAGGGAAGTGTTGAAATATAGGGTGATTCAATTTTAACTACCCTTAATGAACATTTAATTACATAATGATTATGTAAAACACCTATTCAGATTGTTGATTAAAAAGTAAACACATTAACGAGATAAATCGGAGGTCTAATGGGAACAAGGGGCGCGCAAACCCTTAAATTGAGCTGGGAATTAATTTTATATTAACCTTATACAATAAGTATAATTGTTAGATTGAAAATTGCCTGAGAGAGAGAGAGGGAACGTAATAGTAGGGTGGAAACATTTTTAAATTATTTTTAACAAGAAAGATTTGAATTAAAGGAGCTTATCTCATTAGAAAAAGTATAAAAAATAATTTTTTTTTTTTAATTATTATATTTTTTGTAAACAGTTTTATAAATTCTTTTGAAACTTTCTTTTCTTTTCTTTAATCGCTCGTCATAATTGTCCGACAGAGGTAAATCTTTGGTTTATACCATATGGCTCACCCCCAAAGTAAAATGTTAACATTTAATTTTTTTTTCATTTATATAGTATAAGTAGTGGAATAAAATCTCATAAATTGGAGAAACAGGTGATAACTTTTTATAAGACTCAGTATGATGTCGGTAAATTATAGTGATTTGGCAATTATTTGTCAGCAAACGATTTTTGGGTCGATTCTAAAAACAATGTTTTCCATGGAAAGATGTACCGAATAGGGATATTACGGAGCTTCGACTCCGACTCCGAAAGGTCGGTACTTCCGATTGATTTTACACCTCTGACTCCGACTTCGGTTCCGATAATTTTGAATTGGAGGTTATAACGAAGATCGAAAGTTTCGACTGCGGCCAGCCAGAGCGCACATCTACAAGTTTTGACGGGGAATCCTCTTAAGCCAGCATATTTTTCTATTGTTGTATGTTACTTAGGAGCCATCGATAAATTACGTTCCACGAATTTCAAGATTTTTAGACCCCCCACTCTCTGTGTCACATTCTATAATATTTTCATTGAGCCCTCCCCACTGTATTGTGACGTCACAATATCACTTTTATTATTTATTTGAAAAAAAAATTAAAGTGTTTTTACTAAAAATTGCTTGCTTACAATTTTTTGTCTAGATTTATTTTGTCAACATTTTACCTGAAATCTAAAAAATATAGTTGAAAATTTTTAAAAATTTTTAATTTGACTTTTGTGACATCACAATTTTTAAGATCCCCGGACCCCCTGTTACATTTTGTCACAAATTTGAGATGCCCCCTCCCCCCTTACTGTGTGACGTAATTTATGGACGGCCCCTTAAGCATGTGTTATTATTTATATTTAACTGATTAAAGAGATTGATTACTGAACTATATTTCTATTATTTCATTAGGCTTGCTTGCCCTTAACAGTTTGTTAAATACCACTCTCTTCTGCTTCGACTCCGACTCCGATAAATCAAATTTAAATTCTCCGGTTCCGGTAAACCCACCTCCATAAGATCCCTAGTAGCCTAGTACCGATATAGGCAACAGTCCGCTATAATGAAAGAAAAGTTACAACGCGATCAAATTTGGAATTCTGAAATTCAGGATGTTAATCTCGAAGCTAATGTTATATGGATATACATGTATTTAAACTTATGACATTTTAATAGAACTCAATGGCTAATATTGATTAAAGGGATTAAAAATAAAATTGTCCAGAAGACATTCTATTAAATTAATTTTAAAATAGACACTCCAGAACAAAATGGGGCCAATACATTAAGGAAATTTTTTAAATGGTCCAGATGATTGGATGAATGCTCAGAAAGCGAAGCCAAAATGACAATGACTTAACTAAACCCCCCAAACCCCTATATTTTGAAATATTAAACATATATTTAAATGAGTATTTCATATAGTGATGATAAATCTAATTTCGTTCAAATATCTTGCAAGAAATCTATTTTGCACCCTTCGTCAAAGGAGAAAGTTTTACAAAAAAGCCCCCTCTCTTAGAGTAATTTTTCGATATTGATATGAAAATAAAATTTAATTTTCATGAAAATTATACTTTTATTTAAATTATATTAGTATTCCATAGAGAGATAAAAAATATAATTTATTTATTTGTCCCCATGACTTCTCGAGGCTGGAACTCTCTTCTCCTGACCGTCTTCTCAACAACAAATAATCTTCAGTCTTTCAAGACCCGCATCCACAGATACCTTAGACTCCGACACAATCCCTAAATCTCTTCTTATTTTCAAGAACAAGGATCCACCACGGACTATAGAGGTTGTACCTTATTGGTGCAACTTATTCTTGTATCAATATCATTATAATATAAAGAAAGAAAATAAATAAATAACATATCCTGGAAAAATGTATTTTTAGAGAAAATTTTAAAAAGAGTCTCCTCGCTAATAACCTGGATAGGTACGTCCCATCCCAAACTCATATAAATCTTAAAATTTTGCTTGTTTGCGCTCCGCCCCCGCAATCCTTTCACTCCCTCTAATTTCACTGTAAGGGCGTTATTTACGCCTCTAAAAAATGAAGATATAGTTCCAAATCTGAGTGAGATTGCATTTATATCTGGCCAAGGAAAGATAATTTAAAAAAAATTGATAAATTTTGTTAATTATTTTTGTTTTTCTTAAGTGTCTATTTAGGGCATCTTTGAGCTCCATTAATTAGAAGTCCTACTTTTATCATATTATTTTCATGTAATAAACTCTGTGTTATTGGATGATTTTGTTAAAAATGTTACGTGCTTTAGTGAGTTTAATTTATTTAATGTAATTTGTATCTAGAATATTTGATAAATAATTTTTCATTTATAAATCGTTACTCAAATAATTGTAACTTGTCCATTGATTGGTATAGGGAAAGATTAATATTGAAACTATCCTATTCATCTATCATAAAAGAGAATTCAAATGTTTGATTTTACTTCTAATTCACCCACACAAACACATTCTCTATGATGTGTCCGAATTAGATTTGCAATTTTCAATTTGAAAAAAAAGAAGGGTCATTTATAAAATGGCCAGCCAGCGAGAAGTGTCTCCTGGCGACAGACAGACAGGTGGACATCAAAGCGGCCAACAATCCCCTCCGGTACTCACAACTCACTATACAAATTAGACAAAAAGAGTCAGCAACAAACATTTGTCACACAATTCAAAGCGAGCTATTATAAATATTTAAATTGAACCCCCTTTAGGGCAATGGTAAACACAAGTACTGGACATACGACAGATTGCTTATCTCTTTTATGTTCTCCGGGAGGGCCTCAATGTTCAATGCTCAATTCAAACAATAAATATCAAATATTACAAAGTTGCTTTTGCCATTAGAAAGAAAAAACTTTCTCATATCGGATCTTTTTGTTAGTGATGGCTGGGTTAAAGGGGGGTGGGGGGCTTCCACGCCTTAAATTTTTTCAAAATGATTATCTTCTTCAGAGAACAAAAAAACGGCCACCGCATATACTGTGATTTATCGAAAATTTGCTTTTCAAACTATTCTTATTAAAATTACTAATAAAATATCTTTTATCTTGAAAGATGTCAAAAGGACGAAGTAAATATGTCCCTGATAAAGGCGGCTGAAAAGATATAAATATTTATCAACCCATAATTTTTTGTTTCCATTTTAGTCTTTAAGAATCACTTTGGGTGGTAATTTCCACTAAATTATAAAATACAAATAAATTTAAAATATCATGTATTTTAGTTCCGATTAAAGAGTTTAAAAAAAAATGAATTTAAAATTACGAAGAATCTTAATCTTTCATGGGAACTATTATTTATGGGTTTTACCATTACATTGACGCAAAACTTGGCTGATTAAAGATTCAAAAGTAAATTCAAATTTAGAATTTTTCCAAAGAATTTTAGAGGTGTAGTTTTTGATGTCCTGGAATTCATACAAATAATTCTAATGAAATGATGAACGACCCCACCAACTAGATTGGAAAACAAAAAGTTTCTTGTATCGTTAAGTAGACCATCTAGAACAATGGTACTTAACCGGGTGGTCGCGCAAGCTTTTTTTAGTGGGCCTCAAAGATCATTTAAAAAGTTATTTGCACATTACTGAAGTCAATTTATATTAAAAAACATCTATTTACTATTTACTATTATAATCTGAAAATAAAACAACTATTTTAATATAAATCTTACTAAGTATAACTCTAGTAGCAACATTTTTAATTTGACTACTGGCTAAATATGATTTTTCTCAAAATAATCCCTCAATAAAAATTTTAATAGATTTTTTGATTTCGAGGAAAATAAATAACTAGAAATAGCGTGTAAATTTTGTATCTTACGAGGTGTAATGTTCTTGTAGACAGACAGACAGACAGAAATTCGTATTGATCCTAATATACCCCCCGTTTTATTTTTGAAAAGAAGCATAAAAAGAATATTTTCAACAAATGTTTTATTGTTAATTGTCTCAAAAAAGTCACAAAAATAGACCACACCATGACTTAAAACAGGGGTTCCCAACCGGTGGTACGCGTACCCCTGGTGGTATGCGGGAACGTTTCAGGTGGTACGCGTGTATAACAGTCTTCACAGCCAGTGACAAAATAAACTCCTTCAAGAGAAAGTTGGTCCTGTAGTGTTCACAAATACAGGAGGAGAATTTATTTGCATTTCCCACTCTATCATCATTTTTTGAAGAAAATGAAATATCTCCAAAGCCAGATCTGGTTGCAGATATCATTGTTCACTTGGAAGACCTTCAAAAAATCTTTAAGAAGTATTTCTCTGAAGATTATTCAAAAGTGGACTGGATCAGAAATCCTTTTTCGGGAACCTCACCAAATGAATTGGAACTAAAAGAACGTTTTATCGATCTTAAAGAAGATAGTTCCATGAAAGATTATTTTAAAGATAAATCTTTAATTAACTTCTGGATCGGATGTAAAACCGAGTACCCTTTGATCTTCCGGCAAGCTCTGCTATTTTTGATGCCATTTGTTACGAGTTACTTGTGTGAGAGTGGATTTTCTGAACTCTTGTACATAAAAAATAAACATAGAAGCAGAATAAGTGTTGAAGAGGGCTTAAGAGTGAAGATAAGTTCCATTACTCCTAATGTTGATATTTTAATCACAGGCAAACAACAAGTTTCGCACTAAAGACTATAAAATTATATTTTGTATGATGATTAATTTTTTGCTGAGTTTGTACTAATTTTTTATTTGTATGTTTTTAGACCTATGGGTAATAAATAAAACTGTAAATTAATACCATTTTAATCTTTTTATTTCTCCTTTATTATAAGCATGTTATAAATAAACAAATATCTAACCATTAAATATGAAGTTTTCTCAGGAATTTAATTCAAAAAATCAAAAAATCTTTAGGTCTGGTGGTACGCCAAAATTTCTCAAAAAGTTAAGTGGTACGCAGGTGCAAAAAGGTTGGGAACCCCTGACCTAAAATATCTCCATGAAAATTAGTTAGACTTCAAGCGAGTGAAAAACAAAGACAGAATTGAAGATCTAGGTAAAGGGAAGTCTATTTGACGTTGCAAGAGTGTATAACTAATCGGCGCGTTTCATCTTTGTTAAAGTACACGAGTTGAGGGTTGAAGGAAGCATCCTGAACCTCGTGTGCGACATCCATGACCAGCATGCACTCGATGCACGAGGGCAGATATAGTCACCTGGGAGGTGAACCACAATGCGGTCATTCAAATTGAGAAAATGATCCTTTTGCCACGAAGCACCATCTTCAGGAAATTTAATATCAGACTTAAACTTTATAATTTGCTTCATTGTCCATTTAATGTTATTAATTCGTGTACAAAATACAGAGTGGGTTTCACTCAGAAACTATTTGCTGTAAGTATATAAATAATACATGATATTATCCCCTTGATGTCAAATTTATGTCATTTATTGAAGTCAGAATTCTCCCTTGTTTCCTACAAATTTCAATCTATCAAAACTATATGTTCCATAAATTCCTTCGATTCCGATCTATTCCTCGAATATGCCTAAAGTTTTATCGCTATAACATTCTTTCAGAAATGCAACCTCTTTATAATTAACAGAAATTACATAAGACTTTCTTTAATTAATTTAGCTGTAGAAATAAAATTTAAAGCGCGAAACACCCATTTTCAAAAATTCACCACGTCTACGCTACCAAATTGGATACAAATCGAACAATCTCTTTTATCCCAGTGCCGGATTATAGTACCTCGTTTTGATTGAAATACGTTTTCCTAAACATATTACTTATATAATACTAATACTAATACTAATATATATGACAATTCCAGTAGTATCAAATGCTTCTAGAGAGAGATATAAAGTACTAAAGAGTACTAAAGAGAATAAAAAAATATTTAAGATCAAGTATGGGACCAGAAAGGCTAGATGGGTTAGGTATCTATACTTTATATAGAAAATGAAACATTTGAAAAATTGGAATGCAACGAGCAACGATTTAATACAAGATTTTACTAAAGCAAAATTAGGAAAAAAGTATTACATATCTAATAATATTTTTTTCTCTAAATTTTTAATATATGTAATATGTTGATAATTGTATATATTATTTATCTATTTTCTTATTTTTTCTATAGTAAAGTTTATTTTTTAATATTATTATTGTTACTATTTGTAGATTTAAGTGTTGGAACATGTGTTTCATTTATTTACCAATACCAAATTTCTTATTATTTTTTCCCAACTTGCCCTTCCTTTGACAAAAATTTTGCAATTTAATGTTTCAATACTAGCCTAACAAAAAACTAATAAATTATCTGTAAATGTACAAAATAAAAAATAAATAAAAAATTAGTAAAAAAGTGTTTAATTTTTATTTTTTTATTTTTTTTGGGGGGGGGGGCGAATATACATATACCGCCCGGGGCCCGAAGAACCCTGCATCCGGCACTGTTTTATCCTTAAGAATTTTGGAAACTTTCCCTCCACATAAAACCTTCAGTCATTCATGGCATATAACCACAAGTACCTTCAACTCCGACATAACTCCTGAAATTTCTTTTTCTTTTTTTGATGCAGAAGTACATTGTTGATATAACATCTAGTTCCTTAAATTTATCTTATTATATTAAAAGAGATGTAATAAATAATCGAAAGTTTAGGGTGTGATTCATTACCTAAAACCTGATGTATTTTCAATAATTGAATAAATAGGTAAATCAAGGGGTGCCCCCTCCTCCCTAGCTTCATGATTCCCCCCCCGTTTCATGAAATTACCCCCTCTCCACTTTATTCAGTTCTAAATAAGCTGACGTGTTCCATCCACTTGACTTTACCATACAACCTGAGGTCCCAATGATTATGTATATAAAATTTGGTGGAGTTTGGTACAAGGGCCTATATTTTCATTTTTTGACCCTACACCCCCCCCCCACACCATTTTTGCATTTTTAGACTTCTGGGGTCCCACTGATTATGTATACAGAATTTCGTTGAGTTTGCTCAAACGGCCTAGATTTTTAATTTTTAACCCCTCCTCCACCCTCCTTAATTTTGGGTCGATATGCACCAAAATCTAATCAGCTCTTAATCTCAGCTCTGCGCTGGCGGCAAGGACACACGTGGATTTCTACAGCTCCGCTAAAAGTGCCTTGAAGATGGTCTCTGTGTGGAATTAAATCACGACATCTTTTGGGTGAGTACCTGGGTGCAGCATTTATTAGGGGCCGCGGCCCTGGGGCCCTAAGCCCGCGGGATGACCCTCTGGGGGCTTTCTTTCCCCATAGTGACACTTTATTTTCTGGGGGGATCATTTCGATACCCTGAGCTTGGGGAACTTTTTAGCTAAATGGCATACATCATCTCTTATAGGGAAAAAATTTTGGTTGGATTCTGACCATGGAAAGGGGCCCAAAGTATTGCTTTTCTGTTTTTATTAATAGAGCTATTCAGACAAAGGAATTTTAATTACATCATCTCTCTTTGTCTAGCATGATCCTATTAATACATGATCATTAATGACGTCTTCTCTTTCGTCATTCCTTTCAACCTGCCGCGGGATTTGAAAAGTAATATAATTTTTTTTTTTTTTGCTGCACCAGGGCTCCCCCACCATTTATTCTCACCCCACACAGGTCATCTGTTGCTGTGTTGTCGCCAGTGTATAGTGTGGGCGAGAGTTTTATTATTTTATTTCTCGCATGCACATTTGTAACCACTGACGCCCCCTATTTCGTCGCCCTAATCACCATTGTTCATTAATTTATTAAATCAAATCCATTATCATTTAAATTATTATTCATTATTTATTAAATCATTCCAATTTTATTATATTGACCTGTATACTTGCCAGTATCACGTGTATGCGGGAGACTAATTTTTTATATTACTCGCATACACAGTTTTAAATATTGACGTCTCCCATTTTATCAATTTGACCGCTAATATTCATTAATTTATTTTATAACATTTATTCATCATTCGACTTATTATTTCTTTCATTAATTATTTATTGAATCATGACAATTTTATTTTATTTTATTTATTCATTGTGGCGGTCTCTCGGGCTCAGTGGTTATGTAGGGAAACGAGACACGCACGGTCCGTGAATCATTTACTTACCCTTGCTCCAAAGGCCCTCCCTCCTAAAAAGTCACCCTGATGGGCCGCAGTGGTGTGAAAAAACCCCTTAATGTATACCATAATCCCCGGTCACGTGCGTGTTAAATTAGGACAAGTATTAAGGAAGCACTAAGTCCGGTCTGAGCGGGCAATCAGGCCGGAAAGTCAACCCCCTCACCTTAGTGCGCAAAGGGGGCTCTGTCGAGACTTTTAGTCTTAAAGTCGAGTCCAATTATTGGAAAAAAAAAATTTTTAAGCCCCCAGTCCATTAGTCTGGGGGTTAGACTCGCACCTCATTACCGATTATGTCAGAAGTTGAAGTCCACGTGTGCCCGCACTGTAGTAAGGCCTTCACTTCAAAAAGGGGCCTCGGGATACATTGCTCCCGCCAACATAAGCTAGAGTATAATGCGACCATTAATATCCCGGCCAAGGTACCTAGATGGAAGGCTGAGGAAGAACGCATACTAGCGCGACTCGAAGTCGAGGCCCCGGAGGGCGTCCGTTTGAATGAATACCTCGCTGCAAGATTCGAAGGTAGAACGCTCGGATCAATAAAGGGAAAGAGGAAGACGATCGCATACAAAAAAATAGTTTCTGATTTCAAAGAAGAACATAAGCGATCGCACCCTCCTTCCCCAGGACGCTCTCCAAACACGGATATATACAATGAAGAAGAAGCCTTTGGGACGTCGAGACCAGGGCCATCCACCGAGATCGAGGCGCCGAACGACGAAGACCGATTAGAAGACATTTTGGAGGAAGAGCCCACCAGACAAGATCACGAAGAGCCCACCGAAGGAGAAGATCAAGATGAGCCAGAGGGAGAACCGCCCTCCGCCGACCCGTGGGTGGAAATTGTAGAAGATGCTCCTGAGCCGCCGTTAATTGTGGCCCTTAAGGCATATCTATCCATTGTAAATCGTGACGCTGTTGTGGGAGGGATCGTGGCTAGTGCTCTGGGTGGGGAATCATGGGATGGGTTGCTTGAGGCTTGGTTGCGGAGGTGGGGGCCGGGCCCGGTGGATTGTGTGGAGAGGGTGGTGGAGCCTAGAGGTCCTGAGATCAGACCTCAACCGATCGGTAGGGGGGCGTCGCAGGGCGAGTCGTGCGGCCTACAATCGCATGCAGGGTAAGTGGTTCAAAAACAAAAATATGGCCGTGAGGGAGGTACTTGAGGGGGTTCCGGATCGCAGCGTGGGGTTCCTTGCATTGAGGCAGTACTGGGGACCTGTCCTCGGTGACTGTCGCGGCGAACTCTCCGCGGTTTCCGATCGCCCTTGGGTCCTTCCTCCCCCGATAACCCTCGAGGAACTAAATGGTACCGGCGGATCGGTCAAGTCGGCAGCGGGGCCAGACGGTCTCTCGTCGGGGTCTTGGAAAAGAATCCCGGCCGTGGATCGTGTCGCCCTGCTAAATGCGATTCTCCTCGAGGGCACGGTCCCACAGGCTCTGTCCCGCGCTCGCACTGTGATGTTCCCCAAGATTGCTTCACCGACCTCTCCGCAGCATTATAGGCCAATCACGGTGAACTCTGTTGTCGCTCGGCAGCTTAGCAGGATCCTCCTGCGTAGGTTGGAGGGTACTGTTGAGCTGCGGAGTGACCAGAGGGGCTTTACCAGGGCCGATGGTTGCGCCGAGAACACCCAGGTCCTGGGGGCTGTCATCAGGGACGCGAGGTATCAGTTTAAAGAGCTACACGTCGCGTCTCTGGACATATCAAAGGCATTTGATACAATTTTGCATCAGCCCCTTATGGATATCCTGGGTGACCTGCTGGACCCTTCTCTCTGCTCCGTGATTAGGTCGGGGTACATGGGGGGGACTACATCAATTTCCCACGAGGGCTCGCAATCAGACCCCATCAAGACCGGAAGGGGCGTGAGGCAGGGGGATCCTCTCTCTCCCTTTCTTTTTAACTTGGCGGCAAAACATGTATTAGACCAGTTATCCCCGGACATTGGTTATGATCTCGGAGGGGTACGCATTGGGTCTCTTTCCTTTGCGGACGACGTCGTTCTTGTAACGTCGTCGGGGCGTGGAATGAGGTCTCAGCTTCGCTCCTTTGAATCCGCTGCCGCTGCGCTGGGGATGCGTATAAATGCCGCCAAGTCTGTTGTGCTCTCGCTCGTGCCCGCGGGGAAGGACAGGAAAATCCGTGTCTGTACAGACTTCGACTTCAGGGTGGATGGTGGACGCCTGACTCCCTTGGGGGTGGGCGACTCCTTTCCCTATCTTGGAGTCCGCCTCGACAGCACGGGAATTGTCACCTCGGGGTGGTCGGTGGGACCACTGCTGGAGAGGGTGAGGGCTGCTCCACTAAAGGCCTCACAGAAGCTCCAGATATTGCGAAACCATATAATACCCTCATCTATTCACCCTCTCGTTCTCGGAGGGAGTTCAGTCGGTCAATTGTCAGCGGCCGACAGAAAGATTCGATCTTTTGTAAGATCGATCTTAAAACTCCCCCGTGACACCCCTTTAGGTTATTTTCACTCCAAAATTAGGGATGGCGGGCTCGGGCTGCAATCCCTGGGTTCTTTTATACCTCTCCTGGTGCACAATAGGCTTAACAAAATGCGAACATCAGATTACCCAGCTGCCAGGGTGGCAGCTGAGTCTCACACGTGCACCAGGAGATTGGCATGGGCAGAACGGGTCCTCCGTAAGTTCGGCGGGGTGGAGGGGGTTGGTGAGTACTGGCGCGAGAACTTACATAGCAGCGTCGACGGGAGGGATCTGGAGATGTGCGCGGGGGCAAAGCCCTCATATAATTTTATGATGCACCCGGACCCGATTAAGAACAATATCTTTATTGAACTATGTAGACTTAGGTCGGGGTCTCTTCCTTCGGCCGTTAGAACAAGTAGGGGAAGGCGGCCGGAGGGTCCACCCATGTGTAGGGCCGGGTGTAGAAAAACTGAGACGACAGGGCATATTCTCCAGTCGTGTGGGAGGACGCACGATGGAAGGCTCAGGAGGCATGATTCGGTGGTGAGACGTCTGGCTGATGAACTAATTAAAAAGGGAATGCGGGTCGAGCTCGAATATTTATATCAGAGCTCGGCCGGGAACAGGAAGCCAGACATCGTGGCGAAGGACGGGTCGGGGACGGTGTGGGTTCTGGATGTTCAGATAGTGTCAGCGCTCCTCGGACTGGGGGTTGCCCACAGAAACAAAGTCAATTATTATAAGGGCAACTCCAGTCTGGTGAGCAACATTGCGGCAAGGTTTGGGGTGGGCTCGGGTTCTGTGAGAGTTGAAGCCATCACACTCTCGTGGAAGGGAGTGTGGTGGCATAAAGCGGTGCCTCCCCTTGTCGCCCTGGGAATTTCTCAGAGAACTTTATACGATATGACCTTTAGGGCGATGAGGGGTTCATTAATGAATTTTTACAGTTTCAACAGGAGAACTTATAGGGAAATCGCCATGCGATAGAAATTGTATATAAAAAAGAAAAAAAAGAAAAAGAAATTTTTTTTGTAAATATATTATGTTAATATTCCTATAATTATGTAAATAATCCTGTAATTAATTCACCCGATTATGTAAATATTTCTTGTTAGTGGAGGCCCCCACCTGCGTGGCCCAATAAACGAAAAATCAATGGACCAAAACTACGTGTGAAATTTGGTTTCGATATTCCTACTAGTTTTTGAGCTAGCTCATCCACAAAAATTTGGTAACGCACAGACTAACTAACTAACTGACAACCAGACAGACTAAAAGACATTTTGACAAAACAATTATTATCTCGAAAAATATAATTTTTTCGATGTTCACTTATTAAAGCTTTTTTGTAGAGCGAAATGCCATGGTTTCGTTCAATTTTTTTAATCAAAATAGTTTCAGCCGTTTTTGAGATATTTCGAAAAAAATAAGGAAAAAACCCACTTTTTTCATGCACGATTACAATACTTGACCATACCCTGTATGGTAAAGTAAAAATTAGAAGATTTTTATTACCTTTTGTTGAACTTGACCGCTTTTATTTTTAGCATATAATGCTAAAATGCAACAATTTTCAAACGCCCTCCCTGCCTCGGAAATTTCAATGACGCACTCTGCGTCTGGGTCTTAATCCCCCTCCCCACTGTGGGGAGCCCTGGGTAAATTATTTTGAACAAATGTAGCGTTCGAGCATTCCAAATCAAGACCTCGAGTTTTAGTCGCGCGCTCACTGTTTAAATTTAAATACCTCATTCAAAAAATAAACTTTGGACTACTCTCCATTGATTAATAGTCTTCTTAAGCCCTTTCTCCTGTTCCTTTTAGACTAAAACAACTGTTTAATAGAAATTCCTCTTCCTTGCGAAATTTTCCCTTTGACATTAAACGATCAATCCCCTCAATAAATCTTCACTAATTGAATAATTTCCTTATTTGATTTATTCGTTTCTATTTAACCGTCAGAACTGTTTCCCCGATTTCTATCACACGTTTATGGCCGGTAATCAATTAATTCTCGACCTGAATCACAAAAAGTAGCCGGTACTTTTTAACGAAAACATTAAATCACTTAAAAAAAAAAATGATTTTCAAATACGAGAGAAAAACTTCATTGATTAATTTAATCAAGATAAGAGATTGTAATATGAGAGTGCCTTGAACTTTTATATATACTAATATATTTATTTATTATTTGAAATGGATATGTGTGTGATTAACTTTTTCTAATAAAAATCTAAATTTTCTGAATGCTATTTCCTTCACAGATAAATAAATCAACTCTGATTTTATAGATATATTTTTATATTTGAAATTATTTTATTTTTTAAAGTGAAAAAATAAAAAAATGCAAGTAAAAGGGGAGGAGGAAAGTTGAAAAATTGAAAAATGTACTAGGTATAAAAGAAAAAGTTCAAATTAATTTGGCCAACTCCTGGACCCCTCCAGAAACCGGGCCCCAGGACTACAGACCCCTGCCCCCCTCTCTCTCGACAATTCTGCTTTGCAGAAAGTTGCAGATTACTAATACAAAATTTTTGCAAGCCATTTGAGATCTGCTCACGATAATATTTCGATTTTTTTATTGTTTTTTTGTATTTTGAAGTGTGTTCTGAAACTAAAAATTCGAAATGAGATTTTTATCATTTAGTTGTTTTAGAAATACAAACATTTTATCACCAGATCAAATTTTAAATGGTTTTCGTACCAGAATTATTGTGCGTATTACAATCCAGACACAATCATAAGAAATTCCTGATTTAAAATGATTTTTCTTCAAGTTTCAGACATTTCTAAATATGAGTATGCGGGGGAAAAAAATCACATAGGGATGGCATCTGTTCAAGATATATAATATAATCCAATTTGTGTCATTGCTTAGATATTAACAAAAAAATCAATTGTTTGATGACATCGATTCAAGATAAATATAATTCATAATTACTGACATCTATTGATAAAGGAAAATTTTTCTCTAAATATTTCACCTTCTACTGAACTATTTTTTAATTTTGTTTAATAGAAGAATTGTAATAATTAATTAGTTTACGGACCCAAAAATATTTTTGGGCATCCCGAAATTAAAAAAAAATATGATAATTTTATAAAAATAGTATTATCTATAGGTATAATAATTTATTAATATGAAAATATGTAATAAAAATTATTAAAATAAAATAGTCACACATAAAAAAAAACTTCTCCTTATTTTCCTATTATCAACTTTCAAATTAAAAATACAATTTTATCATTTATTTAGTAATTAGATTTTCGGGAATTTAAATTTACAATTAATATCAACTCAAAAAATTACTGGGTAAATACCTGTATATATGTATCATATATATATAAATATTGAAGTAGTTTTGATAAATTATATAGACTAAATAAGAACTAAAAATCTGGAATCTAATTTATAATATTTATTTATTTGAAATGTATATGGGTGATTAATGTTTTCTAATATGAATCTAAATTTTCTGAATACCTTTTTATTTACAGATACACACACACACATAAATATACTATATTTTTATAGAAATTCTTATATTTCAAATTAATGGATTTTATTTTTCAAGAATAAAAATAAATAAACATTTTAAGTAAAATAAATTTAATCCTAGTTTAGAAATTTAAGGAAAGGAAGAAAAAATAAATAAATAGTTGTGCCATCATTAAAATGTTAAATCTTGATTGATTTGCTGGATTATAACGGTAAAGGGAACCTTCTCCCTCTCTCTCCTCCTGGTCCATGATTCTTTTTTTTACCGCGACAGAGAGAGATTCTTCTCCTGCATGCTGCACCCGGTGAAATTTATGTGAATGGGAGGAGACGACCGCAGGTCTTAAGACCCTCGGGATAGGGTGTCCAGATGATGAGGACAGGATGGATGGCGTCTCCTCCCTATTGCTGTATCCTCATGAACAGAAGGTGGAAGTGGGAAAAAAATTAGTTACTTTAGGGTGAAAATAATCTAACCTGGCTATGAGAAATTGATGGTGCATTGGACATTTCGATTTTCCATCTCTAATACGCCACTCTTAAAAATTGTTTTACAAATTGAAAAGAGCGGAAGTATAAAGTGTATGAGGGCATGATATATAATATGTAGCTCTTTAACACTACTATATCAAAATCGAGAAAAGAATAAAAGTTCTCATAATCAATATTCATTAAGTAGTTTTGAAATAGAAAGTTGAAACATAGCACAGTTGTGCAGTTTATCAATGCAAACATGTCTGCCGAATTTCAGTCAATTATAACTGTTGGATTAGGGTCAGGTTAGGGTTATCGTACCAGCCTGCTAACCAAGTGGACCCGGGTTCGAATCCGACTCGAGGCATCCGGCTAAAATCTGACCCCTAGGTAGAGACAAATTAAAAAAATAATAATAATAAGTATCGTAAATTGGCTTATGGCTAGAAAAGTCAAAAAGCCAAAAAAAAAAAACTGTTGGATTTTTTCGAAAACAGAGATTTTAACATATTTTAACATCAAAACAGGTCGCCGGTATATAAGATCTACTTTTGATTTCGGAAGTATGTCGCGGTCGAATTGTCCAAGCGGGGGGGGGGGGGGGGTCAGAGACGACACATAGAACTTTATTTTCTTCAATTTTAAAATTTAATGTTATATAAAAAAAAATTAAATAAGTATATAAAAAATGTTGATCTCCAATGCTTTGGGGGGGGGGGTCGCCCCCATCGACTCCCCCTGGATCCGCGCATGGTCAACATGAACTGCAAATGATATCTGATTAATAATAAAGGAATAAACAATTTAATATTTCAAATGAATTTGGATAAAGTTTAGCAACGATCCGTTGCAGTTTATTTAATTAAATAACAATTTTTGAGTTCATCAATTAAATTGTCAAATTAATATTTGTGGGATTTAAAATTCATTGTAATTAAGTACCTTGAGGGGGGTCGGGTAGGCTAGGCGGTAGCATGTCAGCCAGCTAACCAAGAGGACCCGGGTTCGAATCCGGCACGAGGCATCCGGCTAAAATCTGACCCCGGGGTAGGGACAAATTTAAAAATAATAAATAGTATCGTAAATGGCTTATGGCTACCATGGCCGAAAAGCCAAAAAAAAAAAAAAAAAAAGTACCTTGAGGACCACAAAAAACCTCATATTTAGATTTTTGTAAAATTATATTTTAAAGTACTTTATTTTAGAATAAGATAGTACATTGGATAAAGTTTAGCAACGATCCGTTGCAGTTTATTTTTTTAATTTTTGTTTTTAAAAGTACTTTAAAAAAATAGATAGTTTTTTTAAATCTTTGTTGCATTATTAAATTCTTCTTCAACGATAATGTGGTTAGAACTCTATTATCTATGCTATTAAGAATGAATGTCATTCAAAAATATGACAAACAGTGCCGCCAACAAATGTTTAGTTTGCTAGTTTAGTTCTTTTATTGTTTGGCAAGATATGTTGGCTATACAGATATTGTTTTAGTTTTTTGTGAATTTTCCAATTTTCCGGGCAACTTTTCCGATTTTTTACGTATTAACCTGAAATGGACTATTACGAACATTAAAAAAATTAGCCAAATCGGTCCAGGCATTTGAGAGATCTGCGCTTACAAAGAAAAAGAAATTCATTTTTATTATATAGATTATTATTTAAATAAAAATTTATATCCCAAAATCTTTTTCATTAATTTTAATAATAGTTGGTGCACATCTTCATATCACTTGGCGCTAATAAAGGAAAAATTACAGTGAATACAGACTTAAAAATTTTAAAATGGCGGCCATGACAATTTTTAATTTTTTATTTATCATTTATCAATAATCGTTACTTTTATTATATTACTTTATGTTTAATAAAATATTAATAATTTATTTATAAACAAAATGACACCTTATTTTTTGCAAATCGGTTAATTATTAACAGAGTTATGGTGGTATTTTTATTCCCATAGCTATGGTTAGTTATTCTTAAGTAACGAAATAAAATCTAGCAGATTCAAATACCTATTCAAATGTTTGAATTTTCATAATTAATTAGACAATAGAGTTGAAATCGATGTAAGATGGCATTAGTGAAAAATTAATCAACTGGGGTTAAGCCCTCGAGCCCTCTAGCCCCCTCGGTTCCGGCGCCCATGGATTCGATGCTATTAGTTTCTCTTTGTATTTTTACTGTTTCTGTATACTGTTGTCGAAGTTGTTTTTTTCTGGTTCACTTTTCAAATGTGCCCTTTGCACCCTGTACATATGATGAATTCTTATTAAAGTCAAACACATACACAAAGAGTGGGCAGAAAGTTTTTACAATGAATCAATTAAAAGTTTATGAATATGAGGAAAAAAATACAAAAACTTTCTTTTGAAAATGTACCTATTCATATTTTAAACTCAGTTTTTAATAATTATTTTTTAAGTCAATAATCGCTCACAGTTAAATCAAATAATTAATTTAAATGATTCAGATAAATGATTTATTTTCAAAATAGCAAAATAGTTCTAAGTTAAGTTGAATAAGCTACCATATAAAATTATTAAAATTAATTATTTGATGTCAAAATATTCACGATTATTTGCTTAAATATTTTTTTCATTTATTTTATATTATATTTAAAAATAAATCTAGTTGTATTAAAATATTATAAAATTTGATGGGAAAGATACATTTTATTAAGACTTTTTTTGTCATTTCAGTATTTTGGCATTGTTTTTTTTTCATAGCGGAATATTTCACCAAGAAAGATTAAAACTGGCACAAATCTACAGTTTATTAATACATTAGATTGTTAAAATACTTGGTAGATTTCACATAATTTATGTGAAACCTACCTAGTATTTTAATTAACTCTTATTTAAAATCTTTCGCCTAGAACCGACACCAAATTCCTTAAAAATTATATCTTATTAATACAAACTTATATGGCGAATTTAAGTTCATTAGCTATAAGATTAAAAATGAGGAAATTAAAAAAAAAATTGAATTTTCAAATGGGGAGCTATCGAACGGCTCTAGTTGTGCTAATAAGCTATTCAGCTGAAATTCAGCATACAAGGTTCCATATAATCAACTGGATCTCTCTGTTAAGTTACATCTCTCTTCCTACAACTATTGGCTGACAAAAAATCTCCAAAACATCAATTTTCTGAAATGTGTTTTGGAAAAACAACTATTTTTTCACTTTCTCTTTAATTGTTTGTTTGTTTATTGTTTAATGAATCTTGGTTGGATTAGCTAGTTTTAGTGAAATATTCCCATCAAAAATAGACAACGTTTTGATTTATAGTTTTTGTGGATATTGGCGATATCAGTAACCGGAAGAGGCGCTACTTAAGGGGAAAGTAAAACTATTCTTATGGGAGATTCCTGATAACTTTTTGCCAATGAATGTCACGAGATGGGGATTCGCGTAATTATTAATTACTACGTTAAATTCTGCTGATAATAAAATATTGTAGAATATTGTTACTGCCACTGAGAGAGGAGACAGAGGGGAGTGTCACGTTGTATTCTCTTTACTGACCTTTCAAAACCCTGAAGAAGGAGGGAAGAAACCTCCGAAAAGTCGGCTTGAAATAAAAAGATAGATATAATTTTCTCTTTTTTTCACCTTGGAGTGCCTCACCAAAATCCATTCAGTTAATTATTAATTTTATATATATTTCACGAAGAGATGTCATCCTATCGCGATTTTTCATAATTGAGAAATTTGCTACCGCGACATTTCAGCCCCCGACAAAATATCCCCCGACATAATATCTTCTGACAAAATATTCTCCAGTATAAGGGAGAATACAAAAGAGATTAAGTGAGAAGCTTATAATCATTGTTTTGAATAATATAAAAAGACTTTCATATTTTGGCGGCTAATTAGCCGTTTGAAAGTGCTGCTGTCTGTCGTGTTTGATTAGGAAAAATGGAAGCCCCAAACACACCCCGCCCGACGATTGGCTGGTTCGGTTTTCAATGTGTGTTTGATTAGAAAAAAAAATGGGAGCCCGAAACACACCCCGCCCGGACTAAACTTTCGGAGGTTCGGTTAATATATATTCAACCGAACCGACTAAAAACCAGCCCGAAAAGGAGCTATAAGAACCCAACCGAGCCGAACTGAATATATATTAACCCAACGGGAGTCGATTTGCATTACTCATAAGATTCACGAGGGGAAGGGTTATTTTGTCATGAGATATTTTGTCTGAAGGATATTTTGTCGGGGGATGTTTTTCGGGGGCTAAAATGTCGCGGAATCGAAATTTCAACTAGGCATGCTCGAGTGCATTAAGTCGAATTAACAATTAGAGAAAAACCATTTCATAAAAATAATTTCAGCTAAGAATTCTAAGTTAGAATCCATGTCTTGATGAAAAAACTACGTATATTCCTAGCTTGGCTTCTGAGATTACTGAGAGATTGAGAAGAGTAGAATAATATAATTAAAAATAAGAACCCCCCGATCTTTTTGTAGTTTTATCCTTGGATAAAGAAAAGAAATAAAAGATCTATATCCTACCTATCTATTTATTTTATATATATATTGAAAGATATAATCTTTAGTTTTAAAATAAAAATTATTTCTTCAAGATAAAATTTGGAAATTTCTTTATTTTATTGTATTTAAATTACACGGTCGTAATTTTTAACTGATGTTTAGAATTCTAAACATTTTTATCGATAAAGTTTGTTGCTCCCCAAACTCGAAACCATTCCACCATGTTACCAAAACATTTTATTTTATATGTCTATATATATATTTGAAAATATTTCTCCCTGTCGCAGGAGTGAAATGGTTTTTCGTTGGTTATTTGGACAAAGTTATTCTTTCGTTTGTTTTCAGAGCTGCTGGTTGGTTCTGTTGGCATTAGCATTGAAAGTATGTAAAAATTTGTTGTTGTTCTGTGTCGAATCTCACACTTATGTAAAAAAAAATCATTGTTATTTGTATTTATTTGTAAGTGTAGTAATAAATAAAAATCCTATCCTATCGCAAGAAGATCTAAAAGGAGACAAGAAAAAGAGAAATGGGTTACCAATGTTTAAAGATAGAAGTCCCATGTTTATTTTTAAAGGACCAATGATGTCAGCACAACCCATCACCAATTCCAATCTTATCTCCAATAACTAATTTACAATTTTTTATATCTTTTCCAATGTATATTTAATTTTAGAAGATCCTCTATTCAATTTCATGATTTTCTTTTTCTTTTTCTAAACAAATTTTTGAAATATATACATATATATATATATATATATAAAGTTAGAAGGCAAAGAAAGTAATATATCATTTGAAGATGATGCTCAAGACCGAACGTCGTCGTGTAGTGATTGATAACGGCGAGTGGGCGATTAGCCTCTCTCGTTAATTCCTAACCAAAATTAACAAAAGTCAATGAGCCGATTTTTTAAAGCTAATCATCCAAAGAGGGAGTATCATATTATAATAAAATTGGATAGAAAAAATGGAGTAAAAAGTGAAACTTTTCAAGATAACAATTGGGCTAAAAATCGCATATTTTTTATAAGGAAACCTCATCAGAATGCACGATGTTTCGACTGAGCTGATTTTCTAGTGCTCTGGTGGAAGTCTATTAATAAATAGAGCTTTTTCATGTTTTTTCGTCGGCATATCAACAGACTGATCAATGTGGAAAATTAACAGTCTAGAATGGTCAAAAATCAAAGGAATTGAAAAGATTTAGTTTGCCGAGAGTAACAGAGTCTATGATTCATAAAGAGAATCACTGAGGTTTTCCTCTGCTTGATACAAATAAACATATATGGTACATTGGTATAATATATAGATAGTAGATAATGATAATATTTAGGTATATGTATATTATATGTGTATAAATATAATTTATTTGTTAGAGACTATAGTTTCGAAGGTTTGACCTTCATTAACAGTCTTTTTATTTACAAATATTCTATCTGTTTCCTCTCATGGGTTCATCTACCCAATTGGATGTGTAAATTCGATCTTGTCATAATAGTCAACTAGTCACTTCACAAATAAATGCCAAGAATCCATGAGAAAAACATATAGAATATTTATAATTAATAATATAGTAAAGAAAATTTTGAAAATTTTTTTGAAACTTTTTAAAATTTAAAATATAAAATACTAGGTACTTTACTTTATTTAGAATGTTTCACCAAGAACCCACACCATTCTCCCTTAACAACATTTAATTAATAAGACTGTTGATGTAAGTCAAACCTTAGAAACTATAACCTCTAACATAATATATTATAAATTAAAAAAAAATTCTAAAGGTATTTTTACTGGTTCTTAATTTATGTCGAAATTCATATATATATGTGCATGCAAATAATAAATTGGATGAATTTTTTTTTCAAGACTCGGTTTGCTTTTCACTGATTATTGCAATTTAGCAATTTTTTGTCATTGAACTGTTTGAACTAAAAAATAAAAATATATCAAAGAGGTCCAGTTTATTAATTCAAGCCACTGAATTTCAGCTCATTAGTATTTAATTTTCTGTAGTTCTTCATAAAACATTTCGATTTATTTCTGATTTTCATCTATTTTTAATTTAAAAATGGCAAAATCTAATCAGTTTTTCATTTTTCTTTATAAATACAAACACTTTGGAACCAGAAAGAACTTTCTATAATCTGATATGATTTTTCCGCATTTCATACAACTCTACACATAACCAATTTTATTTTTGTTTAACGATACATTAATTAATAAATATAATTTGTCTGCAGAGTATCTATTTGGTTGCAAACTTTCAGGCGTCAAGCCTAACCAGTTTTACTAAAATTAATAAAATAAAAAAAAATAATAATAATAAAATATATTTTTTAGAAAGAAATTAAAGATTGTATCTTCTGCTTAACATAAATATTTTAATTTATTCGAGACGATATATTTGAAGAACTTTTTAAGACTAATATAAATAAAAATAAAAAAAAAACTCCTCTAGAAGTATAAAAAGATTTGTTTTATTTTCCCTACATGCTTTCACCTAATCACTATCAAACCCCGAACAGTCACCATCACTTCGATTATAAATAATTTAATGTTTTATATATAATAAAATCCAAGAAATTCTTCTTTTTATGATACTAGAACTAGATGCAGTTACTCAAACAAGAAAAAATAATCCTTAACGCTTGCTCGTTGCTGTTTTGATTCCCTAGTTCTTCCTAATAAATCTCCTTAAGTTAGTATAGATTTTTCTTTCATTTCTTTGAAATTAATATCCTTTTCGAGAAGCCTCTTTTCCACTTGTTAGAGGTTATAATTATCCGGAGTATTTCAAGCGGCGGCAGCCAGACAGTTTTTGTGGCCTTTGAAATGTTTCTCCCCACCTATATGTAAAATTTATGAGCCAAGTTGGAAGATGGGGTCCAGGCAGGTCCAGAGCATTTGCTATCCCATCCAACCACCACACCCTAGAAATATTTGCCTAGTGTCCTCCTCTATACACATACAAACACAATTAACTATTTATTTTACTCCCTACCACCCAAACACTGATTGAATAAATACCATCATAATTCAGTATTGGAATGATATCAACTTATGTTCTTTTTCTAAAGTCTTCTAAATTTCAATATTATAAGTTTAACATTCAAATTTGTATTACTAAACAAAGGTGCACACTATCTGTTACAGTAAAAGTGAGACTTTTTACTGAAAATAGTTATTTTCTGGTCCTCAGAGCTCAAAAAGTAATCTGAAATTCATTGGTTTATCTGTTTGTCATTCGAAAACGGTTAATCTCAGAGCAATGAAATTTAAAATTTAAGTTAATTATAAGTTTAAAATATCACTAGAAGCTTTTGAGTCAAATCGGGCAACCGAAATTTCAGAAAAGTAAAAGAATACTAAAAATTTTAATTCAATGAAACTTTAACCTCTGTTTAAAACCTCCTTCAAAGCATAACAAAAAAAAAGTTAAAACAATATTCCAAATATTTTTTTATTATTTTTTTTTTTTTTTTTTTTTTTGTAAACAATGTTTTATACTCACGAGCTGCCCCACCCATCCAAAATTAAAACCTTTTTTCAAAACTCTGTACACTTTGCTCAAAATTTTGTGCTTTGGCAATATGGGGAACGGTTTGAATTAGAAAGGTGGCACTACGTGATACAGAGGTGCAGTATATTAATTTGAACTAGTGAGCCAATTTCAGGTATCATTAACTACGACCGTTCGATAGATCCCTAAATATGGCGATTTCATTTTCTTTTGAAATATTTGAAATTTTTGACCTAAAATTCCAGCCCAAAATATAATCAATTCTTCGTTTTAGAAATATAAACATTTTGGCTTTAGAACAAACTTTCTAAGAATTTTTATTCATGGGTAAGTACATATCGGGGTCCAGACAGACAGCACATATTCACACACGCATGGAATGAATTTTCACCCAAGTTTCAAATATTTATTAAAACACGAATAAGCAAAAAAAATACCTGCAGCCCGCCGAACGTACAGAGTAATTTTCTCTGTTCATTTTGACGACTTACTAACAAAAAAGTAAGCTGAGTCAAAGTAATTGAGAATCACTGCCCTGATCACGGTGACCAATATTGAAATAGTCGAAATTTTGTATTGTACCCGGGAATGGAGCGAACTCCCTCGTAAAATATTTTGTCAAACATAAATAAGCGAAAGAGGACAGCGCGGCGCCCATTTACTCTAGCCTAGCGGATTTATCTTCGTATCTCTAGTCGCTTGATAAATAGATATAGTAAATGTATACTTACATATAATTCTAATAAAAGTGATGAACCATCACTTTTTCAATGTTGTTTGTCTTTGTTTAGTGATAAATTTTATTTTATTTTTTATGAAAAATAAACGGCATTTAGTCCATTCCATCGGGCTGAAAGATTGGAATGAACCTTGAAGGAAGAGAGAGAAAATATAAATAAAAAACAAATATTTTTTAAAATTTAAATTGGAAGTAAAATTGAAATATTTTTCAACACTCGTTATATAAGTTATCCAGAAATTTTGTTGAATTAATAAGTTTTTGTGATCAAATGTTTGTGCCTGGAAGTTGGAAAAGGGTTGCAGGCTCTTAAGAGAAACTCGCCAAATTGCAGCTCATTAGAAACAAACCTTCGGCAGCTTCTCAAATAATAACAAGTCGTTTTTTGCTTTTTTTTTTTTTTTTTTTTTGCATTTTTCAACTAAAACCTGAAGCTAGAAAACCTCTAATATAATTTTTTTTTTTTTTAATAAAAATATTTCGACTTTTCATTTTTTACTTCAGCATACAGGGTCTGATCAACTATTGTAATCCTGTATTAAAAAATTGTTGTTTTTTTTCGAAATATCTCAAAATCGACTGAAAATATTTTTTATTAAAAAAAATGAGCTAAATCATGCCGTTTTTCTCTACAAAAAATCCTAATGAATGAACATATCAAAAAAAAAAATTATATTTTTCGAGATATTAATGATTTTGTCAAAATGTCTTTAGTACATTACCAAATTTTGTGTAAGCTCTAGCTCAAAAACTAGTGTCTATATGAAAACGAAATTTCACATCTAATGTAGATTCTTTATATTGATATTAAGAGCTGATTAGATTTTGGTTGAAATCGAACCAAAAATTAAAGGAGAGGGAGATCTTAAAAAATTAAAACTAAAAAATTTTCAAACTAAAAAAAACAAAAAAAAAAAAAATAGAATATACTATAAAAGAGACCTATAATGGGGAGCAAAAATTGTGGGGGGAGGGGATTAAAAAATAGAATAATTAATATAAGTCCTAGACCCTTTGATCGATTTGTACGAAATTTCACATTTGCACCCTATAAGAGCTTATGGAAATGACTCACTATGTGAAATCAAAAAGTGGTTTAGGGGGGGGGGGGGGGGGGTGGAATTTCAAATAAAAATCGAAGAAATCTGATATTTCAAATAGAATAGTTTCATAATTAAAAGGAGATATTATTAATTGCTAATGGGCCCAAAGTTTAGAAAGGGGGGGGGGGTCTTTCATAAATAATTATCAATTATTTCATTAAATATTAAATATAAGAGAAGGGCCAGGTGTATGGTAAAGTCATGTGGTTGGCCACATCAGCTTAATTTAATTTATTTATAATAAATTATGTTTCAAATCCTCTTTAGCATGAGCAATTCTAAACTAAAATCCTTTATAATATAAAAAAAAAAAAATAAGTTTTAACAGAAAAATAAATTTCCTTTTGTTAATTAAATGAGATAAGAACTCTGGTTGATTCTAGCATAAAAACGGCTTAACAACTAATTGAAGGTAAAGATATATTTCTTTTATTTGCCACCTCCTAATATATATTGCATGACGTAAAAAAATTATTAAAATCCTTTTTTGGTTAAAATTTGGAAATTGTTTTAATTTAAGAGGGATGCAGGTGTTTTTCGAAAACGAATAGAGAGTGAGTTAAAGACAGGCATCTGAGACATGAGAGCCATTAAAAAAATTAGAGAAAATTTAGAATGAATTCTTAATGAAATAGAATTTTAAAGTTTTGAAATAAAAAGTAGACTTTTTAAATACGATCTTTGCAAAATTTTGAGGATTTCTGAGAATTTGAATGCAGTTTTACTTATGGAAAGAGCTTTATGTCGGTGAACTAGACAATTCTTTCTAACTAGCCAATACCATTAAAATATTTTATAAAATTTTACTTGTTTTATTCACAGCCTTACGTTTTCTAATTTTGAAGTACCTACTTGTAAAATGACACTCAACAAAATCGATTTTAATAGCTTAAAAATATTATAAATATAATAAATTAAATTTTGGCTAAATTAATTTGGTCAGGATGTAAGTATATTTATTATTGCTTGAAAACGGCTTCATAATTAGAAGGCGAAACGTCGTTTGAGAATTAAAAAAATAAGACCTATAATGGACATTTTTATTTAATGAGATAATTCAGGGGTGCCCATCCCCCTAGCCTCATGACTCACCCCCCTCCCCCTGTTTCATTTTCAGCTTTTTTATCTGTGGTCTAGTTGAAATTGAACCTAAAATGAAACCAGCTCTTTCCACTGGATTTATAACTTCTAAAGAGTTATCGGGAGTAGGTATCTGAATTCAGACCTCGATGCACAGGTAAATAAATTGACACGTTCTGATGTGGCCATCCACTTGACTTTACCATACACTTTTGGTTGATGGTTGAGTTTGCTCAAATGGCCTAGATTTTAATTTTTTGACCCCCGTCCCCGCCAAAAAAAAATATTTTCGTTATTATAGGTTCATTTTATATTATATTTCATTTTTCTTGTTCTTTTTAATTAGGAAATATTATAATTTCATATTTTAACCTCCCCCCCTAATTTTGGGTCGATATGCACAAAAATCTAATCAGATCTTAATCTCAATGCACCAACACTAGGTGTCAAATTTTGTTTTGATATTCACACTAGTTTTTGAGTTAGCTCGTCCACAAAATTTGGTAACGCACAGAAACAGACTAAAAGACAATTTGACAAAACAGTTATTATCTCGATAAATAATATTTTTTCGATGTTCACTTATTAGAGATTTTTTGTAGACCGAAACGCCATGGTTAAGCCCAATTTTTTTAATAAAAATAGTTTCAGCCATTTTTGAGATATTTCGAAAAAAAGAAGCAAAAAAAAAACACTTTTTTCATGCACGATTACAATACTTGACCATAAAGTAAAGTAAAAACAAATTATTATTGAAAATTAATTTTGATCATCATGTATTCACGTTTTATAAAAAAAATTCAATAATTCTAATTGAATTCAATACAGCGACTAACTTTCGACTCAAATTCTACCTCCAGATCCAGCAAAATAATTGGATGGTGTTTATATTATCTTTTTCAAAATGCTGATAATTTCATTATTTGTTTATTTTTTACATTAATATATACATAAAAGCTAGCATTATTTTTTATTATATCAAATTTGGGGTTGTTTTCCATTTATCTCGTTGAAATTGTCAATTATTTTGCGTGTCATTGTTTTTCTCCCCTACATTCTTCTCTAATTAGTTTGCTTAGAGTAATTCACATCCTTCATTTCTCGTTCGTTTGTTTTGGTTAATTTCTAGCTCGGGATTCATTATACAGGCTGATTATAATGTTTAAATTTTATCATTTCCTGAACCCACTTTTCTAGGCACTTACTTTGGTTACATTATATTCTCTAAATAATTATAATAAAATCATTAACCATTTATTTATATGGATATAAAAAAATAACCATTCTTTAAATAATTTTTTTGGGTGCAAAGCTGTAGTCCAGTCAATGAACGCTCAAAAAGGGGGTATAGAAAAGATTTTGTAGGAGATAATTTTTTTCTTATAGAATGTGTTAGGGCCAGTTAGGAGGTAAAAATACTAAAAGTCCCCAGTCCTAGCTACCGGGCTTAGGGGTGGGAATGTCCCGTTTTTTGGTTTTTTGTTTATATTTCAAAAACGGTGGGTCGTAGGGAAAAAGTTACTCTTAACAAAAGTTTATAATATTTGCTACAAGATTGCTTTTATTTAATTTTTCTTTATTGCTTATGGTTTTTGAGACATTCTCCTGCGAATATCGTTTATGTATGAAAAAACAAAATTTCCTATATTTTTCCGTCAAATTTTTGTCTCTATCACCTCAGCCTTTCGTTTTACAGTAAAAGTTCTCAGAAAAGAAGTTGTAGAGCATTCAATTTCCTTTATAATAATATACACATTTATGATTTTATCTTCAAATCGTCTGGAGTTATAGCAATTTAGAAATTTCAGGTCGATTTATACTTTTTGTTAGGAAACCCCGCAATAGTCCAGTATATAGGTGGGTTTCAGCTTACATTAATTGCGGGAATTTTTTTTCCTAGGATCGTTTGGTATGGTGTGGGTATGCCAAATCTAAGTTTGGGACCTAAAAAGTGTGGGGGACAACTTTTTGTGGCTAAAAAACCGCGAAATTTTCGGACTTTAACCCAAAAACTCGCACTTTTTTCTATTTTTTTCCCATTTCGACCATAATGGAGCACGTTTTCGACAAATACCATTTTATTCATTTTTAAACTAGATCCGGATAACTCAGCCACACCCTGACAGGGCGAAAAAACCCCTTTTTCAAGTAGTAAAGGCTCATAAATTACGTACTTTTCCTTTGTTTAAGGGTATTTGGGCAGTTTATTCTCTGTTGTATTCTCAAGTAAACAATACATAAAAGTACAGTACTGTATTTTCTGAGGAAACACTCGTACTTATTCTTTTTTAACCCCATTCCCGATAAACCGGCATTTTCACAAACTCGGCCACCCTTCTGTCCATAGTAGGCCGAGTTTTCAGGACTCTACTCAATTGAGTTTCTATATTTTCTTATTTGTAAAATTAATAACATTTTAATTTTTAATTAATGGAGTATAGGTAAATGAAATTCGTGTGCTGCACAAGTTTATTCCCAATTAAATTCTTTACGATTGGAGGCAAGTTCTTTGCGTTACTTCTAGTTTCAAAAATTGAGCAGTTTAATTAATTCTGTTTGACGCTGACCCCGGGGCGAACGCTATATTTATATGTTTCGAATAAGACATTAAATATTTAATGTCTTTTTCTGAATAACCCTAAATTTCATGCAATCTCTTGGCGTTGAATGTCATTGGATTCTAATCTCATATGATTATTATATAATTTTCGAAAAAGACACACTTTCTGAGAACCATTTTATAAAAATTAAGTAATTTTCATGCGATCTATTTAAAAAAGAGTTGACGTTAATGTGAGTGTGAGGGAAGGTCAAAATTACATTCGCATGTTACTCGAAAATTAGACACAATTCTAGAAAAGTTTAATCTTCCATTGTAAATTGAGACCGGATATTCTTTTCATAGCAAATGGACTCACCGTTAAGAAGTCTATAATTATTCGAACCTCAACTGGGGCAGTAATGTTCATTAAAAAAAAATTGCTTAATTGGTAGATTCCATTGGTGTAGTTGTTGTTTCGGGAGGCCTTCTGTTTGAAATTCGACACTCGGTCTCTACTCTTCAATTAAAAATATTATCGAAGAAGATTCAAGAGAATTCATTTCAGGTATAATTTTCTTTTATCTTCAAAATGTTCCCTGAAATTGTGGTTATAGCATCATGGCTCGATTTGGTGAATAGAATCATAATATACATACATAATTTGTAGTTTCATTATAAGGGAAGAGACTTTAATGCGTTTGTTCTTTATTTCTCCATGTTTTAAAACACGCAATCAAGAGATTAGATTATTATTTTGATGTCATTTTAGGGTTGAATTTTAAAATAATTTTTATTTTTATAGTCAAGCTGAGCACCCTCATTTTGTCTTTCTTTATTTAATGTGTTTTTGATTTAAAGTGCTTTATTATATTGCGTTTTATTTTTTAGTTTTGTTTTTTATTTATTTCCCACAGGCAAATTTGTTATATTCTTTTATTGATATAAATTTATTTTTACTAAGTGTTTTGACCCTTTCCTGGAAACATCTTCAAGTAACATATTAAATATATAAAAAATTGGATTTAGATTGAAACAAAAAAAATGAAAATTTATGTTTTAGACGAGTGGTGAACCGCGACCTAATTTCGTTTACACCTAATTCCAATCGCAGTTCACCCCTGGGTTTCAGATATTATAAAAATTAACACAATACACAACATTTCATAATAAGCACATTTTTATGCTGAGGCTATAGAGATGCTCACATCACAGATTGGATGCACATATTTGAGAACGATCCCAGGTTCAGCGATCGATATGATTTGGTTATATTGTATTATTTATTCTTGTGTTCAATTAATAGTTACCATATAATTAATGATATGTAGTTTTAATAAAAATTTAACCATCAGTCATATATGCTCTTTCTATGGATATTTGTAACTAGAACAACAATATAATACCTATTTAAAAATATTGTTCTTTATCCTGAAAAAGATTAAATATTTAATCGAAATGGTTACAAAAAAATTGAATTCTTACTTTTTTCTGGCTGTCTCTTTTTTTAACTTATGACACAGGTATGACTTCATATTATTTATATCAATAATATATTATTTATATTTGCTAATATACCTACTATTTTTAATGTCTCAATAGTTGCACTTGTTTTATTTTCTTTCCCTCTAAATGATTTGTACTCATGGCTGTGTGTTTAATTTGATGTCGAAATGACTCCAATGCTTCCGATATCAAGACTTTTCAATCTGCCTAATAAGAATGACATTCGACATAATAAAGATTACGGTTAAAGAAAAAAACCTTCATTTGTCAATCAATCGATCGATTTCGATCGCTTATTTGATAAAACAATTGACTGACAATCGTTCTCGATACACTTTCACATCGCGATTCTCTCGTGTTTCTTTTGAATAAATAAACTGCAATTGTGAAAGGGTGACGATCATCAGCCCACGTGACACCAAGTCCCTTTCAATTATCCAGCTGCAGCTCATTTGTCATAATGCAAATTAACACTCACATCGAGAATTATTGGCACTTTTAATCAATAGCTCATTCTGAATGCTGATTGAACTTTTCAATTTAATCTGATTCTTCCTGTCTATGTATATTAAATGTCGGCCCACAGTATTGAATTTACACGATAATTTTTATTTTTTTCTTAAATTTGCTAAAATGTCTGAAAAATCATTTTCAAGCATTAGAATCATTCCATAGCAACTCTTGCACTTCTCTAAATTCCATTATTCTTCTTCAAGCTCTATACTCGACTCCGAATGTCTGCGATATCTATGGAGAGTATCCTTTGGAAATTTTTCACGGGGGTTGTTTCCTATTGATTCCCCCTGGATTTAGTGAGGCGCTTTGTATTTTTGACAAGTATGAAAATTGTTCCTTCTAAGACTAGACTCGATCCCGAGTAAACTAGATCCAAAGTCAAGCGTTTTAGCCACGGCTCTAGAGGTCTAGAGGTTCCTCTAAAAGTTCCATATCCTTCATTGCCTGAGGAACATATTCCACTCTAGGTCTTTCCCTTCCCCCACATGACCCTCTAAAATCCTACTAAAATTAATCCCACATGTCTCTGTGGGACCTGTCACATGAGCTTTTCTTTTTCTCAGATTGCTTGCAACCCTGTTATCTTTTTAAAATCGTTTCATCTCAATTTATTCTGAATATGTATAATAGGATTTCTGTTATGGCGAAAGCAGGTCGATAATATAAATAATCCATAATTACCATCAGAAGAATATTTATTGTTCCGCACTTCTATTTATTTATTACAAATTTTAATAATGTTGTGTAGGGGGGAGGGATTGCCAATTGTAATTTCCACACCGTCTTACGTTGTTCAGTCTATTTTATTACAGATTCTTTGAATATTTTACCATAACCATTTTTTTTGGAATATATTTCTCAAAACCAAAAGAGATCTTCATAGAATGCAAAAGGCGATGGTGGTGAAAGCAGAAGGGGGGGGGGGGTTATTCTGCATATATGCATTTGTTAGACACACAATACAGCTACGAACAACAATAAATGCAAATAGCTAAAACACAACAACAACGAAAAAATAGAAAATAAAAACTCAGTGACTTATTAATAAAACATCAGCGAAATTGTCAATGGTGCGAGTTTTTACACGAGAGGAATCAACAAGTAGCATGGAGAGGGGGCAGACGATTTATGACCAGGAATTAATTAAATCATAGGCACAATTAAATAAAAACATTAATCATATCAATATTTAATTAATAAATCTGACAAGTTAACTTTGTCATTTCATTCTCAGATCAAGTATATATTATAATATATAAATGGATGATATATACGATTGATCTCCGGGATCATAAATTCCCAGCTCGATTTACGCTCCCTAGTTTTTTTTACACTTGTGGAGAAAGACATTTAAATGTTAAATTCTAGCCGTTATAGTGTTCTGCCATCGGGGTTGGAGTCTTTAAAACACTATTTTCCAAAAGATTACTGAAGTTAAGCAACAAATGGGCTGTTTGTCCTGATATGGGTGCTTTGACAGTATATGCTCCTAGCATTATTCACAGTCTTCCAAATCGCAGTTGTATGCTACTGCATCTCATTGAATTTGATTTGGAAGGTTTCAAAGGAGATAGAGGAAGTTGCGACCCTCATTTTTTTTTTAGAAACGCATCACTTATACATTTTAAGAGTGTATGACATTGCTAGTAAAGACAGAAGCTGGTCAAAGCGATAAGAATCATCCAGACTTATTTTCTTAATTTGAATATAATAGGCAAGTGCCGATATTAGTAGAGTTAAAAATTACTATAGAAAATCAAAAGAGATAGTCGACTACTAGAAGGGGTGAAACAACCCTTCTGACATAATAAAAACAATCCATTTCATCTCGGATCCAATAGTTGACCATCTCTCTTGATTTTCTATAGATTATTTTCTTTCTCAAGCCAACTGAGTATAAGCTCTTTGAAATTAGAAGTTCGCATACTTGGTTAACTCGAATGTCGTGTTAGTCCATTAAGTCGAATGTGCCATTAGAAAAACTAATTTATTAGAATTCATTAAATTCTTTCGCCATAAACAAGATAAATTGTTGCGAATATTAAAATATAATTAATTATCTAAAAAAACTACAATATTAAGTTCTTCCAAATTGTCAGACCTGACGTTTTCATTTTTCTATTGATCGCGTAAAGCAATAAAATATATTCCAAAACTGGAAATAGCTAATTACTAGAATATTAATTTCATTTATCATTAATTATTATTAATTATAATTCGCTTGACTCTTTGATTCCTCCGTCTTTCTGTCTCCTCAATGTGCCAATGAAATTTTTCTTCAATTGCCCTCCCAAATGCATCCATCATCACTTTCTCTCTCTCTCTCTCTCTCTCTCTCTCAGGTGCGTTCTTTTATTTTCTGGAAATGTTCTTTTTATTCGTGCTGCAAGTTTGCTGAATGAATAATAGCTAATCCCATTTGAGTTCTAAGTTCCCGAGACACGCACTCGGTCCCTTCGGGCGGCGAATCTCGTTTGTTCTGCGGTGAGGCGAGACCAACTCTTCAAAAAGAAATAAAAAAAAAAAAAATTCAAAATAAAAACAAAAAAAAAATCAATTTTTTCCTCCATCTGTGTTGATCGGATATTGAATGGGAAAGCGAACCAAGAACAAGAGCTCTTCTTGCTGTTGTTGTTGATGTTGTTGTTCTCTCTGGCTACCAATAGACAAAACTGCATGCCGAAGGAAATCTCATCTTGAAACAAGGATACGATTTACTGACTTTGTTCGGGTACTTAATATAACACAGCAGCGAGTGAGAGCGAGACCCTCTTGACTACACCTGCTTTGCTTTTTCGACTAACTGGATTTTTGGATTATTTAAAGTTGCTCTTTCACTTTTTCGACAGAGCAATTAACTCTATTAAATACATGAACATAAATATTTTCCAACTACGCATAAAACAAAAGGTGGCAAACGGTTTCAAGCACCCAGCCTAGTTCTGATCAAATTAAGATTTATGGCATTTCAGATGTAAATAACATTTTCTGGTTTTATTTTGTTGTATTTACACCTGGAATTCGCAAATTAATTGTGATTTTTTTTTCTTAATTTAAAAAAAGATCATTTGAATATTAATTCTGATTTTTTTTTTTATTATTTTTATAATGATATTGATGAGAGAAGATTTTATATTACAAGGTGTAACCTCCTGTAGTCCCGAGTGGACTCTTGCATCGTGAAAAGAAGGAGAAGAAATTTCAGTGATTGAAGGTACCTGTGTATGCGGGTCTTGAAAATCTGAAGGTTGTATGTAGTTGGAACAACGGATGCGAGAAGAAAGTTCCAATCTCTAAAAGTCTCAGGGATAAACGTTGGCGAATGGGTTTGTTCGGTCAGTAGTTAGTTAGCTTGAATCTTTTTGACCTACATATTTAATTATTATCAAAAACACCTATAATACTTTGACGATTGTTATATTCTATTTGGTTAAGTAGATATGACTTAGGTATAAACAAATCAACAAGTGTCAGAGGGAAAACGCACAAGAAACTGGGTTTGAGTTTAAATTGAAAAAGATGATGAATTTGTTTTCTGGCCCTTAAGATATATCATTATAAGCCATTATAGATTCTTCTATTCATGAATACAGAGTATTCAGGTGCTGAAATGACGGCAACGCTCATTGTAGATCTGATTCTTGAAGGAATGAAGGTTGTTGGTTTTGTAAAAGAAATAAACAGAGGGATAGGAGCTCTAGCCCTATAAATAAACGAACTACCATACACCACCTGCCAACCCCTCCCCCCCTCCTCTGACCATTTTAGGAAGCTGATTTCTATATTGATATTTCCCTAAGACCTTAAAGGCTAACTCAGCGAAATTTGATCCAAATCGGACAATGGGTTCAAATTTTTAAACCACTCCCCTAATTGTAGTCCAATTTCAAACAAAATATAATCAGCTTTTAATCTCAATATCAAATATCTAAGTATAAAATTTATTTTGGTTAGCATAATGGGCTTTTGAGCTAGACGAGTTTCACAATATTTGGCAACACACTTGCACAAAATAGTTAATATCACTTAAAATATAAGTTTTTTTATTGTTCCTATATAAGGTTTTATTGTAGACTGAAATATCATGAATTCGTTCAATTTTTTCTATCAAAATAGTCTCAGCCGTTTTTGAGATATTTCGAAAATACAAAGCAAAATGCACGATTAAAATATTTCACCATACCTACCCCGTATGGTAAAGTAAAAATAAACTGATGGTTTAACATTTCACCAAAGATGGTATGTTTGTGAATTGTGTAATACGCACAAAAGACGCTTTTGGTTGAATTGTTGGCCCATCGAAATACATGCCATGATAATATTTATAAGCATTGAAGGAGAAGAGCGGAAAAGTTTCTACTAAGGGCCAAGAAATCCAAAAAGCATGTAACAACCGAATGTCTTATTAATTTAATCATAGATAGAATCTTCCTAAGGGTTGAAATTTTAAAATACCTAAGTAGTTTCATTAGCTTAACTAATTTCTTTCTATCAAAAAAGCTTTTTTTGAATACATTCTGAATTCCCCTTGAACTCTTTAAAAAGAAAAAATGCTTCTTCAGTTTTATCTAAGCAGGTAGGTGTATATATTAATTTTTTTCATACCTTTCGTAATCTTTATTACCGATGTTTAATTAATTTTATATTCATTCCAAAATTAAACTGATTCGAGATAAATTTGAAGAAAACTTGTTCCATTAAAACGAAACATTTCACTTTCCTTTTTCTTCTTCTTTTTTTTGTTCTAGAATTCCAATGCAATGATAACCTTTTGTATCCCGATATAAATTACACTTGGGTTACCAGCAACTCAAAGACTTGAACTCTCTCTTTCAATAGCTCGCTCTGACTTAGTCTCCTGTTGAAAGCTTCACCACCCACGAGCAATTGTTTGCGAAAACAGCTTCATTCTAAAGAGACTCGTAAATTGATATTAAAATTTCATAAACCATCTGGGTGGATTAAAATTAATGTCAGAATCAATCTGTAGGTAACTCGAGAGATAGCAGATTTAGTAGGTACCTGGCTTAAGTGACAATGAAACATGAACCCAATTAAATATTTATACTTCTTATTCTTCAATTTCAAATGATTCAAATTTAATCATTCAAGATAAGCCAAAAATTACACAGCCTAATGAGCTGTTCGCGATTTCTTATGAAGTAGTAGTACTCCAGTGGACATTACTTAATATTTTTCTGTTCAAATAATAATGCATTTTTTAAATCTCTTGTGCATGTTTTCATAAGCAATTAGTTATGAAACTTAGAATATTTTAAAATTATTTTCTTCAAACTTAAGGTAGTTGTTTTGCGAGAAAACTAGCAAAAAGTTAATGCTAGAGTATATAGAACAGACAATAAGGATTCATAAGCCCAAAACTTTTTGCTGTTTTTTTCTAGCCAATACCGTGCTCGTTTGACAAATCTGGCAACACTGTCCGAGCTTGTATATATTTTATCATAGAAATTTCAGATAAAGCACATTATAAAGGGAGATTTATAAAACAAAAAGTCCTTATTAAGCGATTGAAAGTTGCTACGACAATGACTGAAACGAAAAAACGTCAAAAAATTACTAAAGTTAACCCACTTTTTAGGTTAAATAAATGCGTTGTTGCCATCTTGTTTTTAGTGTAAATTTTTTATTATATATTTTTCATTATTTATTCAATATTATCTCAGAAACTGTGTTGTAACTATGAATTAAAATTTTCTTAAAAAATATATCAGTTATTGTTTAATGTTGGTTTAGATTTTTATATCAATGGTAAGAAGAGTTTCTTAATTATAATTAAATATGTATGTAAACTTTTCGTTATCCCGTATAGTGGATGTATATATAAGAGTCTGAAAAACTCTATCTTTGGAATTTAATATCTCCGGAACTATATTGTTCATAAATTTAGTTTTGCCACTAATTGAAGTATTTAAATAATAATCTATCTAAATTTCAAAGAAATCCTAAGAAAACCCATATGGTGAAACAACTACCATAAAGAAGTCATTGAAATAAATTTAATAATTTAGAAAAAATTTATATTTATTTTTGCTAAGATAGAGGAAATTAATTCAACTATAGGTATTTGTGTGGACACATTCAAGTGTCTATCCTCATAATATCAATTTTTAGAATTCCCTGTTGCTATTGTAAAAATTTATGTTTGTTCACTAAACAGTTTCAGTCACCACTGGTATACCATAAGTAAATATATAAATATATAAATATATAGTTGAAAATTGTCGATAAAAATATTACTCTCATTCATTTTCATAGATTTTACACATGTAGAAAGAGACATTGATTCATCTGCATCTATTTTTGGAAAATTAAATGAATGTCTTTGTAGGTAGGTATATGTGTAAAATGAATCATGATGTTTTTATAAACAATTTCCAGAAACTAAAATTTTATTTACTACTGAAGATGGCAACCAGTGTGGAGTGAAACTATTTAGTGGATAAATATAAATAAATGAATAATTAAAAATAATTTATTTAAATAGTATGACAAATAATCTTTGACGTTTTTCATAATATAAACTACAGAGTCACTTAAGTTTTGCGAGAATGAATATAATATTTTATTGGGGAAAAATTTTAAGTTCTCATTTGAGGTCTAAATGTTTCAGCGGAGGACACGATTATTTTTTGTTTGGCTTTTAAATTTTTACATCGGAGGTCGGTAACCTTCTTGTTATGTAGGGTGCAATAAAATTTAAAAATCGCCGAAGGCGCATAATATCATAATCTGGAATTTATTCAGAGTTATTTCTAGTAAGTCAATTATCAAAATGAAATTCAGAAATATTTCTTCAATACAGTGTTTTCAAAAAATTCATATATAAAACAAAGATACTGGCTAATTGATAACATTTTTAAGATACTTTTTCTCAAAATGAGAAAATTATTTTTGTTGACTAAATTTTAAATAAAAATAATTTTAAGAAAAAAATAAAACCGACTTCAAAAAATTAAAT
>JALMQS010000085.1:6306900-6328747 GCA_024734495.1 Forficula auricularia | reverse complement strand
GCGCAATGGATTTGTAACAGCAGGGGCTGTATATGAAATAGGATAGCGAAATGTGTTTGCAGCATCGGGGGCTGTAGACGAGATGGGGGCTGCAACTGCGGCTGTAGATGAAACGGAGACAGGGATTCTTGGGCAAGGTGCCAGTGCTTGCAGTCGGATATTCTTGTATTGTATCTGCGAGATCATTTCTTCGAAGGCGATGGCGGCTTTCTCGGTATCAAGTCGATCCTTGAGGTCCAGTAAGGCATTGGCCTCGGTGATCTCGTCTTGAAGTTTTTTGAATTTCGCAGCATTCTTCTGAGCTGCTGAATAAATGATTTCCATCATATCCGCCTCCGTATCTTTGAGTTTGGCGGTTTGATCACAAAAGTCAGTGACCACAGCAAAAACATGACTTCGTAACATTGTCAAAAGAGATAATTTTCGTGGCATTTTCGCAAATAAATAATAGTTAGTAACCGTTGAGCGAGATCTGAATACAGTCTTGTTTGTTTATTTTTTTTTTTTTTTTTTTTTTTAAATGCTCCAAGCGATGAATATTGACAGATGTGAAAATAAATATATATATAAGAATAGAGATAGATGTCGATATTTTAAATGTATTCTTGTTTACTGTTTTACATATGTTGGCATGTTTGTAGACGGTGTAAGTAATGATGCGCTAATTGTTTTCTTCCTTTATATTTGTATATGTGAAAAAACAATTATTCCTCCTTAACATAAATATAATGTATTATGTGAAGATTAGTTGTTTATTTATTTTCATGTATACATATTTATGCAATATGCAAGGAAGAACATATATTTATTATTTATTCAATTTTTCTTTATATACTTGACAGCGAAACATTAATATATATTTTGTTTATTTCATTTGTAAATAAATATATTCGAAACAATATTTATTTTTTATAAATATTATGATGTCTTCATGTGAAAATTATTTTTATAATTAATTTCCAGCTATTGGCTTAGCTCGTAGCGAATGAAGGAGAGGCGCCTTTTGCAAGAGGGGTGATATGATGGTGGGAGCAGATAAAGCAAATTTGTTGAAGCAATCTTCATAATGTCGAAAGAATTTGTTGAATTTTGCAATGTGACCTTTTTAACGTATTTGAGAATGTTTATATATAGATTTGAATTCCTGAATGCATGTAGAACACTTATTTGTGTGTATTCGCGGAAGAACAAAGGAATTCTGATTTTGCACTAATAGACACTTGAAGGCGATAGGGCACTGTTTCTGTCCACTGATTTAGGTAACCAAAATGCTCTGTACATGGGGTTCGGCACCAAAATGTGGGGCACTGTTTCTGTTCCCGGGTTTCGTTCACCAAAATGTAGCGGCGTACACCAGGGTGGGAGAGCGTGTAGGAGGACTGAAGGGCCGGACTGAATAACAGCTCTTCAGTATTGGGTAAATGAACAACACTTCACACAAATATATATAATGCAACAATTTATTACCCGCTATTTGGCCGGGGTGAAATATACATGAGATTATGATTGGTGAGAGAATTAAGCGAAAGGGGCGAGATCGACTCGCGAACAACGAAACACGACGGCTCCACTTGGAGCTTTGAAATATACGGAAATATGCTGGTCTTCCATCCGAGCACGAACGGAGGAAGAAAGGTATGAATGACTTCACCTCGAACTGGTACAAGCGAGAGTCCGAGCGAGAGTGTCCTGCAAGCCTTCAGTCCAACATCGAGAGACGGCCGGCGACTCAGCCGCCCTCTAGCGGCAGACAGCGGGCCAGAGACAACAATATGAAGAAGGCGTCGGGGCGGATAATTTTAGGGTAGTGTAGCGACTGAACAGTACTGTAGCCTGTAAACAGGCCGCACATATTTATACATGCTGAGTATGCCGATATGGTATGATACAGCTGTATCTATGTACTCAATAAAAATAGGACACATGTTATATGGCATTTTTTTATTGCAATTCGCCTATACTACCACCTATTAAAAATTATTTACTATTCCTCCTGAAACACTCTGTATATAAGGAATAAAATTATAGTAGAAGACAACCTCGATGATTTCCATTTATGAATCAACAACTGTGCTACTCTAGGCTAAACAAAATCTTTTCAATTCAAATCTCATGAATCGAAAAGATGATATAGTAACTATAGTACGAAAAGATTCACTTGGTCTGATACAAAATTATGTATTATTTATTAGCCTTCTAGGAGCATCAAACAAAATCATCATACAAAAGTACAAAAATGACGTAAGCACTAGCTAACACACTGATGTGATTAAAAAGATCATGAAAACATTGAATCTATATTAAATAAAATACACAATAGGTTCGATCTAAAGAATCATCATCATCATCATCATCATCAGCCTGTCGATATCGACAATCTACTGCTGAATATAGGCCTCTTCCATCAAATGGAAGGGGGTTGGCATTAAGTCACCACGCTTGCCAGACGGATTGGTGACTAGGAATCAGATTATAGCCGGTCAAATATCAATGCAGGGACTCGGACTCGAACCCGGGACTCCTGCTTAGAAGGCTAGTGTCTTTAAGCTCTCGGCTAATCCGATTCCCCGATCTAAAGAATAAACATGAGAAATTTCCGTCAAACAGCATCCGGTCTGAGAATTCGAATAACCATATCTATAGTATCTTCAAACTCATTAATCCATCCGTATTATTGTTAATTGACTTAATAAACTATTGTGGAACATAAGCTTCAGAGTGTTTATAAATTGAAGAGTTTTGGCCGGAACCAACTTTTTCATCATCTTATGTTTTCAACTCACCCAGTTCGACTGTGATGATCTCGGAAGAGCTGGATGCGCGGAAAAGTGCCGGGGATGAGGAATACTTGAACAACTCTCTCAGGTTCTTTTGCCGTCACCCCGCTTCTTCTAATTTTTCCTCTGCATATTTGCAAGAAGGAATAATATTCACCTCAGAGGATGTGTCCATGATATTCAATTATTCTTCGTTGTGTATGATCATTGATCATTCAAGTACATAGTTTTTTTTTGTTTTTTGTTTTTTACTGCATGCAGAATCACTTGGTTGATAACACACCATCTTCAGAAGATGATAATGAGACTGGCATCAAAATACAAATTATCAAGACTATTGATTCTGTACTTGTTTCCAAGTGCTGTTTAGCTTCTAAATCTGGCATAGTTATTTTGATAAACAGAATATAATATAAATTAACTCAATCTCAATTTCTCTAACCAACCTTAAGCTAAAGTAGCATTTAAATTAACCTTAAACCATCTTTAAAGTACATTGTACCAATGTCTGACGAAATGTGATTAAATGATGGTTAGTAAGTTAATTACTTTTTATTTCCTCTATTCATTAAACAGATATTGTAGGTATATTATTTGAGATAAATCTTTAAGAATTTTTTTCTAAACATTGAAAACAAAATCATTGATTGTTAAGAAGCTTAGGTACATGGAACCCAGAGGCACTCAGATGCAGTGGCATGACTATATTACTATGATAGGATCACATGTGCCCCTTCCCATATGAAATATTAAACTTATATTAAATGAGTATTTTATATAGAAATGAAAAAATATAATTTCGCTATTTTATCATTAAAAAATATATTTTTGCAGCCTTTGTAGTGACGTAACTAAGGTCACCTGCAACCAGTGTTGTAGTCTTAAAATCACCAGAAGATATACGCTATATGGATCATAAAAATCAGAGAGTATTTCGCTATAAATAATAAAATAATAAAATAAAATGTTTTTAGTCGGGTATTTTTTAAAAAATCATCATTAAAACAAATTGAAACAATTTAAAATATTTATGAAAATGTTATTGTCTCAAAATTGTTTAAATTTTCAGCTAGCACAGGGTATATTCGCTATTTGCTCAGACCAAACCAGACAACACGCTGTATACCGCCTTATACCCTCCACTACAACCCTGCCTGCAACCCTCGCCAACAATCAAGTTGACAAATTTCAAATATTATTGATGTACAGACATTCATACATACTACATTCTTTAGATGAATTTATAGTTCTAGAAAAAAAGAAACATTTACCATAGGTACTAGGTATTGTTTCATTTTTAAAACATTTAGACGGAATCGGGCGGAAGACAATCTGTAACATAATCAGTTTTTGTTCAAGTTATTTACTGTTCAAGTTATTTACTGAACAAATTTCAAATATAGAGAGTGTATTCTAAATACATTAAAAAAATTTCTATCAATTTTGATAAAATTTTGATATTCAAAGTGTAGGTAGGTACATTGTTTTATCTTTATGAGACACTGACAAAATCTGATTAATGGATCTGTAACGTAATCAGTTTTCGCAATAGGACGCCCAGTAGCCAAATTGTACAAATTAGTTATCTCCCTATAGATATTCGCTCTACTTGTAATTAGGAGTGTCTTTGCAGACAGCCTTTCTTTATTTATTCCATTGTCTTCAGAACTCCCTTATAGGCAGCGTCGAAGCATTTCATCACCTCTAAATACATCCTTCAGATAATAAAATCTCTAATTCCTACTTGATTTTGTATTGTGAATCTTAACAAGAAATTCCATTTTGAATCCTGTCAATCGTTTCGGTATCGTGTGGATTATCATCAGAGAGCGCGAAGCTTTTTGTTTAAAAGCATTTGGCCGGCGCTGTTTCAATTAGCGGATTGATTTATGGGTTGAATCGCTGAGCCAACTTCAACTTCAACTTCAACTTGGCCGTCTGCCTTATTATATATATCTGGCAACGTTGAGCTCGTTTTGTTTGGTTCGTGTGCCTGGAGGGCTTAGCAGCTAAGACCGACCGACCGGCCGCCTCAACTGGTTGGCTGCTCTTCTGTTTCTGTTCTTCTTCCTCCACTTCTTCCTTCTTCCTTCACCTGTATGCATCGTTCTTCGTCTGCCACTTGGCACCCACACAAACCCCGACATAATTATTGTTTTAATTTTTCCCAAGACGTTGTCTTGTTATGGGTTTTGAAACGGAAACTTTGTGCAACAGCAACATCATCATTAGGTTGGGGAAATGTCGCCAGGCACCAACACTACAAATACTAGGGCCGTAATTATTCATGCATCTGTCTTTAGCTCGTTAGCCAAGCCGCCGCCGCGGCCGCCACAATCTCTCCAAATCGATTCTTAAGCTCTAGATATGGATGAAGAAGATAGAGAAATAGAGAAACAGTGTGAGTGCATGTGTGTGAGCATGTTAGCATCAACAGGTGCTTCCAAAAAAGGAAGTAGATTCGGCTCATTTTTTTACGATCCTCTAATATTTCTAATTAACATTGTTTGTTATTTCTAAATCCCAAAACTAAAACTACAATTAATATTTATTGGAGGAAATTGAGAATAAAATATCCATATCTCTGTATATATTTTTAATTTCTGCACACCAAATGAGTTTTAATTATCCTGATATAATAAATATCTAACATTAATATTAAAGAAAAATAATTAAAAGTATTACTAAAATGTAATAATAAAATATTTTTTGAAAAAATTGAAAAGATATTCTTCTGAGGCGTCTTTGAATTGATTTTAAGTTAAAAAACAAAAAATATTTATTAAAAAAATGCTGGAGATGAAGGCAAAGTCATCTAAACTAAGAAACTAGTGTTTCGTGATTTTATTCTCTATTTGTTCTTTTTCTAGTTTTTACTGATGAAGTCCTTAAAATTAAACTGAAAGTTTTAAAGATGATATGAGAGTTTCTTTAATTTGACCTCACACCTGATAAAAGAACTTAAAATATATGTATTATCTGTATATCTATTTATATATAGGTGTATGTTTTCGCATCAAACAGAAGACATCTTCAGTGATTTTCTTTTATAAATAGGTATAATGCCTAAAACTGAAATTTCATTTTAAATAATATCATTTACTTTAACGTTATATCAAAGTCATTTTTTACCTTTCCATACAGTAAGCGTGAAGAAAAATTATCAAAGATATCAAAAACTGCTCAAATTGTTTTGATAAAGAAATTAAGCCAATTAAATTAGACTGTTTGTTTATAAAAAAGGCTAATACTTATAGTAGAAAACAAAAAAGTACTTAATATTTGTGGACATATTATTATTTTTTTTTTTTTTCAAAATGTTTTTGAGTAGATTTGTGAATAATGATCACTTATTTCGAAAATGTAGCGCCCGGAAACCGAATCCAGGACTTTTTTAAAATTTACAAATCAATCCATTATGTAACTTTTTTACAGACATAAGATTTTTGTTAAATTTATACACATCAATTCAACATGTAATTATTGATAAATACTGAAATGAAAAAAAATATATTAAAAAACATTTGAAGGAAAGAATTAATCTGAATCGATGAGTTTATATCAAAACCTTGCTGTGATATCTGGTATTTAGAGCCGTTAACTAACTAAAATTTTAATTTAGATTTATCGTTTTCGTGATAATAAATAGAGAATCAGATCTCTTTTGTGGACCCAAAATGAGTAAATTGTTATAAAAATTTGAATTCTACATCTAAAAGCTTTCATATCGTTTCATATGAGATTAAAAAAATTGAAAAAAAAATGATCGTGTTGTGAAAAAAGCAAAACAAACAGACAAGTTAGTCAAATAACCTTTTTGCCTTCATTAGTTCTCGATTTCGAGTTTTTAAAGCCATTCTAATATTTAATTTTTTCTATATAACTAGGTGTAAGTGTAAAGTAAAGAAATCAAGCTAAAACAAAATTTTTTTCATACACGATTACAATTCTTCCCTATACTTCTTACTTAAAGTGGGGAAAAAAATCAAAAAATCATTCGTATTTAATCAAATTAATCACAATTTTTTTTTTAATTCTTTCTCCTATTTAAATACATCATTTAAAGAAGAAGAAGAAAAAATTATCTCATTAGGATTAAAATATAAAAATTTTATCTCGATTTATAAACTTGTCCAGATAAAACGTATTTTAATTTAGTATAATATTAATTATTTATGGACTATAATTTCTTACGATACATGTTTGATTGGTGTTTATTAGATACATGTATAAAGATATATATTTTATAAAAAAATCTCGAATGTCATTTTATACTGTCGAATGGAATTTATTTATTGATATTATTTTATAATAACATTAAATGATTTCATTTGAAACATTTTTTTTTTTTTTTTTATTGGTAAATAAATAAAATATTCATTCCCTTTTATCTTGGATAAAGTATCGATAGATCACTTTTGATTTTGATACTAATAAAAATGGCCTGATAACATGTTTTCATAGTAGAGCAGAACAGTATAGCCCTAGATGAATTAATTATCTTTATTATTATTTGCCATTAAAATGCAACTATTGTCGCAAAGATACAATGTCACCGTTTGACAACCAAAAATATTCTAGATCACCGCTTCTTAAAGTTTTTTGATTGGCGACCCCATTTTGACTGAAAAGTCAATGTTGCACAATGTTTCGCGACCCATAGTTTAAAAAGCCCTGGTCTAGACGAAGAGATGAAAAAAGTAAATCTGTGTAATATTTTTTCTTGTCCCTAAACAAAAGAGTATTTCACAGCACATCTTATTATTTCTCTTGTCTTCTTCTCCTTCTTTTCACGATGGAAGAGCCAATCCTGGTCTTTAGGGTCTGCACTTTCTTGGTGTAACTCCTTAAGATGTTAAAAAAGATATTCTTTCAAAGAAATGAGTGTCTATTTGAGAAAGATAGATCGAATTTTTTCTCAAAATCAGCTTGCGATATTTAATCAATTTATTAACGAAAATGAATTTAGCTCGGATCAAAAATTTTAATTGATTTTTTTGAAAGTTTATAATAGGAAAATAAGGACCCGTTTTTATGTGTGGCTTTTTTTATTTTTCAGCCAACGTTTCGTCGAATGTAATTGTTAATATAAAAAGAAAGAAAAAAAAAGAAAAATTGTTTATGTGATTATGCCAAATATTTTTTGAAATTTGTGTTTCTGATGGTCTTCAATGGATAGCAAGAAAATTTAGAAGAATGTGTGGTATGACTATTTGGTGGGTAAACTATTAATACATGTTTGTTCTGGAATTGTAATTGTATTTTTGTAATTTGATATTAATAATGTTCTTATTGTTAGAGTTAATAATGTTCTTATGATTGTAGAAGCCATGAGGAAGTCGGCAAAGTCGACGAAACGTTGGCTGATAAATAAAACTGATAAATAAAAAAATCACACATAAAAACTTATCCTTATTTTCCTATTATAAACTTTCAAATTAATACAAATTATGGACGGAAATTATCATGATGATTTTAATAGATATGTTTATATTGCATGTAGGAGGGTCCTACATGTTTGGAGGTGATTGTCACAAGGGTCTGACAAATTGCCCGGAAAGCAAAGTAGTGCTTGGATTCAACTCCCGAGGGGGTAGGACCCTCCTACATGCAATATAAACATATCTATTAAAATCTTTGATTCGACCTAAATTCATTTTCGTTAAGATATTCTTTATTTAAATACAACTTAGATAATCGAACCAATGTCCATCGGGACTAGAAACGAAGTTCTCTTGACATAAGTCCAGTTAAGAAATTTCATTTTAAGTGCTCCCAGTTTTCTCTGGGGACTAAATCAAATATCCAGCAATAAATATAACCTTAAATACTAAATGTTGAAAATTACTACTTACTTAAGAGTGTCATTAAAAATTTATGTAAAAACCTGAGAAAAAAAAGATCCGCATTTCATCAATGAGCTAAAGTATTTCAACTTTTTCTTTCACAAAACAGAATTTAAAATTTCATTGTGATGTAATCCTCATATATAATGAAGATCTAAAAACAAAAGAAGTTAAAAAACAAGTTTAGTTCATTAAAGGTTAAAAATCCAAAACGATTACGCAAATTACTACCACTGGCATGGATATTTTCAATTAAATCCTTTCTGCCTATATTTATCAAGACATTGCTTTATAATAGCGATATGTGCCGAGGAAATGGTGGGCGGAACACACTAAAGTAAAAAAAAAGTATTACTAGCAGTAGGATTGATGATCGTTCAGTTCAAACCGAAAATGAAAAAATCAAATTAAAGAGAGATTAAGGTAAAGTTGAAAAAAAAATCAATTAAATAAAAAATATATTATTTTATTTTTAAATGTTGCAATGAAATGATATTTCATGCAATGCGAATTCAATTTGGACTTTTGATATTGATTTGATATTACAGTCAATGTTGATGAAATAAATAATATAAAAAATTGATTTACGATGCTTCATATTACATAAATTATAGGATAAGTGGGTCAGCTTGGTAATCATACAATGATTTACACCCTGAAGGTGTTCATCAGATCGAAATCAATCCTGATTAGGGGTTGCACTGCAGCTCGTCCTTTGAGACTAATCAATTTAATATCCATTCACTAAGTGCTATCCAATCAATTAAATACTTTTTTCTAATTTCTCATACTTATCATGCTAACGTGAAAAAAATGACCTTGTGATTTAGTTAATATGATGTGAACAGATTCACTTTCGATGAAAAGTTTTTAATCTCATGAATAGTAAAAAAAAAATTAATCAGAATAAATTGGTCCAGTTTCTCAATATATCTTCAGTTCTAAAATATTTTTTTTAGAGAAAATGACGGAAAACTAAAAACAGTAAAGATGGTACTTCGGACAATTTGAACCAAAACTTTTCTGTGATATTCAAGGAATGTATTATAAAAAATTTTTAAAAATTTAAAAATATAAAATTCTAGGTAGGTTTTTTCACAAAAAAATAAATGACAGGATGCTTGTTAGTATAACTCTATAGTACCTGGAGGCACTGAGCGATGCACGGTAACCCCTGACCCCCTCCCGAAACCACACACCTCGCCCCCAACACTGGACCCCCACCCCAACCGCCCCTCCCACCCCCGGATCTCCCACAACTGCACCCCACCTCCTGCACCCCCCACATCCATCCCCACCCCCCACCCAGTTTTTGCATTTCTATCTTTCTAATGGTCCACATATTATGTGTATATTTGTTTACTCGTACACCAATTTGCCCACATTCGTTCATATTGATAAACATTATAAAAAAATAAATAGGAAATAATAATAAAAAAAAAATAATCTTATAGGATCTGAAATAAAAACATAAAATTAAAAAAAATGTGTGCGTCTCAAAAATATATTTTTACACCTTTCGTTGTGAAGTAACTAACCTGCGCCCCTGCTAACAACTTAGCTGCATTCTCTCCCCAAACCAGTAAATTTAATTTTGCTTGTTTGGACTTCAGCCCCGCAACCTCCTGTATGAATATAAAATATTTTCAAATTCTATTCATTCATACAAACCCAGCACAAGAGCCTGGGGCTGATCTCCGATGGATAACCTCACAGACTAAAGTCAATTTAAAATGTTAATTTGCCAAGGTTATCAAAGATCTTATTAGATAGGTTTGACGAAAGCTGCTGAATTTCTAGAAATCAAACTCAAGTTCCAAAAAAGCTAAATAGATGCAATTCAGAAGAGAGTATTAAACTAAGAGGAGACCTGGTCATATCTAGATCAGTAGATTCCCCGTCCCATTGTAGAATCGTTTCTACCCTTTCTACCCTTTCTCTATAGATACTACCATTATGTTTGCTCTCACGATTTGAAATCAATACACTCCCTTAAAATTTGCGAAAGCTCAACATCCCTTGCTGTAAAATAAGAATCGAGCCAAGGCTTTCGTCCAATCGTTTATCCCTATGACCTATAAAGAATAGGACTTTCCACCGTCTTTCCCGCGACCTAACATGTTATAACCTTTAGCTGTTAAGACCCGAATCCAAAAATACCTTCGACTCCGAACCAGCTCATAAAATCTCTTCATTTCACGATTCAGGGACCAATCCAGGCTTTTAGGAGTTGTATCTTCTTGGTGTAATTCCTTCTCGCATCAATATCAATAAAAATAAATAAATTCCTCGGTTGTCGTTTTCGGCACTTGGAACCGAATGTCAAGGGGCATTAGCCCTTCGGACATCAAACTTACCTGCTAAGAACTTAATAAATTCCCATATTAAATTTATCTAAAAATATTTTTGTCGAAGGTATCGGATGTGAATCCGCACAAAAATATCTCTCAGATTCAAGATGGGTAAATTCTTCGACACGGTGATTCATTATCTATTCGTAAATTTGAAAAGATCTAATTTCAGTGGTTTCAGTAAAAAAAATCTTCTGTTTAATGATATATGTAAGTTCAGATAATATAGTAGCTTAGAACCTTGAATAAATGAATAAATCAACATGTTTCTTTTCAGTTTTTTTTTTTTTTTTTTTTTTAATTACCGTCTATTCCACTTATTTAGCAGAAAATCTCTCATATTATCCCAACCAAAAATGCTAAAAAGAAATGTAAGATTTGATTAATTATCATCATGTCTCTTTTGAAATGGATCTTGATTCGCGATAAGAATCAAACCATTGGATATAAATTTGTAATAAAAATTGATTAATAGATCTATTCTTCTTTTTTTAAGAATAATTTCTACATTTTTTCAGAAGGAAATGTGGATAATTAGACAAAGAATTAATAAAAAAAGCATTTGAAAACTGGTGTACTGTGTTCTCTTTAAGCACCATGTTTAACAAATTGTTCAATTCTCATAAGAGGTAGAAATTTATTCTCACTTTACATTGAAGTCATTAATATTAAGAATTCATGAAAACTTGGAAGATTTTTAAACATTTTCCAAGTGTAATTCAGAAAACCCCAATTGTATTACAGAATTATCAATCGGATATTAGAAAATCATAATTGTATTTCCGAAATCTCAATTCAATTTCAGAAAATGTCATTTGTATTTCAGAAAATAAACATTTATAAATTGAAGGGAAACTGTGTAGCAGACAAATATACAAAAAATATAGTATACTTAGACTAGCTTCTGGTTGCTTTATTATTTACTTTCATCTCAAGTTCTTGGAAGAATCGGAGAAAGAAGAACCTTGTGGAAGAGTCTGAAGAAGAGAAGAGGTCAGATGATGGGGCACACACTGAGACATGGGGGACTGCTTAGGGATATCTTGGAAGGGGAGGTGGGAAAGAAAAGAAGGGGAAGACCCAGATTAGAATATTTCAACCAAATAATTGGGGATATGGGATGCCAGACATTTAGAGAGGTCAAACAGCTGGCGGGGGACAGAGTCGAGTGGAGACGGATTGTTGCATCAAACCAGTCTTAGGACTGTATACTCAATGATGATGATTCATCTCAAAAATTTTCAATTACATCGGAAAGACATCCAAATCCTTTTCTCAAGGAAGTGGTTTGAACGAGTGTGAAAAATTGCAAAATGATTTGTATTTATTTATATTACAAAGTTATTTTTTATCAGATTTATTTTTATTGAATTACATATTCTACTCTAATCCATTATCTTTTATTCTTTAATGCATGAGTGTAATTTATCTAAAGACAAGTTTCGACTGAAACCACTAAGAGTGCACATTTTTAATGAGAAAATCTCATCGCCATGCATTTATTTGGAAATCCACTAAAAAGTAGAAACAGAAATTACTACCCAAACTATCTTTTGACTCACAATCCCAAAAATAAAGGTGTGGGTTCTCATTTTAATTACAATTAAATTCAAAACGCATAAGTGTTTAATTTTAGTCATGTGAGTAAAACTAATTTTTTACTTTTTAGTTCAGCTTGGGAAAGATTCCGGATATTTTGGGGTTAAGAATATTTTTTTTTTTTTATTTTTTTTAATCCACTCATCATGAAAGCAGGAAGGAAATGATAATCCGAACTCTCCTTACATGTTCTAATTTTATTCCTCTTTTTTTTTTCTTGATTTATGTGTATGATCTGCGATTTGAGAAAAAATCTATTAATATTCAATTTCTTTAAAAAGCTAATTTTTGAAATAAAAGTTGTTTTAGAAAATTAACTAATAATAATATATTTTCTTTTTATACGTTTTACTCCGTAAATATCTTGTCGAAAAAGAAGAAAATCGCCTTGTTAGAAGTGATTCAAAATTTGATTTCAACATTCAATTTATCTTTAAAATTTGAATTTGAGAAACAGGTGAGAAACCAAATAAAAATACTCTTTTAATTGTATAGAGTATCTTGTATGCTAAGATTTCTTGTTAATTCTTACCTTATAAAGGGTCTTTCAAAAGACGCGCCTATATGTCAGTAGTAAATAATTCCTGAACGCTACCTTCTTTTTATTTCATCTTTTATATTTGTGAAGTGGACACATGTACATTTTTAGCCATGGATAGTTACACTTTAGAACAACGCATTAAAGTTATTAAAGTTACATTGAGCTATTGCGGTCTAAGTTTCCAGGACGATTAATTTCACGTAATGATGACGTAAACTGACCACCTAGATGCTATTTAACCCCATTAGATTACTTCCTTTGGGGTTTTTTGAAAAATAAAGTATGTGAATAAGCCAACAACAATTGCCCTGGTGAAATGTGTGAAACTCGTTCTACAAAATTTTGGTGTTCGTATGAGAACCTCTAGACTTGCTCGTGATGGACATTTAAATGATGTTATTTTTCACATATAATTGTTAAGAGCCATAATTTGAGAAAAATAAAAAACACCAGAAAAATCAAAGTATTTATGGTGTATGTTTTATTTTTAAAAAACATCTAGACGCGACTTTTGAAAGACCTTATTTTTCGAAGATTAAATTATATTTTTCTCTATTAATTCCTGAAGTTGATGAAATATTGTATTGAAGAAAATAAGACGCGACAGTTAATAGAGAAGTAAATTTATAATTCTTATGGGAGAATAGATTTTGTATCCCCGATCATTTTCTGGTAACTGATCTCAGGAGGGATGAATTTACTTGCTTTTATTATATATGTAATTATTAATTTTATATATCTTTAGGAGATTACACGCCTATCGTGATTTTCGCTGATAGAGTCATTTCAAATAAGTATGTGTTCAATATTTCAATTAAGGAGGTCCTTTCGCTCCAGTTGAGTCAAAAGAAGTGTAGTATCTAATATTTAATAAAATAAGTTAAATACAAATGAAAAATAATAGAATTAAAAAATAAATATTATGAAAGCAGTAAATGTTTGAAATAAAAACAATTATAAAAAAAAAAAAAAATACAAAAGTTAGTTTGATTTATTCAAATCAGCTGATAATATCTCTTGTATGATTTGGCAATGCCAGGTATTAATACTGTTTATGTTTAAATCCAAACATAGCATTTATGAGATTTTTTAAAGTAAATTTCTCAGTAAATTCCTCGTTCAATGATATATTTTATTGCAATAAAAGAAACTTGCATGTTTTAAAAAGCTAATTTTTAGTTTTTTCAACTTTATCAATTCAATTAATAGTAGTATAATTCAAGAGAAAGTGTCAAGATCTTAATTTTCCATAAGACTTTGTGAAAATGTTTACATTAAAAAAAAAATTTATTTTAAAAAATTTGCTCGCTAATGTGAGTTTGAAACTTCACCAATGTATAGATCAGGGGTGGCCAGTAACCTTAACTTTGGGAGCCGGAAATTTATAAAACTGTTTCAAACCGAGCCACATTGTTTGGAGATTAATTAATGGTTTATTAAAAAAAAGATGATTTTTATTTTATAAAATATAAATGATGTAACATTTATTTTTTACTCTACTTAGTTATAACATTAGTGTTCAATTACAATAAAAAAAAACAAATAAAATTTTACTTTTGAGAAGTGCTTTTACGAGTGTTCATGTTGGCTGTTAGTTGTTTGAAATCTGGCTGATATAATATAATTGGTAAGCGCAGTTCACACGAGTTCACTTAAATGTACATCAGTTAGGTGTTGAGTACAGTGATTCACACACATAAGAAGTTCCAAATATTGTTTCTTAGCACACTCTTTGGCTAGTGGGTATTTTTCTTCTGGGACTTTCTTCCAAAATTCTATGGCCGAAACGTTACTTCGTTTGAATCCTTTTAGTTCTTCATCCTCTTGCAATAATTCTAGTATCTCCAACTGTTCAGCTGCTGTATCCTTTGTAATTGGTGATGAATCAGGACAATCATCTCCCACAACATCAACAGCAAAAGGATTTTCCAGGAATGAAAATGAAGGTTTGAGTGTTCTCAAATCATTAAATTTCTTTAGCAAGACCAGATAGTTTGCAGAAATAATCTTCTGTTTCCACCTGAAAATCAGGGTGGCTTTCAATAATTTTCTTCAAACATTTGAAATAAGCGAATATCTTAGCTTCAAGGTCTTTTCGAATTTTTAATTTAATTATTATACTTTTTAAAATCAGTATTATTCAAGAGGGATCAAGAGGGTTCAAGAGCCGCACGAAATTGACTGGAGCCGCATGCGGCTCGCGAGCCACGTTGTGGCCACCCCTGGTATAGATCGAGAGTTAAACTATTATAAAAAAATAATTGAAGGAGACAATAGAAGAGTGTGTCTTATGCTGGAATTATAAATTTTATTTATTTATAATAAGACTATAGTTTCGAGGGCTTTGATTCATACATTGATTCCTGTGAATCAATTGTAAAAGACTGATGAAGAGAGCAAAGCCCTCGAAACTATAGTCTCGTTAAAAATAAATAAAATTTATTATACTCTTTTATTGTCTCCTTCAATATATAAAAATTCTGCTACACTCGGCACAAAAACTTTCAATTTAATAAAAAATTAAGTTATAATTTAACATTGGCGGCGAAAGGGCCTCCTTAAATCAGTTCAAATGGAAATTCAATTCCAAAATTCTATCCAAATAAAAAGAAGGTGATATTGGAAATATCCCCCAAATACTTTTTCAAGCTGAAAAATATTTATCCCTAACAATCTAAATATTCGCAATATTTCTTTCTCGTTTGTATATATAAATAAATGATTGCGAGAAGACTCAGAGCCTGAAATGAATTCACTTGACTACATATTCATATAGTGCAAGTATTTTCGCCACAGACAACAAAAAAAAAAAAAATAAATAAAAAATAAAACAAGTGCCTTGGAACAATATATATGATGACATCGGGGAAAGAAGGCGGTCAGACGGGTGGTAGACTTCGAAAGGGAAAGGAGCGAGTGAGAGGGTTAAAAAAACGTTTCGGCATTTGCTTTGTTCCTTTCGTTCACTTGCACAGGACCATCCATTTTGATTTTTCGAATTATAATTATATATAGGTAGGTATATCTAAAAAAAATAATTTATTTTTCCGATTGAAATATATAAATAATAATAAAAGAATATAATAAAACGAGCGAAAGAGTGAGATTATGGTAGTGTTGGTGTTGGTTGTTACGACTTTTGTTTCAAGAGACAAGGGGAATTTTTCACAAGAGTTAAACTCGCCTTTTCTGGAATTTTACGTCCTTAAGAATCCGAGTGTTTTATATAGAAAATGAAGTCAGGAGGCTGTTACCGGCGGCCATGAAACAAAAACGAAGAAAAAAAGCACAAAACAAATGATTGGACTTTTTCCGATCGTTGTTGTTGATGTTGTTGTTGTGTTGTGCTTTTCTGCCTTTAAGGACTGACTTGATGCAATTTATTACTAACTGTAGTTACTTGTAGCTGATCGAAAGAAAAATTAAAATACAATTAATTTCTTAATGAAAATATATAATAAAAAAGTGTCCAAGTGCGAGTAGGACTTGCAAATTTTGGGTCTCATACCTAATACCTATGTACGTTGTATTGATACATAATTTTCTTGTTTGTATAATTAAAAATATATATATATGAGAGAGGACTAAAGGGCAAGTTGTTATAGGTGCAATAATTTTATACGCCTGCTACTAAAGTCACTAAGGGCCGGTTGTATGTCGCAAAGTAAATGCTTTTTACCACTAACACAGGGTAGATGGTAAATGGAGGGACTGGGATGGCCAATCAGATACCAGGCACTGTCAGTGCACTACCCTGTGTTAGTGGTAAAAAGCATTTACTTTGCGACATACAACCGGCCCTAAGTGGTAAACCCCATACTCATATTCTATCTATGGGCAAAATATAAAATGTCTACTAATAATAATTAGTTTCTTCTAAAAGCGAAAAAATATTTTTCACCACAAATTTGTAAACGATTTATTTCAGATGAATCATCAAAAGACAATTAATATTGTACTATCGCATTTTAGAGTACTCTTTCCTTTGTATTAGTAGGTTTGTAATGAATTAAATTAATAACAATATTAAATTAACAGTGATGGAATATAGTGGATAGTTATTATAATAACTAAGGGGGAAGTTGTTACTGAAACAACTCGATACAATTTTATATGCCTACTTTACTCTACATATCATATACCGATATGTTAAAATGATCAAATAATAAATAAAAACACACACATTAAATGTTATTTTTCTTTCATTTAACATCTTCCCGAAAATAATATAAATATTCAAGATTTATATATATTTAGTTGTATCTAATCTTTGAGTAAAAATTTGCCGTAGCTAAGTTTTAAGAATTCACATCAATTAAAAAAAATACAACCCTAAAAATGCTACATTTTACACTAATTTAAAATCATTAGTGCATTAAGAACATATTAATCAGTATCATAAGGTTCACACGGTTTTGATAAATAATCTATTAAAGCGCAAAAATAAAATGTGAAAATTGTAAAGTCCGTCCTTTATAATTTTATTAAAAAATTAATCTTAAAAAAAAGAAGCGCCCATCTGGATTCGATCCCAAGATTTCGCCTTGAAGTCAGCAATCAAGAAAATATGTACACCCAAGTTAAATATGTAAATTCGAATTCTCTGTATAGATCAGAAAATGATCATATTATTATAAAGTACCTAAGATATCAAAGTCCTACTTACTTGTCATTTATAATTAGGCTATGAATAATTTTAATTATATTATTTATCATTTTAAGTTAAGTAGTTTAGACCTTAAGTACAAAAATTATGAAATCTGCTACACGGTCCCCTCAATATAAACATCCAAATCAAAATTTCAAAACTATTTTTGATTTCAGGTATAAACAATACATTTAACTGGTAAATTTTAAAACTCTATTTTCTGACAAGCACAGAGATAATAGATAGAAAATAGATACAACACTAATAGAGTCCTGTATTACGTTAGTATGGAACCCTAAAAATTATTAATTAAAATATAATTCAATTACCCTCTATGCATAGAAACTTCATCTCATATTATTTATGAAAATAATAATAAAAGTATTAATATTTATTGTTTTTATGTCTTTTAATAAAATGCGGCTTATAAATTTAGAAATATTTATTGATTACTATTCTTCTATTTCTTATTTTATTACTATTACCGTTGTTTTATAACACTATGCCCTACAGGTGTCTATTTTTAAAGATTAAGATGCAAGAAGATGCAAGACTTCGTTTGAAAGACTGAGATATAGAACATTATAAATTATTTCTAATGTCCTTTTCGAAATGCTTCTTATAAATATCTAAAAGTTGAAAGTGTAATTGTAAAAAACTCGGTACACTTTCAGCAAATTTTAGTTCTAGAATCCACTGTAAGACAGGGGTGAAGTTGTAAGCTCTGAACCTCACCAAGAGCCCTACTCTAATAAATAGATAGATGATATAAATTTTGTCAAGGGAGAATGGTGTGGGTTCTTGGTGAAACATTTTAAATAAAGAAAAGAAAATTTTGAAAAAATTTTAAGATACTTTATAAAATTTAAAATATAAAATACTAGGTAGGTTTCACAAAAATCCATATTTGGTTGGTACGCAAAAAGAAGGTTGAGAAGGAGGAATAATATAATGGAGAAAATCTTGAGAGGTTGTCAACTACTAAATCTGAGGTGTTATTGATAATTTTTGTTATATTAGTCGCTCAGAAGCCAATTCGGTTCATAAAACAACACAAATCGATAAAAAAACGTCCTCTAAATCACGCCCCCAAAACATATTGAGAAGAAATAAAAAGTAGGCTCTACTGAGGAAAACCGAAGCTAGGAATAAAACCTTGAGTATACTAAAAAGGATAAACCTAATTTGTTCGATAAGAATTTACGAAAATTTAGAAACTACCCAAAAATTGACTTAGCCGCTTGGCTTCTGAGCGACTGATATATCAGAAGGGTTGTTGTACTCACCCCTTCGCGAATTAAATCTGAATGCCTGAAATATTATAACCTTATGTTATTTAACATTATTATTGGCTTTTAGATTAAGTTCCCACCCCTTCTGATATATAAGAAAAATTATTCATTATAAGGTCAGGTGGGGTAACTGAGCCAGCTTCTTTTGTTTTCCCAAAGATAGTACTCCATATTTTTGGCTTCCTCACAATTTATAGATCTGTGACTATATTAATTGAAAGATGAAATTTTCTTCAAATAATCATGATACTTTCAACATTTGATTATTCAAAATTTTGGAATTATCTTAAGTTGAATGTAAAGTTTTGCGGTTGGCCCAGTTAAACGCGTTGTGTGGTAATTGGACCAGCCCAGCTTATTTGCTGTTTTTTTAATTTTTAACATCTTTTGAGCAGTTGGACATGTTCCCCTATCCCTCAAGGCCCTGGCCGTAGGTAGAATTAGTCTCATTTGTATATGGATTAAAAATAATCAAAGATGTAAGCGATTCGGGGTAATTGGGCCCGGACTAGGCTGGCCCAGTTGCACCAAGACCTCTATTTTTTTATATTCTATTGAATTTTTTAAGGTAGATAAGTTTAAACGCCAAGTATAATTTTTAAAATCGATTTTTATTACAGAAAATACAAAAAAAGTATCATAAATCAAACAACTAAACAAAATAATTTCATTTTACCCATTGAAATAAAGTTAAATAAGTTCCTTATGCTTAAGAAAGCCTTAATTAAGTACTTACTCAAGTCTCAATATTTTCAAGGAACTGGGTAAGCCAACTAGGTAAGAAGTAAGCACATAACTAGGTAAATAAGTAAATAAGTAATTAACTTAAATAAGTACTTAAGTATAAAATAAACTTAAAGAAATTTCTCTAATTCAGGAACACAGAAAATTTCCCACCAATATGAAAAAGTGCATTGCGCTAAAAAAATCCGGTGAAATTAAAAAGCTCCGGGGTTACAGGACCCCTGACCCAGTTGCCCCCGGCCCCAGTTACCCCACCTGACCTTACCTCAGATTTTTAGTAGTTGAAAACCTCGAAATCTTAATTTTACTACTATCGACAATTTTTCATTTTTATATTGAATAATATAATAGGTACTAATACCGATTCGCGGTGGTTTTGTCTAAACTTTGGTATTGAGTATACGAATGGAAAGTATTTTTACTTTATCCAATGCGAAGCATGGGTAAAGTATTGTAATCGGTCTCATGGCAAGCGCGACTTCAAAAGGTCCTCAGGTAAAGACTAAGGAACCCATGGACTCAATTAAGGTCACAAATTGTAGTATTCAATTAGATTGAATTTTAGCACGTGACGGTTTTGCCAAAAATTACCTAGGGTCTCGTCGAGAGGCCAAAAAGGGCCATTTTTTTGGAAGTGCGTGGGGATGGATGTATGTATGTTATCGTTTTTTTCGTCCACGATTTTTTCCACACCTTTGCACCCATTGAAATGAAATTCAAAACCTACCATTATTTTAACAAAATGAAGCGCTGATTAGCTTTTGGTACATATCGGCCAGCAAACATTAGTACTTTATTTCAATACTTTTTTAGTTTTTTCTAAATATCTTGAAAATGACTTAACCAATTTTGATGAAATTTAATATCCTAATTAAGTATCTTGGGGACAACAAAAAAGGTTAAATAAAGTTTTTAGTAAAAGTATATTTTAAAGTACTTTACTCTAGAATAAGATAGTAATACATTGGATAAAGTTTAGCAGATCCGTTGCAGTTTATTTTCATTCTAATTTCGTTTTGGGCGATGTGAGACGGAGGGGATGCGCCACTATCAGCCTACCGAACAAAATCGAGTATGATTTGATGCACCGAGGCTTAGTTGCCTAAATTTATAATCCATTATGGGTCTCTTAATAAAGTCTGGAATGAAGAAATTTTTTCCGGGTAAAACGCCGCATTGCGCATTGCAGAGAATACTGATGTGAATATTAAACTCAAATTGAAAATGAAAAATAAATGTATTTTTGTTTTATAATTTGAATTTAAATTATCCACTAAACAAGTATCTTTATTTTTGTTTTGTTCTTGTCCATTTAGCATAAACGATAACGAGAGAGAGAGAGAGAGCGTGTAAAAGCTTTTCGGAATAAAATTTCGGAATTGGCTTTTTGTCGGATTTTTTAAAAAAATTAAAACTAAAATATCACCTAAACAAATAAATATTTTCGAAATAACTTCACTCAGTAATTCATATTTCACGTCAAGTAGTTATGAGAGAGTGTGAGAGAGAGTCAGTCAGCAGAATATAATAACATGATTCTAAATTTTGGAAAAAAATTTAAGTAAATAAATAAATTTATGACTTCTCAAATAAATAAAAATAAAAACAGCTTTATGCCGTTTTAATGGCCAATATTTAAATTTTATTAAAAATAAAATATCAAAAATGTATTTTACTTTAATATTAATACAAATACTACGTGGGCCATTGCACACTAGCAATAATATACTGGCTATTTCAAATGTAATTTAAAAATTTTAATCATTTTTGAATTATGTATTGATTTTTCTTTACTAAAATTTAGAAATTGACAAATAGAAAAGCACATAATTGTTTTTAATTTAATTTATTTAAAATTTAAAAAAATCACCTAACCCTTAATTGGGGAGATAATTACTACTGAAGGTGATCCACAAAACTAGAATTAAACATTGAAATAAATTATTATTAATAATAAATATTACCTAAATGTAAGTTGAAAGTTATGGAAGGCATCCCAGGTGTAGTGAGGAAAGAAAAAATTAACACATATCCAAATAAGGTGTAATT
>JALMQS010000085.1:6228463-6306846 GCA_024734495.1 Forficula auricularia | reverse complement strand
AAAGCACAATAAAAAAGGATTTAAAGCCTTCAAACAGGATGAATCAACTTTAACTGAAAAGATTAAAATGAAAATTAATAAAACTAGGGGCTAGTTTAGTGAAAAATTAGCAAAAGAACCAGTCTATAAAGATAAGCGAAGAAAACATTGATGTGATTAAGGGATTTCACCGAAGGGTGAACCGCGACCTAATATCGTGTACACCCACTTCCACTTCCTCTATTCCAAGTAGAAGATAATAGATGAAAAGGCATTGTCAAAATAATTTTATAATTCCAAAGCGTACCTAATTGCGACATTCTCAGTTTTACCTCAATTTCACTATCTAACTTAATAGAAAAAAATGGTACAAAAACTCACTCTCTTATAAGGAATTTGTTAAATTTTCAACTCCATTTATCTATTAATAAGTCTTTCAATTTTTTTAATTTTTAATTTTATTTATTTTTTTTTTTTTTTTTTTATACTCTTCGACCCATTTAGTTAAGTGAAAAATTATTTTACTAAAAGATAGTTTATGCCCTTAAGGTCTACATTTTGGGATCTAATAAGTAAATAAATAAAATAATAATTGAAAACATGAACTGCGAAAGCTTCCCAGATCAGAAACGTATGTCAAATTCATTAGATGTAAGGCGAGTCTCAAGAACTTCAACTTGACACAAAGGTGCAGTTTTTCCATTCTCTGAGTGCAAACAAGGCTACGTCATTCAGGAAAACTTAATGGTTAATGATTTAATATATTTTTCTTATCAAAGAAAAGTTTCAAGCTGAAATCACCTATAAATTGCACATTTTTAATGAGATAGACACCTAAGTTATGAAACGTCTTGTATTCTAATGTGTAGTTTAGGTGGTTTTTCAGCCGATACTGATAAACAACTCAACCATCAAAGCATCAAAGTGCACCACTTTATATCTGAAAATTCTGATGCTAGAGAGCCCGATATATAATCAGGTCTTCGTCAAAGAAATACAAACATTTTGACATGAATCCTACAATTTGTGATTTTGATTGAGAGCATGTGTTCCTTATTCTTTACCTGAGGACTCTTTGAAGTCGCGCTTGGTGCGAGACTGATCTAACACTTTATCTGTTTCACAATGGATAAAGTAAAAATGAAATTAGCTTTCGCCTTTTTTGCAGGGTAGAAATACCCTCAACTGATCTGCCAAGATAGTTGTCTAAATAGCAGGGGCTCCCAATTTACGATTTATTAATCTATTAAATGACCGGAGAGATGCTGCTTCTGGTTTAGGTACAGCAAGTGTTCCGTGACAGGTTTGAACATGATTGTGTCTGGTGATGCTTCCCCCATTCTCTCCTTCAGTAAATCTGTGCGTCGGTCAGTTTGTTTGTAGGTATCGTCCGCGTAAAAAAGCATTAAAACGTGAAAAAATGTTATGTCCGCAGTAATTTGGACCCAGTGAATATAAAGGCGCCACCCAGTATTTCACTTGACGGCGCAAAACGCTTGGCCCGTCCCTGCAAGTGATCAATTTAAAATGAAGTTGAATCAGATATAAAAGTAATCCTACTCCTTATTGACAATCCAGAGTTACACTACCTTTCGAATAAACGATTTATTTTCATAATAAAAAAATAAGATTGTCAATTCAATGTAATATCTTAATTTATTAAAAAAATAATTAAATTCGAAATGTAGACAAAAAATTACTTGCTTACAAATCTCAACCCTTCGAAGACGAGTAATTGAGACATTTTAAAGTAGCTCACATTTAATAGAATCATTTATCTATTATACGATAGTGTGCATGTTAATGTTACTAACATATTCGAATCGTGTAAGCGATTAATTTATTGAATCAATTTCAACACGACAGTTCACCAAGTTCCTTTCAATCTCCCTTCAGTACTAATAAATCATTAGATTTATAACAAATGAAATGCATAGAATTGTTGTTGTAATATGGTGGTAAGTTAGTTTATTTGATAGATCTTTATCAGTAAACATAATCGATTATTTATTTATAGTCTCAGACGCTAGGTAAATTTTCAATGAAAAGAAAATTATTTTCATTATTGCAGTTTTGGACTTCAATCGATTAATTAATAGCCCCAGCACTTGAAAATAACTTCAGAACTAGTTTTCAAACGTCTTGTATTCTGATGAGTTTATCTCTTTAAAAATATTTACAATCTAGATGTTTTCAGTCTAAATTTCTTATTGATATACTCATTAGGTAAACTTCCTAAATTCTATACTTCTTTTGTTAGTGTTTTTTCTAAAAATGCGTACTTTTTGTTGGGAAGTACCTTTGTGATTTTTTAATAGGTTTTATCTCTTCCGACGAAACACGAAATACGCTGATAATATGCTACTGCTACTTCCATTGAAGTTAGTGGAGTTGAGCTCCAGGGTCTTTTGTCGTATTTGTATGATTATAGACTTAATTACTACCCTTGCGGAAAACTCATCGTATTTTCCTTGTGTTACGGAGGTGTAATTGTGTTAGCTTTCCAATAGTAACCGATTATTATTGACCAGATTCTATCTTATCAGATAATGTTAAGAAAATAAATAGTTTAACGGTTGCGTTTATGAAAGAAATATTGTGATGGATAATTCTTAAGACTTTCCTAATGAATTTAGAGTACCTAATTAAGAAGTAACTGCACTAGAAGTTACTTAAATTTTGAGTTCAATTGCTCTTAAAAGTTGCTTTGATATAGTGTTCTCAAACGGTAGTACGCAAGAGATTTCCAAATAGAATATATATATAGATTTTTTGCTTTTTTTTTGTGGTGCGCTTTTTCGAAGGCTTTACTTTATCTTTAGTTTAAAAAAATATTTCAATTCTCACAACATTTTATAGAAGTTAAAGGCCAAATCAAAGATCTTATTAATAGTGTTTTATTTCTGTCGTAAACAGTCATACCCAAATTCCAAACTTATATTCCTGGCTGTTGGTTGAACCCTAGAGACGAAATATATAAGATCATTGATTGGCCTTTAACTTTTCGGTATTTTGGTTTTTGTACTTAAATTTTTTAATTTGATTTTAGATTTTAGGTTTTTATAAAAAGACTGATATGGAGCCATAGATGTGTATTATTTATTGACTAGACTACTACCTACTTCTTATGATTCAGATTTTATATATCCAAAGACTAGAAGCAGGTGTTTTTATTATTAGAATTTTTATTTCTTAAACTGATGACCGAAGTGGTATACACTATGTAGAGTTGAATCGACAAACTCTTCAATAAATTCAGATAATAAAATGAGCCAATCGGATGCTGGTGGTTTTTGCAGCTACTGTTGCCGTTGCCTGCTGATACTCTGTCAAGGAAATATCTTGTTTATTCTTCGGCTACCTCTCGCTAGGCATAATCAACTCTAATTAGATTAAATTATATAAATACGCTTGTCGTATCTAGGATCTTAGTGAAGGGGAAATGTATGGTAAATAATTTAAATGAGGTGTAGATAATTGTAATTGTGTTTAGCTGTTGGTTTTCAGCGATCAGGTCTTGAAACATGGGGCCCATGTTCGCTCTTAATTAGCCTGCAAATAGAATGAGTCTTTGGAAAAAAGAAAAAAATGAAGAAAGAGAAAGAAATAATTAAAAGAGAAAGAAAGAAAAACAAATTCCAGGGCTACTTGTTTGTTATAGACAAGTTTTATCTTGAATTCGTCATTGAAAAATAGGAAATTTATAGCATTTCTATGATTATCAGATTGAAAGTCAAGAGAGAGTAACAACAACAACAACAACAACAACCAACAACATGTGGGCACAAAGTGTCGACTGGAAGAGACCAATTTATTTTTTCGGTCCACGTGTTAACTTTTAATTCCGATTCATCTATCTTCTTTCAAGAGACTGGTTGAAATATTCAACCAGGTTTTTGGTCATTTCTCCTGCTGCTCAAACCTGAGAGAGTTTCTATTTCTAACTTAGCATCAAAAAGTGTACTGTAGCATAAAGATGAAAGATTCTAAAATACTTCGAATAGGTACATAACATACAATAGAATCGGTCATTTCAAAAACCGCCCAAGTCACACAATCAGAAATAGGAATCAATAAAAACTGTTCAATTCATTAGTAAACGAATTTTCAAGGATTTTTTTGGGCTGCATATAGTGTTTGGACTTAAAAGTTTGTGAATATCGAATAATCTTTCTAAATTAATAATAAATTTAAACAAAGAAACAGAAAAACTATTCTTGACTTAAGTATGTTGTTTTAGCAAGAAACAGGGTTAGGTGGTATTAAATTTGAACAAAACAATCATATAATTGTGCATTATACTTGTGTCGTTTAAGCAATGTATGGTGACTTCGGAGTACTGTTTGAAGAGGTATGAAAATACTGACGTGCATGGTTTTTGCTCAGATTAGGTTTACATTTAAGAAAATGTTCGCGACAAAAAAAACATCTTTGGAAAAATCTTGACTTATGTGGTTTTTGAAATGACCGATTTAATTAAATATGTAGAGTTAAGTTTTGAAAACGGGCCCATAGACTAAGAAACTTAAGCAACATGTAGTTTAGCTTTCTTCCATCTTTCCGATTTAAAATAAACAACTACATCCAGAAAGAGAATAAATATCCACATAAACTTTATTAGAAAATTCAACGAAGTTAGAAAGGGAGAATAATTTTTAAATTGAATCTTAGGAGAACAGTTGGATTGATTTGATCCGGCTCTGCTTAAGTAATATTTCATATCATTATAGGTAGATATAGGTATACCATTGGGTAATACGATTAGAATAAATGGCTGGCACAGGTTGAAGATGAGATTAATTCAATTTCTTCGTGATACTCATAAATAGTGAAGAAATCATTCAATAGATTCATTTTATAAAATAATTGATTTTTTTTTTCTTTATTGATGAAATGAAAGTTTTATAGGGCGGGGAGCTTTTGCCTCATTCCTGTAATAACAAAGGGTTTGAAATTAGAAACAGGAATTTTCTCATAGAATTAAGTTCAAATAATACTTATATAATATCTACTCTTACGGTAAAAATCAGAAAAGTTTTTAACTTTTTTTTTTTCATTTTAAAGGCTAAATGAAAATCTAAACACAATTAAAAAAAATGTAGACATACACAATTATCTATTTTAATTTCTTTGTTTAAAGATGAATTTTTCATCTCTATCATTTTCTAAATGATTTATTTGGATTAATTGTTTCAATTATACTATATTAAAATATTAAAAATACGATTTCAAATCTTTATTAAAATTTCTAAAAATTTTGGCCATTTATTTAGATTCACAAAGAGAAACAAAGAGGTTGTCCTCTGCTTGATGTAAATAAACATACACACATATATATCGAGATGATATATCTGAATATATATACATTATTTATTTGTTTGAGACTATAGTTTCGAAGATTTGGTCTTCATCATCAGTCTTTTTTAATTATAAATGTTGTTTTTCATGGAGTCAATATCGTATGGATATTGAAAATTTGATGTTCCTTCTTCACTGGTGGTCAGCTTAGAACTCAAATTTTCAATATCCATACGATATTGACTCCATGAAAAACAACATTTATAATTAAAAAAGACTGATGATGAAGACCAAGTCTTCGAAACTATAGTCTCAAACAAATAAATAATATATATATATATATATATATATATATACAGATATATCATCTCGATATATATGTGTGTATGTTTATTTGCATCAAGAAGAGGACAACCTCTTTGTTTCTCTTTGTGAATCAACAACTCTGCTACTCTCGGCAAAACAAAAACTTTTCAATTTATTTAGATATTTTCAAACTAGTGATCTAGTTCTATTAGTGTCACAGAATGCATTCATTGCATATTTCTTAAATCAAATCTAAAATCTATTCTAATTAATATAATATTCGGACCATTTTGAAAGACAGCTCAGATCAGCTTTTATTTTCTCTTAATATCCATTAATGCTTCTCTCGAGATCTCCAAGATTTCCCATTCAATTCCATTATCTATCTAACATCCCATATTTTTATTAAAAAAAAATTAATTATGTTGTTTTATATTTTTTTTTTCTCTGTTATCATTTTAATTTACAAGTTTCATGAAAAGATTCTCTTTTTAAGAAAATAATAATAATAATAATAATAAGTGACAAAAAACTGTTCAAATGTTTCACCTCCACACGATCAGGTAGTCAAGAGTTGAATTCTTCATGTCAGCATATTTTTCTACAATACCTTCATGAAAGACGTCTGACAGACAGACAGACACACTTCCTTTCATTAATATACATTATCTTCAATGGAAATAAAACAAATTTTATAAAACTCGTTTTGGAAAAAGAGGGCCCTTGAATTATTTATTTATTTTTTTATTCTCTCTTTCTCTCTTCGCTCTTTTATTCCCCCCATCCTCTTTGGTTTCGATCTTGACCTTTCGAGGTTGCCCACTAACCCAAAAAGGGTGCCCACCAGAGAGACGTACGCTTGCTTGCTATTTAGCCGGAGTAAATTAAAACGAGTTTGTAAAAATGTTACGATTTGAATGCGAGGGAGAGAGAGAGAGAGCAATCCAGGGGGGTACAAAAAAGTTAGCCTTTGTGAATATGCCGTCTAATGGGGAGACTCTATTGTATTGCTTTTGGAGAATTAGCAGCCCGGGCCAACGCGACCAGTTGGTCTTTTGTGCCTGACTGGGCCGCCTCTGTTAAATTGAGCCTAACCCCACAAAGTGGGGATGTTTGCTTTTCGGAGACACGCCTCTCCTATGGGTCTCTTTACCTGAATCTCGATCGTTCAAATTCAACTATAAATAGGTACTTAGATAGATACAGCGAACGCCTGAGTGTATGTGTTTGGAGGGTTGAAACCCAACCATACGTCGCTCTCACGTGATTTAATGCAATGCACTCACGAGCTTAATCTTTTAAACGACGAAAGAGACGAAAGCCCTGTTGGTTGACAATTGATACTTTCAATCCAGGATATTGAACTGAAAGATTTCGTATCAGATTACTATAAGTGAATTCTTACTGAAGAAAGTAAGCAGACACGATTTTTTCAATAAAATAAAAGAATCACTTTGAATAAAATAAATAAAATATTTCTACCTTCTTATATTGTTCTGAAATGATAGACCATATAATAATTAAATATGATTGTTCCACAAGGTAAAGATAAGAAAAAAAATATCTATGATATCCTAAAGAAAATGTTGTTATTCAGATTGAGACTAGACTGTATCTTAAGAAACGTATTATTCAAAACCAAATTCATCTATTTATAAACTGAATCATTTAGACATTTAGAGTCATCACTTCTTAGATTGTTACGATCAAATAATAAATAAAATTGATCTAAACGATGAAAATAATATCTAAATTATGGCTGTCAAAAACATTCAAAAGCAATTTCTTCATATATTCTGTTAATTTTTTAATTTTAAGTATTCATGTAAAAATATTATATATAATAAAATATATAATACATAATAAAATCACAATAATTAAAGTCCATAAAGTTGATTAAATTACTTTAGAACAGCCTGTTACAAAAATCCGACAAAAATCACACTATATTTTGCTAGGAAAAAAAATTGTTAAAAATACGAATGAAAAAAAATGTTGACTAGTGACATGATAGTAGGTATAAGAATTTTGCGTTTAGCATTTAGCTAGACGTTCAAAGAATGTTTATATGAAACATATTGCCACTGTTTCACATTGATTTATCAGTTAATCAAGTCTTATAAGTATTAATAAATGATTTAATAATTAAATTAATATAATTCAACGCTTTTATTAATTATTGACTTGATCTATTTCTTTACTATTTTCCATTCTTTCTTGGTTCAGTGAAATATTTATACAAGCAGGCTTACAATATTAAACAAATTAAAAGATTTAATTATTAGTCTTGGAGCTTGTGAATAACATTGAATTTGGAATAAAGATTTTTTTTTTACATCTTAGGAACATTCGAAATTGAAGGTCTAGATCGAAAGGCCTCACTCTATTCACTCACCTTTCGTTTATCTTTGAACCAAATCAATTAATTTACCTTTTACACAATACCGAAACGAAACCGAAAGAAATCAATTTCTAAAGAATTTTTGTTAAACAACAGAGAAAGATGTATTGAGCTCGTTTATCATACACAATATATTCATTTGTTTGAAGAGAAATTTATATTTTTACACAATCGTGATTTTATGGTTATTAATATTTTTAGACATTCTATCTATTTCTTGTTTTCTTTCATTGAATTGAATAGAACAGGGATTCTCATACTTTTGAAATGATTTCTATAAAAATTAATGTACCACCATGTGCATATTTAGAATGACCATCCGTCTTGGTTTTTATAATTTCTCCATTTATCAGTTTTTAAAGTGTCGGCATTTAATTGAAAAGTTTTAGTTTTGTCGAGAGTAGCAGAGTTGTTGATTCACAAAGAGAAACAAAGAGGCTGTCCTCTGCTTGATGCAAATAAACATACACACATATATATATATATATATTGGGTTGTTCGGAAAGTCATTTCGTTTTTTTTGGGGAACATGAAAGACAGTTTTCGTATAATGAATAAATATTTTATTAAATTATATATTGGCCATTCTGGTCCAACACCTTTTGCCATCTTTCTGGCAGTAACATAATTCCCCTCTCATAAAAGTTTTGGTCCTTGCTGGCAAAAAACTCGTCCAGGTGGTTTTTGACATCTTCATTTGAGGTAAAGGTTTTGCCATCCAAAAAATTTTGCAGGGACCGGAACAAATAGTAGTCGGAAGGCGCCAGATCTGGAGAATATGGTGGATGTTGCAGTACGTCCCATTCAAGCTGTAAAAGTTTTTGGCGAGTGACCAAACTTGTGTGAGGTCTCGCATTATCCTGGTGGAACACTACACCCTTCCTGTTGATTAATTCGGGCCTCTTCTCTTTAAGTGAATCATTCAATTTTTCCAGCTGATGACAATAGACTTCTGAATTAATCGTTGTATTGTCCGGCAAAAGCTCAAAAAAAACGATTCCTTTGACATCCCACCAAACGGAGAGCATCACCTTTTTTTGGTAAATGTTGGCTTTTGACACGCTTTGAGCCGGTTCATCTTTTCTGCTCCATGACCTCTTGCGTTTAACATTGTTGTATACAACCCATTTTTCGTCCCCAGTAATAATCCGCTTCAAAAATGGATCATTTTCTAGACGTTTGAGGAGCGAATCACACGCGTCAACACGACGACACAAATTTCGCTCGGTAAGGACATGGGGCACCCACACATCGAGCTTCGAGGTTAAGTCCATGCCTTTCAAATGGCCATAAACAGTTAAATTCGACAAATTTAACCTCTCACCGATCTCTCGTGTGGTAATTCGCCGATTTGCATCAACTAATGCCTTTATCGCATCTTTGTCAGCTTCGACCGGCCTTCCAGACCGTGGTGCATCTTCGACATCAAAATTGCCGGATCGAAATTTTGCAAACCAGTTCTGGCACTGGCGTACTGTTAACACGCCTTCTCCATACACATCCGTCAATTTTTTTCTCGCTTGGACAGCATTTTTACCTTTTCTGAAGTTAAAAAGTAAAATATGACGAAAATGCTGCTTATTGCTCTCCATATTTAAAAGGGCACCAACCAAAAACTACTGGGTAGAATTAATAGAACTTTTTCACACACAAGCCTTGCAATATCAGCTCTCAAGACATATAATGGTTATGGGGCTTAAGTGTGAATTTAGTTTCGAAAAAACGTAATTAAGTCCTCTGGCGGGAAAAAACGAAATGACTTTCCGAACAACCTAATATATACGAAATGATATATCTGTATATATATATTATTTATTTGTTTATTTGCATCAAGCAGAGGACAACCTCTTTGTTTCTCTTTGTGTCGGCATTTAATAAAATTCATCATCTTTATAAAAGGTTTGTTGTTTAAAATTTAAAAACAAAAACTCTTAAACGCTATGCGTATTTCTAACCATATATTTAATTATCACTAAGCATTTTGAACAGTTTTGCAATGTTAAAAAGTATCTAGTATATATATCAAATTTAGTTCTTGATAAGCAGTGGAGTGAATGTTTGAAAATTAACAATAGCATTACAAGATTTATTGAACTTGTTATATTATTTATTTTGTAATTTCAAACAACAAAAAGTGTTCAATCAATGCTCAGCGGACGAAAAAATGTTAAATAATGGCCTGAATAATTTGCCCTGGTTTTTTATCAAATTTTCAGCATGTTCGGAATGCTTTTCTGTAATTCGGACATTGTGCAGTCAAGAGACTTTATGACCAGAGGACTAACAGAATAAAATAAAAAATATTTTTAAAAAAATAATAGTTTTATTGTATTAATTATTGCACCCACTTTTAATTAATACTAATGTAATGGATGGGCTGGTTTAATTCAAATCATCTACTATTAATATACCAGGCTTTGTCTAAGTAGGACTTCAATTGCAATATGTCCTATAATTACTTTTCATGCCTAACAATGCAGAAAACATAATTTCATTCAAATCAACAAATTGATGTTAAAAATGCCAAAATTTTAATACTCTGTCTAATTTCAAATTCTATTTATATTAACTGATCTCTATCTGTTGAAATAAAAAATGCAACACACCTTCCTTAGATGAACTATCTAAACTTTCAGAAAACTATCAATGAAAATTTTTAACAAGTCTCATGCAATATTTTTTTCTATATTTAGTATTTTTGTCTATCAAGTTTACTTTCCATTAAATATCAAAGTACCATTCAAATATAATATTTTATAGCAATAGAAAATTACTGATAATCTTCTGTCTATATATGCATTTATCTTTTTGTTACATCTTTGTGTACCAATTGGTAAATATGCCATAAATTGATGACCCTCTGGAATAGAACGATAGAGGGTTGGTTTGCTAAAATTCCTCCCTTATATTTATATTTTGTCCCCTAAAGCAGAAGCTGTCTCAGAAAAATAAATAGATAGAAAAGGGACTTCAAATATTTGACAAATATTTTGAACTTTATAAATTTTTGTATTAATAAATATTTGTTTGTTTGCTTGTTTCAGGTAAGATGAATTCTACTTCAATTCTGTTTATCTACTTCAAATCAGTGAGTTGATATTAACTAACTTTATACCTCTGTTTTATTTCTATTTTACCATACATTCACGATCACATTTTAATAAATAGTCCAATATTTATTTTTCAATTATCATATTAAATCAAAATTTGGAGAAAAAAATTCAGAATTCTATCGGGGGTCAGAGAATATCTATCTCTGGGGTCCGGCTTCTGAAGAAGGCTGACCAAATAAAATCGAAAAGGATGGTTTCCTGTATTATTATTTTACCTTACCTTTACTTATTGTAATCATGCATGAAAAAAAGTGTTTTTTTCCTTCTTTTTTTTGAAATATCTCAAAAACTGCTTAAACTATTGTGGTTAAAAGAATTGAGCGAAACCATGGCATTTTGCTCTACAAAAAATCCCTAATAAGTGAACATCGAAAAAATTATATTTTTCGAGATAATAATTGTTTTGTCAAAATGTCTGTTAGTTAGTCTGTGCGTTACCAAATTTTTGTGGACGAGCTAGCTCAAAAACTAGGGTGAATATCGAAACCAAATTTCACAGGGTAGTTTTGGTCCATTGATTTTTCGTTTATTGGGCCACGCAGGTGGGGGCCTCCACTAACAAGAAATATTTACCTTATCGGGTGAATTTAATTACAGGATTATTTACATGATTATAGGAATATTAACATAATATATTTACAAAAAAAAATTTCTTTTTTCTTTTTTTTCTTTTTTATATACAATTTCTAGCGCATGGCGATTTCCCTATAAGTTCTCCTGTTGAAGCTGTAAAAATTCATTAATGAACCCCTCATCGCCCTGAAGGTCATATCGTATAAAGTTCTCTGAGAAATTCCCAGGGCGACAAGGGGAGGCACCGCTTTATGCCACCACACTCCCTTCCACGAGAGTGTGATGGCTTCAACTCTCACAGAACCCGAGCCCACCCCAAACCTTGCCGCAATGTTGCTCACCAGACTGGAGTTGCCCTTATAATAATTGATTTTGTTTCTGTGGGCAACCCCCAGTCCGAGGAGCGCTGACACTATCTGAACATCCAGAACCCACACCGTCCCCGACCCGTCTTTCGCCACGATGTCTGGCCTCCTGTTCCCGGCCGAGCTCTGATATAAATATTCGAGCTCGACCCGCATTCCCTTTTTAATAAGTTCACCACCGCATCATGCCTCCTGAGCATTCCATCGTGCGTCCTCCCACACGACTGGAGAATATGCCCTGTCGTCTCAGTTTTTCTACACCCGGCCCTACACATGGGTGGACCCTCCGGCCGCCTTCCCCTACTTGTTCTAACGGCCGAAGGAAGAGACGAGCTGATTAGATTTTGGTGCATATCGACCCAAAATTAAGGGGGGTGGAGGGGGTTATAAATTAAAAATCTAGGCCATTTGAGCAAACTCAACCAAATTGTGTATACATAATCAGTGGGATCGCAGAAGTCTAAAAATGCAAAAACTAACCGCCTAAAATGGGGGGGAGGGTCTAAAAATAAAAATCTTGGCCATTTACCAAACTCAACCCTAGTAGCACAATGTTTCAAACTATATAGTAACTATGTAGTTTAGTCACTAAGTTACTATATAGTTTGAAACACTGTGTGCCTATATAGATTTCGAGAATCTATATAGTTACTATATAGTTTGAAACATTGTGCTACTAGGGAACCAAATTTTGTATACATAATCAGTGGGCCCCCAGAAGTCTAAAAATCAAAAACTCCCTCCCCTACATGATTATAAATAATTTTATTAAATATTAAATATAAGTGAGGGGCCAGGTTGTATGATAAAGTCAAGTGGATGGCCACATCAGAACACGTCAGCTTATTTTTTTTCGCATAACCTGTCTTCTTCTCCCATCGCATTTGAATCATATTCTTTATCCAAAAGCCTATCAAGGCTTTCAGTAATAGAGATAATTTTACAAAATAATAGTTTTCCAATTATTTTAACAACTAATTTTATTTATAATTAATGCATTTCTGTGTGACTGGTATAATAGAAATATTTCTTTATTGTTTTTTAAATCTTTGTTAAAATTGGCTTCCTTTAAAACTATGCCTAGTGAAATTAATCGAGAAAAAAAAAAACAAGAAAATTTAATGATATTGGGAAACTGAACATTTAATTTAATCTAAACTTCTAAAGGTTCAGATTTTTTTTGTTAGTCAACTCGAATACGCTTATTTATATATGACAAAAATTATTTGTGAATATTGAGACTGATGAAGTCCAAAATTTAAAGAATGAAACTGCGAAAACACTGCTTGAAAACTAAACAGTTTATAAACATGTGTTGTAATTAAGGGTCTAGTTTCCTAATAATTCTTAATTCATATTTTTAAATCAAAAAATAAAGTTTAATGTTAGATATAGGTCATAAATATAGGCCGGGTTGGACTATAATGCATTGATTTTCAATCTTTTTTTGGCCATACCCCACCTAAGCATATCTAAAATCTTGATGCCCTCCTTCAAATACATGCAGTAATATGAAAAAAAGAGAAAAATAAAAATAATTTTTAAGAAAAAAATAAAAACCGACTTCAAAAAATAAAATGCAACAAATAAAATACACTAAAAGGTATAAAATAAATATTATCTTATTTAGTTACAACTAAACGACGAAATATTAACATGAAATTACTTTTTGAAGTCGGTACCAAACAAACTATACCTATAAGCGAGCATTATAGTATTAAAGTAAGATCCTTCGAGTGCGATTCATAAAAGGTATATGTTTGGCACCAACTTCAAAAGTAATTCCATGTTAATATTTCGTCGTTTAGTTGCTAAATAAGATAATATTTATTTATGCCTTTTAGTGTATTTTATTTGTTGCATTAATTTTTTCAAGTCGGTTTTTATTTTTTCTTAAAAAATTATTTTTTATTTTTCTCTTTAATTGATGCTATTAATAGTGATCATATCATCAGAACTTGGTAAATTAATATGACACCATCCCTAAGACGCTTTCGGATAAAAAAAGAACCATCGAAATCGGTTCATAAACAAGGAGTTAAGTCTAAACAAACCTAATAAAAAAGGTCTAATACCTAAGAAAAAAAACAGAAAAAAAATGGGACAATCGGAAGCTAGACTGGACCCAATGAGAAAAAAAAATTTCAAAATCGGTTGACAATTGGCGGAGATGAGGTAACATAGGCACAAAAAAAAAAAAAAAAAAAAAAAAATCAGTCGAATAGAGAACTCCTCCTTTTTTGAAGTCGGTTAAAAAATAGTAAATGAGGTTTTAAAACATATAATAGAGAACTGAAATGCATAAATACAAAATAATTTTAATGGAAGCTATCATCGAATTGGCTCCCCTAAAAATCGAATCGCTCGCCTGGCTTGTGCCCCTCGTTCGGAACCCCTGGTCTAGCGTGAAGTGTCTGCCTCATCATCATGACGACGATGGTGAAGCGGGAGGCCCAACTTGAAGGCTCGCTCGCGGTAAAAATTTGAGCTGCTATAATCTGAACTATAACTTTACTAACACTTAATCAAAAGTATCGTATTAATAATATTTATATTCGAGGATAAATATATATAATATATTTTATATAAAATTAGTAATTTTTGGAGACAGACTGATAAGTGAAATTGAATTGAGATATTAGTGAAGGCAGTCCAAAAGAAGAAGATAATTTATACTATCTTTTTATTCATAGAAACTGAAAGTTTCGGAGGCTATTCCCTCCTTCTTCCAGGGTTTTGAAAAGTCAGTGAAGGATATCAATGCGACATTCCCCTCTGTCTCCTCTTTCAGTGGCAGTAACAATAATATATTCTATTTCATTCTCAGCAGAATTACTACATTATATTTACTAGATTATAATTCTGCTGAGAATGAAATACAATATATTATTATTTACTATGAAGGAGACAGAATGTCTCGTGCTCCCTTCACTGACTTTTCAAAACCGAACACTGACTTTTCAAAACCCTGAAGAAGGAGGGAATAGCCTCCGAAACGTCGGTTTATGAATAAAAAGATAGTTTAAATTATCTTCTTTTTTGGTCTGCCTCATCAATATCCACTCAATATATTTATAGAGTATGTTAAATAATTTTTTCATTAATTTATTTGAAATTTTTATGAATTTGGCTTCAAAATGATGTCGTTAAAGTTTGATTTGATACTCCCTAGATTAAATGTTTTTATTTAGATAATTTTAATTATTTTTCTCTTTCTTTTTGTTAACCTTTAAGATTTATAGTTTATTATTTGTTTTTTAAGTCGAAAAACAAAATGTTCTAAAATTTTTGAGATGAAGATTTTCATTACTACATATACTACTAGTTACTGTTTGTAAAGTAAAGTAACGGCAATAAAAAGAAAATGTATATTTTTCTTCGTTGGTCGAATTATTTCTTTTCTTGTTTGTGAGTTTATTTTTCTCCTATACTTGTCTCGACTTTTTCTAAATTGAATTTTTTCTTCCTTTGTCATTTTTTTTTAGATTATATATATCTAGAAAAATGATAAATAAGAAAAATTATATGGATATTCTTTTGATGCTATTGAATTTGGTTTGGTTGGAACATATTTATAATAAAATACAAATTTTATAATAAGTTGAAGAGTTTTAGGTCCCCCTAACACTAAACTTCAAGTACATTTTAGTTTTCGTGAAGTGAATAGATAATTGTACTAAATATAATATATTTTTATTTAAAATTAATTATTAATTATTGTTTTCTCTTCAATAATATTAATTGTAATATTGCTTTATGAGAATAAAGAACAAATTTTTTTTTAATTCTTAGAATTCTGTAATGTTTGGCCTCCAATTAAAGGTTCATCAGGCTTTAAAACTAGGCTATAAGTATTGTAATCAAACTATAATACAAGAAGCATTGCATTCATACGTTCAATTATCAACTTGCAAATTATCCCAACCAATCACAAAAAGTACATATTTCTTTTGAGATTGAATGGGATGATTTGCAAGTTGATAATTGAACGTATGAATGGAAGGCTGCTTGTATTATAGTCTTACTAGAAAGATACTTACACTCTAATAGTTTATAGCCTGAAGAAGCCTTGATTGGAGGCGAAAAGTCACAGAATAAACGTGTTATAAGTAATAATTGTACTTGATTTAAAAAAAAAAATTCTTTCAATTTTAATTAAATATTAGAAAAATTAAACAACAAGTATATATATTATTAAGTTATATGTATTGGGAGTGTTCATATTTTCTATTTTGAAGGGATAGTACCCTTAAGCTGATAGAGGGCTGCAAGCGTTAAGTGTTTTTAAATATATTCCAGTTAGATGCAAGCTTCACAACTGATTTAGATTTAAAGCAGATGATATATTTTGAAATATAAATATCAAGTACTACCCTAACCTTGGTGAAGCCTTCCCCCCTCATCAACCTCAAAATTCTTTTTAATTATTCTGGAATATTATTAAATGCTTCTACCTGGGGGGATCTCCCTCTCTGACCCTTTTTCAGACCCCAAAAAGGGAGATGCAATCCCTTGCACGCTCGAATGAATAAATATTTAACTGTGTTAAATCTTCATGTTTAACACACGATTGAGAAATCGACTTGTCATATATGGGGCGTAACATTCCACATCTACCGTCATATTACTGGTTTAATTCACGGGTGTTAATTTCAATTTGCAAGATTCGGTGATTTTGGGGTGAACAAAGGGGAATTGAATCAAATATCTATCAAGAGTAGAACAAGTTTTTTTTTTCATTTTATACCAGGAAATCAATTCTTTGTTGTTGTAGTTGTTCAGGCAGATGATTTCCAATCTACAGATTGAAATGAAAAATCAAAAAAACTTGCCTATTAGAATCGAGAGCTCCCGCTTCTTGTTTCATTTAGAGAAAAATCCATTATCATGAAAACCAACCCGTGTCCCCAACAACATATATATCGTATTTTTAATTTTCTAAAAAAAAAAAAAAAAAAATAAAGCTTTGTCTATTTATTGAATATATTTTCAAAAATTTAGTATGTTAAAAATTTATTTCTAGCTGATTTAGTAAAATGATCAAACATTTTTAATTTTTTTTTTTTTTATTAGTTTTTTAATAAAAGTTTCTAATTTCTAAAATTTTGAGCTGAATATTTGCTTATAGTACATTTTAAAATTTGCCTTTTTATATTATTTTAATAATAATTTTAGCTTTAAGAATATTAAAGTTTTCGGGATTTAAATAGAAACAATCTTTTTATAACTAACATCCTTTTAGTCAAAGTTCCAAAGGCAAAATGGCATTCCTAGAATAATTGATTGAAATTAAGGAATTAATCACTAATTATCCGAAACAAGTCTGGGCTTGTATTCCGGATCCTTGCCGGTTATAGCTTGAAAGAAACAGAGATTATTCTATCCACGCACTTTTTAGTTAATTTTCTTAATCAAATTGTAATTAGTGAATCGCTCACTAGCACATTTATTAATTATAATAAAAAAAGTAATGACTTTTTCAAGACTAGGTACGCTAGAGACGCCCTAAAAATTAATACTAAACTTAAATATAAATTGTTCATTTATGCCTATATTATTAAAATCTAAATTAAATATCATTAAAAAAAATTATTTTTATCTGCATTTTTGAAGTTAAAGTTCTGAAACTAGAGAGATCAACGTCTACTTAATTTTCCATATAAAAAATATACACTATATGCTACAAGAAAGAACTTTTTAAAACTTTTCGTTCTTGAGTTACATACAGACACATATGGTATGAATTTAGGTTAATCGATTTATAAACTTTAAGAAAAACTTAAAGAAAAAAGTAAAATTTCGTTTTGAATTCTTCATTTGTTTTTGAGAAGTGTGTTCACAAAATTTGGTCACACATATACACTCTACACAGAAACAGACCCAGGAATTTTAACAAAAAATTAATATTTCTTAAAATATAAATTTTTCTGAATAACGCATAATTTTACCTCGTGCGCAAAAGCTGTGAATTTTTTGGAAAACAGACAAGTTTCGCATAACGCGATTCACTTAACGCGAAATTTTTGTGGAATGTAACCTCCACGTTATACGAGGATTACTTGTATAGTATATATAAAACAATAAGATGATGAGTATGTGGCCATCTCTCGTATATATATATGACTTTAGAATATTTTTTTTATTGATATTGATGTGAGAAGGATATACACCAAAAAGGTGCATCCTCTAAAGGCCTGTGTTGGCCCCTCTATCGTGAAAAGAAGAAAAAGAGGAGATTTTATGGGTAGGAGTTGAAGATATCTGTGGATGCGGGTCTTAAACAGCTGAAGGTTATAAGTTGCGGGGAAGACGGTGGCTGGAAGTGAGTTCCAAATAGCGTATGTACATATTTGTTTTCTAACACAGCACAATCATCTAATTGTAATCGTGCAGAAAATACTGTTTTGTTTTTTTTGTTTTTTTAATATCTCAAAAAGTATTAATTAAATCAATCTATTTTAATGAAAAAATTAAGGCGTTTAAATCTTTAAAAACTCTTGATATGACAATATAAAATCAATAATTCCACCTAAAATCTCATTTGAGCGAAATACACGATTTTCAAACATTCAACACCCCTTTGCTATTAAATTAAATACTAAGCAACAAACGCATTCGCCAACTCGTGAGTAGATGTCTCTTCCCAAATTTATCTTCCCAGCGACATATAACCTTCGGTTTTTCAAGACCCGCATCAAAAGTACCTTCAGCTCCGACTCAATCTTTAAATTTTTTATTTTGTTCTCATGTTTCTTATTTCATAATACATTCAAACTTTTAAAACTGGGATCCACAAATTCGACTGTGTTGCACTTGCTTGCATTCTTTTACGATTAAAAAAAAAAAAACATTTTTCGCCGTTTTCGCCCATTTTATTCGTTTCGTTCACTTTCGTTTGTTTTAAATAATTCACTCATTTAAAATCGAATAAAGTCCCGGGGAAGAAAAAAAAATCATTAACTTCGTGATTGGAACGTTAATTGAATGAAAAAAAATCAAAAAGAAAAAAATATATTTTTGATTCAGTCCAATTATTGATATTTGCCTGGAAATTTATCTCTTTTTTATACTTGATATGGACAACCTATATATGATATTATACATTCTTAGTTTGCAATTATTATAAATAAATATATATTCATATTTAAAACACAGAGAAGGAACGTTTTATTATTTTTAATTCTTAAATAAGGATAATATATATGTTAATCGATAATTTAATTCTAAGGTTAAGCGAATGGTGTATTTCTTTTTAAGGTTACAAGGAGTGTAGATCTACCTACCTGTATAATTTTTTTATTTATTTTAATAAATTAGATCAAATTAAAAATTAAAAAAAAAATTATTAAAATAAATTTTCTAATAATAAATACTATAAAGAGGTGTAATTTATTTATTTTTGAATTTATTATTCGCCGGGTGTGGTCTCTTTTTACTTCTATTAGCTACGAGAGAAGTAATTAAAATCCCTAACAATAATGAACGATAGAACGACTAAAGGGCATCTCTTAGTAATATTTTATTTTTAGGGATGCGGTGTCCCATATATTGAATTCATTCAAAAATTTGCATTTTTTTTAAATGTCTGAAACGTTAATAAATATTATGCAAAATTTTTTCGTGTTTTTACGTCTATATATGGGATAAATTGAGAACAAAAGGCCTTAGAGAATTCGATTTGGAATAAAAAATTTGAAATTTCAATTGCAATGACTGATTAGATTTGTTATCTATTGGTCGACTCTAATACTTTTTACTGTTGATCAATTTTAATCCTAATTTTCTAATTAAATTTCACATAAATACTTGAATTCTACAAAAATTAATATGTAATTTTTTTTATAAAATTACACTTGAATATACTTTATTTCTGCACTCGTAATAATGGATTTTCGATTTTCTTAGGGGGGAATGAGTAGGCCCCTTGCCCTCCCCCCTAACTACGTCCATGGTCATGACTACACTTAACTACAATTAATTTTAAAATGACACTCTACAGCAGAAGAACTATAATAATTTTTAAAGAGTTTGTTGGTGTTGGTTCAAAGTGAAACATTTTTTAATAACAAAAAATTAAGTAAAATAAAGCAAATATATATATATATATATATATATATATATATATTTATTTTATTTTATGTGAAACCTAACTTGTAATTTTACTTAATTTTTTATTAGAAGAAATATAAGAATAAAAAAACTTTCTTTTCAAAATATGTCTTCAGGGTCTGAATAATGTTTTTTATTGAATTTAATTAAAATATACATAAACCTATGGTAAAACATGAATTATGAGACAAAATTAAAAAAAAAAAATGAACAGATATATCTTCAAAAATTAGTGCTGTTATTTTGAATTTTGAATTTCATAAGTCCATATTAAGTGTTATATTTCATATATTTTGTAATATTTCATATATTTTGTAATATTTTTTATAAAAATAATTTAATACGAAAAAAATAAGCAGACAAGATGGTCGAATCGGACCGAATCGTTGGCTTAATGGAAAATATTTGGTTTTGCCGAAGTGTTGATTCATAAACAGAAATCAATGAGGTTGTCCTCTGTATCAAGCAGACCTCATTGATTTCTCTTTATGAAACGTTGGTATTTAAAATATTTTTTTTTTCATCACGAGGCTACCTTAAACATTTATTTATAATTAATTATAATTTATTTATTTTCTATATTTAATGTAGAGTAGATATTAAGGGTTGCTTACCTTTAATTGGCTGCGTGTGGTCGTCAAAGATGCCTCAAGACGTACTCGACACAAATGAAAAGAAAAAGAAAATTGAAGGAGACTTGCTACTCGATAAGATTAGCCAGCCGGCCAATATTCTCCGAAATATTTCGATAAGAAATCCTTTGAGAAATTCCCAAATGCTGTTTTTATGCAATTTACTATTCTTTTGATACAATTATTTAATTAAACAGACTAATTGCTAATTTATTATGGTATGATGTAAAAAAACAATGATTCCATGATACTTAGATTAATTCAATCTTCTCATCTTGACGATGAGTTAAGAGCTCGAAATATATAGAGTAAATTTAAAAAAATCTTTGTATTTTTATTTTTCTCCTTAAAACACCACCAACTCCAACCTAATATAATTTTAATAATGTTTCTCTATAAACCAACACCGCGTTCCCTAAATTCGATTTCTCATTGTTTGTTTTTATCTAAAAATATTTACTAAATTATTCTAAATATTTTATAAAATTACATATTTAATTATTCATTACCTAAATCATTAAAATATATAATTATATACAATAAAAGTTTTCTTTTAATTAATGACAAAAGTAAATATGATTTCCGTATTCTGTAGCGGTAGAGGCTTTCATTAAATAAGATTGGAGTAATTTTTGGAGACGGACTGATAAGTGAATTAAGTGGATATTGATGAGGCAGTCCAAAAAAAAGAAGAAGATAATTTACACTATCTTTTTATTCATAAAACCGACGTTTCGGAGGCTATTCCCTCCTTCTTCAGGGTCTGTAATTAATTAAAATGGGATTTGGCCATCATTACAATCAAGATCATTACAAATTATTTTTTTATATAAATACAATTAATATATAATTATATGGAATACAATTTTTTAATCAATAATATTCTACTTACTTTGAAAATTTGATCGATTAAAAAATCATAATCTCAAATATTTTTCATAATATAAACTAAGGAATTCTCTCTCCATCTTAAAATCTACTACGTCCCTAATTTCTCGAACATTTGTGAAATTAGCAAAAGATAAAAAAAAGTGTAGAAAATGATTATTTTTGTTAAGGGAGAAATTTTGTATTTTTGTATTCAGTGTTCTTTAAGAACTCCTGAAGATGGGCTTAAACTCCAAAATATATATAGAGTCGTGCTAAACAAGAATCTGATCTTTTATTTATGTGAAACCTACCTAGTATTTTATAATTTAAATTAAAAAAAAATTTCAAAATTTTTCTTTACTTTAGAAAATGATTATATTTTATTATAAAAATATTTCATTCAGTTCTTTGAGAAAGCCACTCTTGAAAGGAAAATATTTCTTCTTAAGAATCCGGTTTGAAACCATAATATCCAAAGTATCACTTTGTCGTGAAAATAAGCCTGAAAAAAATAAGTTGATATCTTTGCTACATAAAATGAAATTTTTAAATTTAATTTTTTTTAAACCCCCCCTCCTACTTTGAGCCTAAATTCACTCATCATATTTTAAGTGTCTAGAAGTCTAGATAGTTAGGTACCTCCTTCATTCTGCTGTCATGATTTTGTATTTATTTATTTTTTATTGTTTCAAATAATGATCTCAATTTTGACAACTACATGAAAATTTCGTTATAAATTCACTTAGCTATTTAGTAAGTGGTCATTACCTGGTTCTTTAATACTTACATTAATTTTATAAAATTCTTATTTTTTTTTTTCAAAAAATTTTTTGCCTCCCCTCCCCATCCAATAAAACTACTAAAATTTCTAGGTATTCCCATTTATTATAATTTTTCATCAGTACAAAATGTCTTCTCTTTTAATTTAGAATAGTATTTCAGAATTATTCTTATCTTATGGAACTCCTTTCAAATAGACATGAGGTGAACCACGCCAGGTGGAGGCCCTCTAGTACTCCACTGGTATAGCCATTTAGTCCTTCTTTCGAAATTTTGATTTACTTCTGAAAAGTAAACAAATTAAAAAACAAAAATTTAACACAAGTTAAACCTAACAAAGACTGTTAACAAATAGCAACATAAGAATGAGATTATCTTCTTTTTCAAAGTCACATCCCTCTTCTATTTGTTCCCATTTATTGGCAATTTTTCACTTCTTTTGGACCGTTTATTAATCATTGTCCTCGGCAAAGCAGAGATCTAAAGAAATGTATTGTCGTGTGGACAGTGAAAAATAAGATCTTGGACAAAAGTGAGAATGAAGGAAAGTGTCAAAGAATGCGCCCTGCAGACCTATTTTATGGCGGTAGTGATTTAAGTTGACGTGAAGTACGAACCGGCACTTCCGACAAGCGCTCGAGCTTAACAAGAATCTACCTGAATACGGAGTTAATTCTCAATATAATAGACACATATCTTACGCTTTAGTCGTCAGGGTATTAAAAAATTATTAAGTTAGGGTTATTGGTCTGGTGACCACCAAGGGTGTGGCAAACAACATAAAGACGTCAAAGGAAAACTAGAACTAAACATTATTTGTTATTGATGAACCAGAAAAATTTGTACCCTTTTTTTGAATTTATTTTCTTGTATTAAGTTTGTATATGGCCAGAAAAATTTACTATGCTCAAGTTGAAGAAACCTGGGTTTTATTAAATCAGAACATGTGCAATTTTCGTTGATATACTTAAATTAACAAACTGAGGTGGGCATCACACGACTTTCACCTACAACCTCCTTTTCTTTGAAACCATCTTACCAATTTTCCTCTTTCAAAATGATCCAGTGGAAATAAAAAATCTTAAAAATTAAAATCTACTCTCTATTAACCATTTGAATCAAAATCGTGTTGTATTATTTTATTTGATACCTAATTTAAGTCTAAAATGTTATTACCATACGACTTACCACTGTTGAGATATAAGCGTTTCAAATATTTGTGCGACACCTAATTTACTCCCCTCCTTTAATTAAAACCTGGATAAAAGTAAAAAACATATCAATCTTGATAAGCATCAATAAAGTTTAGGGAAAGCGGTGTTGGTTTATAGTAAAACATATTAAATAATTCCTGTTGATAAGCATCCCTTAAATTCAATCGGATTAAAATTTATACTTAAGCACACCCATTAAAAAAAAATGAAATTTACAAATAATATATGCAATGATTTTATCTGAAAATTTTCAACATATGATTATTTTGGAAACGTCCAACTTTTTATTCGGTCGAAAATGAAAATTATATACAATTTATTCTAGGATATCACTATGTAAAGAGCAAGAGCTACCTAATTAACTAAACTTAAGACTGAATTTTTAAAAAAATTTTGCGAGAGAGTGACAAAGTTAATAATTTTATATCATAGAATTTAGAAATAATATGAATTTTTATTGTTATACTCATAATCTCAACACAAAATTAATTAGATATGGCTGTCTTATAATACAAGCATTTTGCCCAGTGTTCACAATATAATATCTAAAATAATTTTTAAAAATATTTATTGTAAAAAAGTTATTAGAAAATGGTCTTATTTTTTTCCTTAAAGTATGATGCAGCTTTAACTGAATTTTCAAGTGCTCTATATCAATATCAGGGCTACCTACCGAGAAGATTTTTTCAGAGACATGATTTTGGGTCATTTCTCTCTATCCTTAAATATTTTATTAAATACTCTTTAAGTCAATAATATCAACCTTTTTCTAATTCTAAGTTAGATTAATTAATTATCGCTATTAATTAAAATATTATATTTTTCAAATTTTCCGGCTGGAGGTATATTAAATCAAAATTGTTATACTGGTCTTATATAATTAATAAAATTCTTTATCTCATCTATTATCCTGTAGAAGTAAATTTCAATTAAAATCATTTTACAAACTAAATATATATTTTCATCAAACTGAACACATAATTTTTAACTTACTAAATATGTACTCCGCTACTCACGTCTAAATAATATTTTCATTTGTTATAAAATACGCATCATCTTAAGCAGTTTGATCATCGAGAATTAACTTTCCAATTAGCGAAATATCAGAATAATAATTAGATATATTTTTTTTTTAATCTGACTGGTTACCGTAAAAATTTGCTTAGAAACTTCACTACTTTCGTTGACAATAAGTGATGATGTCTCTAAAAGACATCACTTACTTTCAAACTTCAAAATTACCATTTGGCAATGATCATCTATTATTATATATTTTTAAAATGTTATATATGTGTTCAACAAGTGTCATTGGCTGAATGTCTTCTCTGTAATCAACGGAATAGTTTTTTGTCTTTTGGTCCCCCCGTGGCGTTGAGATGTTTTCGAATTTGTACCTACGAACTGCTGGTTCACCCCCCACTGTGTGTACCAGTCCCTTTTTCCTTTTCATCTTCACCTGCAGCACCAGTGATTGGATCCGCCTTTTTTCTGTCTCTTCTGCAAGACTTTGTCAGATATGCGTCCAATCATATATCTGATGTGCATACAATTTAACGGAATTTTTTTGAATTTCATTTTATAAAATTAAACAGTTAGTGAGATGGAGGATCACATCGTCACCCATTTTTTCCTTTCGCTTGTTTAGAAGAGAAAATGTATCCGTGCGTCATTAAGTTACCATAGGCATTTGTTTATTTCCCACACTGTTTAGTGCTCAGGGTTGTATCAATGTTTATTTTAGATTTTAAGTCGATTCCTCCATATTTTGGGCAATGGTATCCATTGATGATGAAATCTTCAAAAATACAATACAGTATTTCTCATATTAGATAATATGGATCTTTGGATATTATATATTTCAGTTCGATTCCTCCATGCTTTAACAATGGTTACCAATGATGGTGACAGTTTCAAAAATGCAATGTAAAATGCTTAGTTCACTACTATTAGACATAAATAATTTCTTGTTTTGGATTTAAACTTGATTCCTCTATGTTTTGACCATTTGTTACCACTGTTTGATGTAAAGCAACAAATTTACTTCTAATTATTTTATTTTGCTTGTTATTAGTCAAAATCACGATAGGCATGGCATCTTTTCAAGATATACATAATTAATAATTACATATAAAATCAAGTGAATTCAACCCTATTAACAAAATCTGATCTCCCATAAGATTAATATATTTACTTCCCCATTAACTAGTGCCTCTGATGATGTGGGGTAAGTGAAAATGATGGGATATGTACTAAACAAGCTAGAATATTATGTCTATTATATATATTTACGACATATCGAATGGACCTTTTGAACACTGGACTTAAGCTTAACGCTGATAATTCTTACTCATAGATCAACAGAAACCGTCTGTTTTCTGTGAGACTTTGTCAAATATCCATCCAAATAAATCTAATATGCATACAAGTTAACGGGAAATATCATTTTATGAAAATTAACAGTTAGCAAGATTAAGGAGCCACTTCGTCACCTCATTTTTTATGAGCTTAATATAATTTTCAATTAAATTCCTTTTGTGATTCACTTGAAAAATTTCTACCGATAATAATAATATTCTTTTTTTCCTTCCATGGTTTCTCATCTCCTTTTCATCAATGGGATTCAGTTGAGGTGAGCTTTTGTCGAAATTTTTGAAAGCAGGGCTCTCGGATATTTTTTTCTTACGCTTTTCTTTGAAGGAGCGTGAATCATCATCATCATCATCATCAACATCGCCGTCAGGCGTCTAATGATAATTGTTGAAGAGAATTTTTGTTCAATAGGTGAAACTTGTTCTTTGAATTGAGAAGACTCCTGTAACTCTGGCGAGAACTACAATGACATCATGAGATGATGCTTACAGTTTGTTTCTTTTATTTATTTATTTTTTTGATCTGGTCTTTTTAATCGGCTTCTTAAGAATTTATCGATTTCATCGATTCTCAACCTCGTTGCCAGACGACCCAAATAATTTAGAAAAATTCTTTTTGAAATTATTCATTATACTTAAGTCAATTTATAAAATTAGGCATGTAGACCGATAATTTCTAAAGTCAGTTCATGCTTAAATTAGTCACGAATCATACAAATAAATTTGACAATTAGTTAAGCCCTATTTTAAAAATGATTTTTTCTTTTTTAAGGAGCAATACGAATGATTCTGAATTGTCTCTTTAATCCTTGAAATGATAGAAGAGAACATGAGGAATTGAATATTCAGTAACTTAGAATCTAAGATGTCAAGCTGGGATTTGTAGGATTGAAGGTTAAAAGGAATGAAATTTATATAGAAGATATAGGGAGTAATGCCGTGTTTCTTTTCATTAATACCTACCAACCAAAAAAATAAAATTTACAAATTTTCGTCTCAAAATGGATAACATATTCCGATTAACTTCTTCTTCATTTTATAATTTCATTTTATATTGAAATAATTTATCGAGTGTTTTTTGTATATAAATAAATATTATTCTTTTATCAATCTAAAAACGTTTATTAGAAATCGAAACGTTTCAGAAGAAATTCTCCCTATTTCAAGGGATTTTAAAAAAACAAAAAAACTATTTTTTCAAATTTCATTGATAAAGGAATAATTTCTACCTAAACCTTTGGGTTTCTAATAAACGTTTTTAGATTCTTTTATAAAAGAATTGTTTTTATTTTCATTTTATATAATTTTAAATTTTTTTTTGCTAAAATATAATATTTTATTTATTATAAGAATCTGGGCCCTTCTCAAAATTTCTACGGGCTGGAGAAGATTGTAATATGTCAAATGGCTACCATGCATTTCTGATAATTTTCGTGCTCTTTCGCTATGAATAGCAGGGAGGTTTTAAATGGATTTTAAATAATAATAATTTCAAAACAAAATTTTATTATAATACTTTTGTATTTATATATACTTATATCACAAGTTAATTACTTTTTGGTTTGAATCGGTTCATGCAAATTTGACATTTAATACTTTTGAAATTTTTCTAAACACTATCCCTTAAAAATAGCTTCGGGCTGAATACTTTAAAGTCTAATGATGATGTGATATTCAAATTAATTGAAGACAAATCAGTATTTATTTTGGTTGTTATAATCTAAATGCCTAAAAATTATGTAACTAAAAGTCTACCTACAGGTGCTCACTAATTAAGTTTATTAATTAAAGTATCGCCGAAAAATATGCATATAAAACATTTTTACTTTTTCATTTCTTAAGAAGCTAATAAAATAATAATAATAATATTGAATTAACTAACCAGAAAATTATTAAATCTTGATATTAAATTTTTCACGAAAATAAAATTGCCTTAACTAAATATAGGATTTCCTGTTTATTTTTATTATGTAGTAATAGAAATTAAATAATATATATACGAGAAAAACTGGAGTATAAATTAAGTACAAGTTTTGTAATTTGAAAAGTGTAATTAAATTTGAAAGTTTATAATAGGAAAATAAGGACAAGTTTTTATGTGTGACTTTTATTTATCAGCCAACGTTTCGTCGGCTTTGCTGACTTCTTCAGGGCTTCTACAATTATAAGAACATTATTAATATCAAGTTACAAAAGTACAATTACAATTCCAGAACAAACATGTGTTAATAGTTTACCCACCAAATAGTCATGCCACACATTCGTCTAAATTTTCTTGTTATCTTCGTTACCAGTGAAGACCATCAGAAACACAAATTTCAAAAAAATGTGCCAAATATTTTTCTATCAGAAACACAAATTTCAAAAAAAAATGTGCCAAATATTTTTTGAAATTGCTGTTTCTGATGGTATTCAATGGTAACGAAGATAACAAGAAAATTTAGACGAATGTGTGGCATGAATATTTGGTGGGTAATCTATTAATACATGTTTGTTATGGAATTGTAATTGTACTTTTGTAACTTGAAATTAATAATGTTCTTATAATTCTAGAAGCCCTGAAGAAATCGGCAAAGTCGACGAAACGTTGGCTGATAAATAAAAAAGTCACACATAAAAACTTGTTCTTATTTTCCTATCATAAGACTTCAAATTAATACAAATTATGGACGGAAATGATAATAATAAGTGTAATTAAAATAGGTAGGTGCCTAAGTTACTGAAATTTCCTGTTTATTCATATATCTTCTATATAACTAATAGTTTTTGATATAATTGGGATTTATAATTTGTATCTCGAGTTCCAAAATTCATTGCCCATTTCTGCCTAATATGAAAGTATTTTTAGTTATTTATTGGTTTGTTTCAAAACTTTTGTAACAGCAGAAAGAGGTTCGGTGTCTTGAAAAAATCCCAATTAGATTTTCAATATTCCCCTCACCTACCTTTTAATAATTAAAAAAACAACCGTTCCGATTTTAATATCCAAATAAAAATACAACTTTTAATTTTTAATACTCGTTTTGAGAATTTATTTAGATAGAAATCAAATTTCTAATTTAGGTTAATCTACTATTTTAATGGCAGAGTTTTTGAATTCCAATAAATTTCAAATTGTCGTATCTTTTTTTAAATGCCACGAATTAAATTCAATTAAATTCCACTCCTCTCTTATATGAACAAAACTAGTATAAAATATTTTTACCTGAATATAAAATTCCTTCAACTCTTAAAAGTAATTATCAATTGCCCTATCATTTCTCTCGAGAGTGTATGTAGTAAATTCCTTTCCACTTACCTGTTTCCCTCTTCCCATCTCTTTCAATCTTCATCTTCAGATGACGTCCGGTTGGGTCTTCTTCACTCAATGCTTCCTTCGAATGAACTAAAACTTTAACTTCACTCTTCGCAGTTCTATCCCACTTCAATTAATCTTTTTTATCTTAAATAAAACATTACTTCATGAAATTACTAGTAGGATAATATGATTATTTATAAATATTTATAAGTCACCTTTACGAGTGATCATTAAGGTGCGCTCAGTTCAAAAACAACCACGAATATCCAATTTTATTTCTTACTTGATCAATATATATATATATAGGAAAAAACTCACTCTTAATCTACTGGGGATTTAATATCCAATAAAAAAAGGAAGTGAAGAAGAAAGAAATGGTCCCGAGAGCAGAGTCGAGATACCTAGATTCTGCGCTGTTCAGGTTCTTCTTCTCTCTCACGCATGATCGCCTTCTTTCAGAGGCACTTTTTGTCTTCCACTTTATGCTGAAGAGAGGTCTTCAGCACCTATTAAAAAGCACCTCCCCGCGCTCTCTCTAACCAACAGATTTAATTATCTGTTTTATCCCAATGATATAAAATAGGAAAAATTGATTGATAAAAGAACCGATTGAAAATTATTAATAGTAATAAATATTAATATAACTAACTGTGTGTGTAATTTTAAATAATAGATATTTTCTAAATTGAAATTATATATTTAGATAACGAGGTCTAAAAATTGTTTTTATATTAAATTTTTTCAACTTCAGAAATTTACTCAGAGTATTATTTAATTTTTTTCAGATTTTCATTTTTTTTTTCATTCTTTTGTTAAGTCTGAAATGTGGAGGCAAATTATTTTCATTCGTGATTTTTTTTCTGTATGTCTGAATTCCAGTATCCACGATTACCTACTGAAGTATGCGAATTTATAGAAAATTAAATCTTATACCAAAATGTTTGTATTTTTAAATTTAAAGTGGATACAGGATACAGGGCCGGATTAATGGGCAAGCGAAGCAAGCGCTCGTTTGGAGCGACGAAGAAAAAAGCCTTCATTTTTTTTTGAGCTTGGATTTGGGCCCCTTCAGAGTAAAAATTGAGGCGCCCTTCTAAATTAAACATAAATAATGAAAAAGAAGAAAATTAAATTAATCTACGATGTCGGATTTTTCATATTTTTGCTTTCAGAGGTCATTGTTGAATTGTAAGGTTGGGAGTGGGGGCGCAATGAACGGAATTGGCCCCCTCTCAGTAAAGATCAAAGCGCCTATCGAAATTTTTATAACATCCATAAAACCATTTCATTTTTCATGTTTTCATTACTTAAATCATTGAAGGATTATAATTTTTTGGTGGAATCTAAAACAACTGATAAATTTACCAAAATTATAAGTGCTAACAAATTTACTAGAAAATTATTTTTCAAAACAATACAACAGTTCATATTAAATTCTATGAAGAAAATAAACACACAAATGGTTATATATTGTTGTATTATGATTGTTGCTAAATTTGCTGGGGGGGGGGCGCCAAAATATTTCATTCTTGTAGTAAAATTTTCTCTTAGTCCGGCCCTGAATGGATAACTGAATAAATTGTGTGTTCTGTGGCTTTAGGACTTTCCTTTTAAAAAGGGAGAAAATATCATTTTTTCAATGATTTCATTGAAATTTTAAGGTCATTTAATAATATATGTTAAGTATAAAAGAGTAAACCGAGTCTTGAAAAAGCTTTCACTTTTTCCTTCATTTTTTTCTTGGGAATATCATATTTTCCTTGTGTTTTGAGTTCTCTTGCCTTGTGCTTTATCGGACTACTTGGATAATTATTAGACACCCTGAAGGTATATAGCGGTTGGTCTCAATCAAAAAAACCATCAAAATTATCCAATTTATTATTTTTATTATCTTTATTACCATCAAGAAGACCATGCATGGTTCATCCAAAAAAATAAAAAAACATCAAATTCCAACGGGATTTTTGCAAATTTCGAATCGTAATACATGGAGATGATAATTCAATAAAACAATTAAGATGATTTGAATTTTATAGAAAAAAAACAACAACTTACAAACTATACGATCACGACAGTTTACTTCTTCTTTGTTATGAGTTTGTTAGGGAATAAAGAAATAGAAGAACACAGGAAGATTGCAAGGAGGGGGCAATGAAAAGAGCGAAAGAGACAGGGAATAAAAAAATAACACCATCTCGGTTCGGTTAATGACCATAATGCATAATATAATTTAAAAAAAAAAACGCAGATTGTCTGTTTAAATAACTTCGTATAGTGAAGTATAATTTCGTTTATATAACGAGAAATTTTCATTTAAATAAGCTGGCCAACTTGAGTTGGGTTCGCATACCGTGGGTTCCGTACCTAATATAATATAATTAATAATGATTAACAGATTCTTATGTAAACCTAGTTCAACAAGTTTTAGCAGAGTTTTATTTTATTTTATTTTCAAAATGTACTTCGATAAAATACTTAATTTATATTATAATTACTATTATTATTTAATATTTGAAAAACATATTATAAAAAATTTATGTGAAATATTTAAAGTATTATTTCTTATAAATATTATGTGTTCTAAAAAAGGTCCTTAGGCATACGAACTCAAACCATCTGTCTATTGAGTTATACATACAACTTGTGTTAAAATTTTTATAAATCAAAGATCATATCATAATTTTTTTGTATATAATTAAGAAAAACGAGTATATCTTTCAAATTACTTGAGATATCAAAATCGTTCTTATTTATCGTACATAAGGAAAAATAAACCAATTTCATAAATTTTTTTAGCAAGCGACAATAGGGGTAGTATTTATTAAATTATTTTATGATTGCAAATGATGACAAGAAAATATCAATGGGTATAAATTTATTTTAATTGAAATTGTGACTTTGAATTACAAATTAATAAGGAATTGTTTAAAAAAAATGTTTCAAAAAACCCTATATGGGCTACAGACGAGGGGTGAACAGCGACTTAATATGCTGTACACCTACTTCCACTTGTACTTCCAAATATTTCCAAGTACTTTCAAATATTTCCAAGTACTTCCAAATATTTCGAAGAACTTCTAATATTCCGAAGTACTTTCAAATATTTCCAAGGACTTCCAAACATTTCCAAGTACTTCCAAATAGTTCCAAGTACTTCCAAATACTTCCAAAATACTTCCAAAGAGGTGTACACCAACTTCCAATCGCGGATCACCCCTCGGCTACAGATGAATAAGCGACCAGACTTTTCATGTCCGTTTGTCGTAAACAGACTTCTAATGGTCACACTCCCGACCAATCTCTATGCTATCCAAACAACCCAGTAGCACAATGTTTCAAACTATATATATAGTAACTATATAGTGCCTATATAGATTCTCAAAATCTATATAGGGAAAATATAGTTACTATCTAGTTTGAAACATTGTGCTACTAGGGAAAATTCAACCAATGAGCTACGGGGATAATAAAAGGTATTAATCGTATTAATTCATTTAATTTTAATTTTAGGTCAAGCCATTTCTAAACGCTGACACGTACAAAAATCATCTAAAACGGCTTCTTTGGACCCTCCCATATAGTCATTTTAACTAGAATTAAATTAAAACAAAATTATCTAATTCGCTTAACGTGATCTTTACAGAGATAGATCACACTCCATTATAAATAAATATTTTTTTATTATAACCCTCCAAAAAATTTGATCCCTCCCCAAAAATAAATAAATAAATAATCAACCAATTAAAATTTTAATAGGATTTTTGATTTCGGAGAAAATAAATAAATACACTCACTGTTTAATATCAGTTTCATTTACTGAATCTAGAGTTTCTTGGTGAGTTTAGGCTTCTCAGGACAGTTTTTCCATCTTATCTGGACCATCTCGATTGTTTCCCAACCCTCCTTAAAATTTAAGATTAAAATCTTGACAATTTTAAATCTGGCTGCTATTTATTTATTATATACAAAGGGCGATATAGTGATAATACCCGTATAAAAATATTGTTCCATCATTTGGATTAGTTTGTCTTTTCCATTTTAAGATTACTTTTAAGTTTTCAAATAAAATTCACCCTTTAATTTTTTTAGTTTTATGTTTGATTTTTCTTACATAATATTTTTAATTTTTTACTTTTTCTAAAATATCTTTCAAATTTCTATCCAAATTTGGGATCCAGAATACACCACATTACACATATCCATCAGGTCCTATCAGAGGGGTGGGGGGACAAGAGAGACAGCTGCACCGAGCCTCACAATTTTTTGAAAATATTGATTTTTTTTTTGTTTAATCTAGCGATGTACATTCACGCTTAAATACACACCTTAGCTTAGATATTCGCCAAAATAGAAGAAGAACCGAATTGAAAGTTTCTTTTTGCCGAGAGTAGCAGAATTTTTATATATTGAAGGAGACAATAAAAGAGTGTGTCTTCAGCTGGCATTATAAATTCTTAATGAATTTTTATGAAGAACCGAATGATAACTTTTTTATTAATCAAACTTTGTTGTTGTTTTTTGTTTACATTTCAACTCTGTGATCTTGTCTTTATAATTTCGCTTTCAAACTTGCCTTTCTTTGTTTTTGAATCTTGTCTTGTAAATAATTTCTCGTTTTTTTTACCTATAAATTCAATTTTTCTATTAACAGCTAGACGTTAAAATTTTAAGCAAACATATAAAAAGATTTTCTTGAAATGAAATTCCATAATGACAAGTATGATTGATTTTTTTTTTTAATTATAAAATTTCCTACACTTGAATCTCCACCCCACTCTTTGGATTTATATTAAAAAAAATATATATTTTCTTTCGATAATTTATTCACTTTTACTTAACCGAGCCACCACATTAATTCCTTCTTTTTCTTAATCTTTTTTCAAAGTACTTTTTTTTCCTTTTCTCTATAAGACAGTGGAATAAATTCTTGTGGTTCTTTTTTAAATTACCTTCAGGGAATATATATTGCTTCTACTTAAATGAAGAGAAATAACTCATTTTTAAGAAATTATTAACAATAAATAAATAAATATAAAGATACCTAAATGAAATACTCACATTTCGAAAATGATAAAATTGAAAAATTCTTATCTCTTTCTACAATTTAATTTTATGACTCTTACAAAAATATTTGACCAGCCGTCCATCGTCGTCTTTTTCTTCGCCGTGGTCGTTCGTTGTTGCTGTTGTTCCTCGTCCTCGCCTTGTTTGTAATTACCTTTCAGGTTTCCACTGCCCTAACAACACGCACTACGTCATAATTTCTCATAAAAAGTGCTTCTTCTATTTACTACCTAGAGCTCTAACGGATGTCAGATGACTTGTTTTTTGTTTTCTTTTTGAAAAATTCTTTCTTTTTTTTGAGCAAAAGTTCATATATAAGCTTGTAGCTTATCTAGTACCCCGATCGAATAATTGTCGGAAGTAATTCTAATACTAAAACAACAACCCTGTCTGTCTTCAGCTACAGAAATAACAAAAATACTCTTAGAAGAATAAGATAATTGAAAACCTTCTAATATGAACAATAATAATTGGACACGAACCCCAATTAAATTGCGGACGTCGTTTTACCTGGCTAGGCTGTTTTGATAGGCACCCTAACAAGGTACAAAGGATGCCACCCCCACGCTACTTAAGGGCACAAAATTAGGGTGTGAATTCAGCCGAAGCGTGCTCCTCAGCTCATTCTTGTTTCGTGCTCGTGCATTCAAGTCACCTGAGCAAGAAACTTTTAACTTCACAGTAAAAAAAAATATTAATCTAATGCTCGTTTGAAATACATCAACTCATAATTTTTTGTTTGTGGTAATATCCTACTCCTTACTCATTTCCAGTTTTAAATTTTTACTTTTAGTGATCTTTTAAACAATAAAATAGTAAAAAAATTGAGTTAAATTAAAATAAAATTGCGTTATAATATTAGAGTTTTAAGTACTTTAGTGAATTTTCAAATTATTCAGTAATTAAACTTATAAATGAATTTTTTGATTTTAGATATTTTTTATAACTCCCACATTTCTACATTTTGAACTTAGGTGATATTCTTTCTATATTCTGTTGATGAAGAAATTATACCTATTTCTGAGATTTGGCTCCCGAAAAGATGATAGGATGACAATTAATTTTGTGGTGCCTGGACACCGAGTCTGACTATTAGACTATGTGACTAATCTCAATTTTGATCTACAATATAAATATGAAAAATTTTATTATAAATTTAAATTTAATTTAAGATAAAGAGAATTTAGAATTAATTTCTTAATCACTAATCTTAACAAAGAAATATAGATTATTTAAATCTTAGTGTAACCAGTCCATCCCCTAGAATCAGGGTGTTCAAATTTCTTTAAGAAAATATCATATGTTGCCTATAACTCAAATAATAGGTATAGATATAATATCACTAGTCAACATTTTTTTTCGCTCGAATCTAAGAGAAGTTAGAGGAATACCTATATGGTGTTAGAGAAATATATGGTGAGTCAAAATCTCATGGAACGACAAAAACGGATGTCACAGATCTTATTATAATAAGGATTTTCCAAATGCAATTGCATTGGGGCAAAAAATTACTAGCTAAGCTACATACTCTACGTTATGCTTACTTTGATTCGTAATTTAATCATAAATTAAAAAATAGATCTTTTTGAAAAATTCATAATTCACAATAAAAAATGTTGTTAGATAAAACGCTATTGTAGAGGGTTTGAAATTTTTTTCCCCAAAAAATTGGAACAAAATGTAAACGCTTTCGGTAAATTTTAGTAACTTGACAATTTTTTTCAGTAAACAGTGCGAACTAATAAAAGGATTCATCTTTTTAATAAAAACTTGTGTGCAGAATTTTATCTTAAAGAACAATCGTTTAAGAGGGACCCATAAAACAATTCGATATGTTTTTTGATTTTCTATATTTTTCAGCCGCAACAAGCCCAAAATATAATCAGTTTTTCGTTTTGGAAATATGAATATTTTGACACCTATCCGAACTTTCTGCGAATGTTTTTTTCCTATAGGAGGGAGGAGAGATCAAAAGATTAATATTTGTCAAAATATTTTTCTTTATTTCATCAGTAGTTTAGTTCAAATCTGTTTTTTATTTTTCCTTCCATTTGTTTATTTTTACTTACAATATAATGTAAGGTAAAGTATTTCTCCGCTATTTTTTTCTAGGCCTAAGTTTGCTTAGTATCCTTAACAGTCCGCAATTTCCAGTTATTGTCATTCGATTTTTTTTCTCTCTACTCTGCTAACAACATTTTTTCTTCCAATTGATCCAACTAGTAACTCTTTTTCTTTTTTTGTCCCATACAGTTTAAATTCTATTCTAGACTTTTTTCCTGTTTGAATGTCCATTCGTTACTATATTTACCACGCTGCAACAGTATATTATGCTTCTCTTATTTTAGTTCTTTGATTTTAGGTTTTTGATTTCAATTTTTTTTAGGCATCTTCCCAAAAATTTATCCCAACCCATCAAGAGGTCTTTTAAAATTATATTAAGATTGTTTAATTTGATGACCCACTCCCGTACTTTGAGCATAAAAATTATTAAAAATGTGATTTGTTATTTTACAGCTCCTTGTTTAAAAAATGTATCAAGAAACCTTAGTGTAAGTACTTCCGATGAAAATTATTTTAGTTACTATAAAATAATTAGTTTCGATGATAGTTAAAATAAAAATTACAAATCATTTATACCTTGTGAGCTTTTCTCGCATTTCGCCGCTTTTATATTTTGTAAGTCCACCAAAGGCCCTTCATAGTTTATAGAAATTGATCTTTCATTTAACAATCAACTGTAGCAGTTTTTGCTATAGTTACCTTTAAAGTCTTTAATTTAGAAAACAACTAACAATGTAGTTAGTATATAATCAATGTGAGATGCCTACTTTATAGAAAATTATGTAAATACTAGTTTACTACTGCCGTTGATTGTACTTTATGGGCTAATCTAGCCTGAAAAGGCAATTAAAGTTATATGATTGCTTTGTACAAGAAGAATATAGTCCATAGTAGTATTTATATGCAAAACACTCAATTATAGTAAATTCAGAAATATAGATGGAAAACAAGAGTATGACTAAAAGGGGAATAGGCTGTATCCTAATCTGAAAGAATTAGTAGGTATAAAAACAATATCTAAAATGATACTACTTTAAATTGAGCTAACCTTTTATAATTTGGATAAGATAATATAAAAATGCTTGTTTAATAAGTAAATTGTTTAATTTTTCATTAAGATAGGTCATGTCTTTTTTTTCTATACTAAATTGAATTTCTCACTCAACATAAATTAATTTTTTTACCCTTCCTTTTTGTCTTTGCCCGACTTAATTTGAGACAAACATTTTCTTGTTTATGTCATTTTTCTATTTTTTTTTTCCAATAAAGGTTCTTGAAATTTTTTGATTAACTCTTCTTTTAACGATAGACATTAACAAAAATTGAGGGAGAGAAAAAAAAGCAACATTAAACCATTTCTAAGAAAATAATTTTTTTAATTATATGTTAACCCGGTTGAAGGGGATTCCAATGATCTAAGAAAAAACAGTCCAAGAATACACTGAAAAAAATAAGACAAGTGGACTGTTTTTGATTATTAATTTGAATGATTGACGTCTGATCCAACAAAAATAGAGAGAAAAATCTGAAAATTAAGAAATTCTTATCTTCTGAATAATACTCAAAAAATGAAACAGGTTTCGTTGGTTGAGAATTAGACAAAGGAGTTATCTTTTGGGGAAATTTATTCAAATTATTTCAACATACCTTTGAATATTTCGAATATCAATAGATAGGCTAGATTTTTTATATTATAGATATAATGACACCGATGCAATATTTTTAAGTCAGCCTAAATAAACTCTTGCATTCTTGAAAAAAAAATCTGAAATCGGATTGGAGTCTAGGATACTTGTTGTGCCGTGTCTTAATTGAACGGTTCGTGAAAATGGAAGCAGAGTTTAGGTTTTAGTCATGGAGATAAAATAAACTGAAAAATTTCTTGTTACGATTTGTCTCTAAAGTGACGAAGGGATTTTATCATAAATGAAGCTTTTGAAAGAATCGTTGGTTTGCTGCTGTTGAAATATTTGCCATAATCTTGCCTTTAAAATTTAATAGGTACCTATAGGGTTATAACCATGTTTGATAAATTTTTAAAACCCCATATTATTCCACTCGATTGAAGAAAGAACCATGTTAAATTAAAAACAGTTTTTTAACTAATAATTTTTAGTAACTAAAATAATTTCTATCGAAAGTACTCAAACTAAACTAATTATTTATTCTTGATATTTAAATCAAAAGGTTGCATAACTAGACAGGAATTACACACTGCGAGGCAAATTAGGTTCATATTACGAAATTGGGGTGCCAAAATAAAAATTACAAGAAAATGTGTTCATTTTGAATTTAAAAGACCAAACAAACCATACCCCATTTGATTAACAGTAGATCATTAACTACATACTAAATTTCAAATTCCTAGCTTTAATAGCTTATAAACATACAGAAAGGACGTCAAACTTATGGAGATACAATTAAAAATTAAACAAGCAGTTTCACTATAAGGATTTTTTTTTTCCTTTTTTGTTACGAGCCTCTGAAAAAGTTAATATTCAAGAGTCTGATTAGAGTCGATGATATTAATTTGTTGAGCCGAGTCTTAAAGGACAGATGTTTGGCAGGCATAGAAAAAATGAAAAGGAGACAATCCAAATTTTAGAACTAAAAAAGACTTGTTACCAATTGTCTCTAAATTAATCACGTAATTATTTGATTATAAATAAAGATTTTTGATCAATAACTATTGAGTTTTCTTTTTTTGAAACATTTGCTATAATAGTATATCTTATAAAAATTGTGAAAGAAATAATTTAAACTCATTAACTACAATCGTTTAACCATTCGCTTTTATTATATATATTATCTACGTTTTTCAGTTCTAAATTCTGAAGCTAGTAAGTCTAAAATGTTATTAGTTTTTCTCATTAAAAAATTATAAACTTGGTAAATATCTTAAGTCACGGCACCACGCTGAAGATTCTCATAGGTGTTAAATAAAAACAAAAGCTTCTTCTTTAGCAATTTTTAATTCAAATGGTGGTTTAAATTAATCCAAATAAATATTACAGTATTCCTTTTTCAGTGGACCACCACCCAAATCACCGTATCTGCTCCACTGAAGAAGAAATAAGTACTGTAGAATTTCGGAAATATTTGGATAAATTTAAACCTCCAAATGAATTAAAAATTGCTGAAAAAGAAGTTTTTGTTTTTATTTAACACTAAAAATGATAAATATTTTGGCGTCCAAATGAACTTTATTCGAGATTCTGTTTTTCCTTTACTATAAGGGTCGGAATCCAAACACACTCACAGATAAAAAAAAATTAGGATTAAAAATTATTTTTTCTCATATTTCAGACATTTCTAAACACGAAGTAAAATAATAAAATTAAAATTTTGTACTAACTAAAATCTTCCGGTTCCACTGAGAGGATCGCTCGCTAGGCGTATTGAATAATAATAATATTACCTATAATCCAAAAAACCATGAAGAACATATCTATATCCAAAGAATTAACCCATATTCTAAGTTCATCTATAAATTAATTTACCTAGAGTTTAATCCAATCAATAATGCCTAAAACTTTTAAAACTTTTTCTCACACTACTAGATCCGAAATAGTCAAAAAGAGAGCATTACATCCTTTTCTTTAAAAAAAATTCACTGTAATATTTAATATTATTATTGTGCTCTTATGCCACTTTTGAAAGATTAAATGTTAATTTATTAATGGATTACTGCGGAATATCTGTTCCCTTATAAATAGCTATATATATAATCGAATGTTTTCTACATTTGATTCGCGATTGAATCAAATGTAAAAAACATTCGATTAATTAATAGCAAGCATCTAACATACATGCTAATAGATCAAGCGCTCTGGACTGGGAGATTAAATATATAACATCTGAGATTTCAAATTCATTTGGTGATCCATCCGAATGTCTAGCCGTCTAGCGGGATATACGCGAAATGACGTTGGATTGTAGCTAAGTGGATCACATCTTTTTCTCTCTTGGTCCAGACTTAAGACTCCGCAGACTCCAATAGCGTAATCCGCAGTAGTCTCGCGATAAATATCTTTTTCAAATAAGCGCGGTCAAAAACAATTCTCATGATATACCAATTATTCTTTGATATATTAATCAGAAAAATTATAAAATTTATTTAGCTAGTAATATATTGTAGAATAAAACGAAATTATATTGAACTATGTTTGCTTTCATCTATCTGACAATGAAGGATGTTTTTGGAGCGATATTCGTTCGTTTGCAACCAAATGATTGGTGGATATCATTTAGAACTTAATGAGGTAGAGAACAGATTGAAATTGATGGCGTTCATCAAGTTCAAAAAACGATAGGTACAAAATACCTGCCTTAAACCAAAATATCAATTCTAAAACAACGAACCATTTATATAAATCGTTTTTTTGTTTAAATTTTTTTTAACTCATTATTAATACTTTTTTTTTTATTTTAAACCCCGTGAAATAAACTACATATATTATTATAACCAATCCGCTTTATTTAAAATTCACTCAAACGTTTTACTCATTAAATAATTTAAAATTATTATCAATTAATCAAAAGTTCGTAATAAGGCAGATGGGTATAATTAATTTTTTTCCCACCCGTCATTTAAAGTAAATTTTTCTGTCAAGAAAATTAATATTTGCGGCTGAGAGAAGCGATTTGAGCATCAATTTGAAAATAGAGATAATTTTTACAATTTTTTATCACTTCTATTTCAAGACCCCCTTCATTCTGGTTCCTGTATCTGTTTTCCTGTTACATCTGCCTATACCTGCAACCTAAGAAGAATAGTCGTTGCGATTTTAGGGAAAATAGAAAAAAACCTCTCAGTGACCCCATTAAATGCAAGTAAAGACGGCTTTAATAAAGTTATAGCACTTCGTGATAAATGGAAAACTTCAATTTGCACAAGATCTTCAAGTTTTTTGCCTTTTTATGTCTTGAAATCATATTTTTTATTATTCTATAGGTATATATAATATCAGACCATTATTTTATAATAAATAAATAAATAAATAAATAATCAATATGAAATGAAATTTCGTCAGAAAATAAAATTGTATTACTTATTTCAGTCGAAATTCGAAAAGGTTCATGAATTTCATGGAAAACATCAATTTTTATCAAATTGTCAAAAGTATTTATGTGCCAGTGATTATAAAAGTGACCTAAGTCAAAAAATTGTAAAAAAATGAACTCTGAACAATAACCTAAAGTTAGATAAGATAACAGTCGAAAGAACAATCAATCTCTCTTGCGAATTTTGCTAAGTTTATAACTTTTAGGGATTATTACTGTTGTACAAAACTAAGTGAGACAAAAGGTCCTATTGAAAAGATTTTGTTTTACCGAGAGTAGCAGAGCTGTTGATTCATAAAGAGAAATCACAGAGGTTGTCCTCTGCGTGATGCTATTCTATACATATAGTAAATAAATAAATATATTTGTTGATGTATCTTTTTAGAGAACATTCAAATCTTATTTATTTTATAAAACTTTAAAAATCTCGAAACTAACAATAAATGACTTCTACCACTTTCATATACTATTATTTATATTTGAAAATATATTTATTGTGTGGATTATACACCCAAGAACCGATAGATCCAGATGATGCTTTACTTCTGAGATCAATCTAATGCTTTTTCAATACTAAGACCTTTGCTAAAGTAGACTTATTTCAACGTTCTCAGAGAATTTAATTCAAGACTGAAATAATTGTACAAATAAATATATTATATAAATAAATAAATAAATAAATAAATTACTAAATACAGTACATATTATGTTTTACTCCTTATATATTTTAAATTTGTATAATGGATAGGTATATAGTGAGTGGAACGCCAGCACATTGAAACGGCCTAGCTTCGTTTCTTTAGCATACCCTTTAGCGTCACCTCACGCAATATTATTCTCCATTTTAAATAAATTCCCTGTCACAAATTCACCGATTGATATACTTATTAAATTTATCAATAAAAATTATTACATTAGGCTATATTTCAATTCTTAGGCGCGTACTTATTTTTCAATTTATTGTCCTTGTTCGAATGCCAATAGCTCAAATTTATTAAATAAGTTTTGGATGAAATAAAAATTATTCCTTTAGAACCGTGGTTCCTAATCTAGGGGTAATTACCACCTTGGGGGCATATTAGCTATTTAAAGGGGGTAATCAAACTAATTAATATAGTAGCGCAGAAAAATTTTCTAGCTCTCAAAGTATATTTGTTTGTATTTTCATAGGTTTAGCTACAAATTTAAATAGTAATTACACCATCAAAGTTTTACAAATTGAAAATGAAAGAACGTTGATAATAATTTTTAGTAGAAAAAAAAATTATAAACAATCAATAATCCTAATAACTTTTTAGTATTATATTTTAGGTATATAGGTATTAATATAAAAATATTTAAATAAAAGTAATTTTAAATAGCATTTTATAAAATTTACACAATATTTTTGTGGATTTGCATTTATTTTTAGCATCAGCTGGATAATTTTGAAGGAGCTCGAGTCCCTAGGTTCCCTTTTGTATGTTCCTACAATATCAATATACCTAATTGAAGATTCTTGGTTATTAAAACGTGGGTTTTGTTGAAATTTTCCCACAATTTAAAAAATGATTGAAATTATAAAAAAAGACATTTTTGTAATATGGACATAGGTAGGGAGTTTTCACTCAATGCCCAAATTGTAATAAATATTGAATTTTAAGTTTGGAGGAAAAAATGATTATAATTTAAAGAACTTAATTAATGCATCGAGTGTTTATTGTATATTTTGAGCTTGAAGTAGGCTCAAATTGAAACCAAAATTTTTAAAATAACTTTCTTTAAGCATTTTTAATACTTTAAAATCGGCCTAGTATTTTTTTATTGTGTATTTTTGGTATTTTAATATTATATATAATATTGCATAATGTGGTTTTTATCAAAACGTTCTAATAAACAATTCAACTACCAAAGCTTCAACAAATTCAACATATTCCTTAAATCACCAGAATAACTGAAGATGAATTAAAACAAAAAGGCAACTGAGGGCCCTACCTTTGTTAGAAATGCTACAGATATACTAATTAATAGCAAGAAAAGGCAGGTTGCCAATATAATAACAAAAATACATCAGGTACAAAAATAACAAAAACTGCCACTTTGAATCTACCACGACCTGTTGAATAACAGTATTGATTTGATTTTGAATGAATTTTCTGAGTAGAACAAAACAGGAAGATAAGTTCTCTTGATGTACAAATGAAATATGTATTGCATTTCGTATAACATGTGATTAAAACTTGAGAAATCAAAAACAGTTTACAGATAACTGATATGATTTCCAAACCCGCTTGTCTTTATCCGATTGTGTAAGAGTGAGTTCCCGTCGGAATCCTTTCATTACCAGTATCATTATAGAGATTAAGCTTCTGTCTGATTAGACAATGCCCTGCACCCTCAGGGTGTATCAGACACACTGTTTAAACAAGCAGAGTTACCAGTCTCCTCATCTACCATCTTAATTACTCACACAACGCTAAAACTGTACAATGAAATTCATTTTGAAATATTCTATAGCAAACTAATCCGAATTTATCGCCGAGGTTCTTGGAACCCTAATCAATTGTCAATTAGGCCCTATTGCTTGTCTGGCAGAGTTCTCAGGCTTTCAGCTTCTCCTTCTTCAAGTTCTATTAAGCTAATATTCTTGAATTGGTAGAAGCTTTTCTTTTATTTTGTAATGCGATATTTTATTTCATTCAAAACGGATCACTTTTCAAATCAGCTGTTTATCAAAAAGGATTGATGATTTGGTGCCCTAAAGCGCCTTAATAGCCTCCTCGAGTCCTCACTCGTTGTCTGGCTCCCAGGTGCCTAAGGATGAGCCCAATCAGTGAGGAATCTGGAAATTTACAAGCCCAGGTCGCTTTCTCCTCCCCTCTTTCTCCCTCTCAGATAGGTCTATCGTGAAGATCTTTTGCCAGTTATAGGGAGAAAAAGACAAGGAAAAACCTACCAAAACAAAAAAGGGTGCAAATAAATAAAGAGCGATTAAAGAAGTAAATTTTATCTTGAAAAGTGTGGAAACATTTTGTCAAGGGTTTGTCGTCGACTCGTGCCTGCCATTTTGATATAGAGTTATGGAAACCTGATAGGAATTTACAAGAGATTTATTTTAAGAAGATATTTGAAGACATTTAGAGGGAGGGAAATTTATTGATAGGGGATTCAAGCCTTTCAACAGATTAAATTTAAATAATTCTAAAAATTTTAAAAATTCATAAATAGTGAGTACCTGCTCAAGTTCACTAACCAAAAACATCCCTTCTTTTACTTTTTCCAATTTTTTTTGATATTATCAATGAAATAAGGTATTCATACACAAAGCATTACTTAATTAATTTCTCACTTTTAATTTTTATAAACTTTATTTACCGCCTTGAAACATGGCCTATACTTAAATAATACATATAAAACATAAACTAATATAAAATTTATTTCCTCTTTTAAATTTATGATGACGACATTTCACTACCTCAAAATAAAAGAAAAGGGGAAATTATTTTCAAGAACTGGTACCCTCTCTTCAAATTTAAGGGATTTATCAATTTTTTATTCAGCGTACAACAGATTGAGCTAGAAAGTTGAAACTTAGCAAAAGACACAATTTTTAGGCCAAATTTCAGTTCATTAGCAATAAATCTTTAATAGTTCCTCAAATAACTATTCTCTTTAGAAAGACCAAAATTAAATACTTCCTTTGTTTTCGAACTATAAATATTTTGGTATCAAATCGGACTTTCAATGAACTTTCATGTTCTTGATTTGTGATGGGTATCAGAATCCAGAGAAACAGACAAAAAAATGGTTTTTCAGATATTTCTACCATAAATACGATTTTTAATGGGACATTTCTTAAAATTAACTAATTAATCTTATTTTTATTTTTAATAACATTTAATAAAGTAATAATGCATTAAGTACATTATTTTAAGTTTTGATTTTTTTCAGATGTCCCTCGAAAATTATATTTCATATACTCGTAGGTACACTCACTCATATACAGTAAATACACATAAACCACATAGATACTGGCTAAAATAGTAAATACACCGAAGAAAAATTATTTTTTTGAAATTTTTAATTTTTTGTTTGTTTAGTGTAATAATAATTGTATGTATTTTGATGAAAATAATTTTCTCAAAGTTTTGCCCATAATGGATTTAAAAATAATATAACTAAATTATGGTTTTTAAATTTACAAAAAACAACATCTCTAGATACATGGATAAATAATTTTACAAAATTAGAGAAGGATTCGAGTTGAATTTTTAACATGATAAATTAATGTTTAATTAATATTTAATGAATACTTTATTAGAATTTTGGGAAGAAATGTCATTTGGTTCCTCCACTGGCAAAAAATGGCACACAATTAAATAGGATTGAAAGTAAGTCAGAGCTTATCACAATGCTATGAAAAGTGAATTCTTATTACTGTATATATAAGATAATGTGAAGATTATAACTAAAAAATGGCCTCTCTAGAAGAAACTTTGTTTAGGAAAATATATTTAATTTTTTTAACTTATCTTACTGATTTAATGAAAATTTAATCACAAGTGAATTGTACTAATAAAACCCAAAACTTTATCTAATGAATTTAATGTTGAAGTCTTATTTGGGTTATTATTTTAAAAAATGATTCCAGATTTTATTATTGAAAAAAAAAACCTAGGCCAATTGCAAGTGGGATTCCCTAATTGAGAATTATTTAGTTTTTCATCCGACATCTAAATTGATTATTTTATATTATTCTAAAATAATTTTTATTCCCACATTACTCTATATTCAAGAATTTTTACAATTTTTTTAATCAAAGATTGCTGAGTTCTAGGGGGACTCATATCTAATGATTTTATAACCTCAAAATAAAAATTACAAGATCACCCTAACTTGATGAGGTTATTAAATTTTTTTGTTTCATCAGTTTGTATGAGGGGAGGTCGTCTCAAATGTTTTATTTTTTACAATTTCTCTACATTTGAGATATCTCTTATTGAATGCAACCGCCTATGAAATATCATTTATTCATTGGATAGATGGATGTACGAAACTATAAGGATTACTTAAAACCTTGAAAAAAAAAAATTATTAAAGTTGTTATAGGAAAAATAATTTTTAAGAAAAAAATAAAAACCTACTTCAAAAAATTAAATGCAACAAATAAAATACACTAAAAGGTATAAAATAATTATTATCTTATTTTGTTACAAGTAAACTACGAAATATTAACATGAAATTACTTTTTGAAGTCGGTGCCAAACAAACTATACCTATAAGCGAGCGTGCCAACCAAACGTACTAAGTAAGATCCGTCGAGTGCGATTCATAAAAGGTATCTGTTTGGCACCGACTTAAAAAAGTGATTTCATGTTAATATTTCGTAGTTTAGTTGTAACTAAATAAGATAATAATTATTTTATACCTTTTAGTGTATTTTATTTGTTGCATTTAATTTTTTGAAGTCGGTTTTTATTTTTTTCTTAAAAATTATTTTTATTTTTCTCTTTTTAGTGATGTTATTAATAGTGATCATATCATCAGAACTTGACCAAATTAATATGGCACCATCCCTAAGATACCCCCTTTCCAATAAAAAAAGAATCATCGAAATCGGTTCATAAACAAAGAAGTTAGTCCTGAACAAACCAACCAAAAAAGGTCTAATACCTATAAAAAAAATGGGACCAATCGGAAGGTAGACTGGACCCAATGCAAAAAAAAATTTCAAAAACGGCTCACAATTGGCTGAGATATGAGGTAACATAGGCACAAAAAAAAGAGAACCTCCTCCTTTTTTGAAGTCGGTTAAAAATAAGGACTATATTTTTATGCAGATAATTTATATTTTATTGCAAAAAAATATAGTCCTTATTTCCCTTTAACAACTTTAATATTAATTTAATCGATGGACATAACTAATCAAAATAAAATTTGAAAAAAAATTTGAAAAATATATTTGATTTTTAACTTATCTTACTTATTTAATGAAAATTTAATCAAAAGTGAATTAAACTATTAAAAGCCAATTATGAGTTTTGCTTACCTACCATAAAAACAAATTTACAATGATTTTTCAAAAAAATAAATTAAATTATGAAACTTTTTTAAATGACATTATGTATACAACATATATGCACATAGATTTTATGACCGTTTCTAGAACAAAACTTCCGCATAGTTATTAAAAATACTACATAGAGAACTAGAGCATAAAATTATTTTTTTTTCTCTTCAAATTTTTGAGAAGACAACTTATCCCATTTTTAAAGGTGAATTCAATTACATAAAAATTTTAAATTAAATATACCTAACTCTCAAGCAAAATAATATAGAAAAAGTTATTATCACTTGACCGTTAGCTGGTCTAAGCGTCTAAGCTGAATAAAACATCCAAGCAAATTACCTATGTAATCAGCAAAACATCAGATTATTATTATTTATTTATTTTCCCTTTTCGAATGATGTCTTGAATTTTAATATTTTCTTTTTGATTTACCTTTATGAAAAAAATCTATCATAGCATAGATTCTTAATGAAATAAAGAAAGCCCTTTTAAAGTCTTATTTGAGTGAAATATTTGATTTCAAAAATTCTTCAACTCTCTTGTACGCATAGAACAAAAAATTATATTTATATTCATTAATACATCAAAGACGCCAAAGGGACAATAGAGAATCAACAAATATGGTATAACTATAAAAATAACTTTTAAGAAAAAAATAAAACCGACTTCAAAAAAATTAAATGCAACAAATAAAATACACTAAAAGATATAAAATAATTATTATCTTATTTAGTTACAACTAAACGGCGAAATATTAACATGAAATTACTTTTTGAAGTCGGTGCCAAACATATACCTTTTATGAATCGCACTCGACGGATCTTACTTAGTACGTTTGGCGGGTACGGGTATAGTTTGTTTGGCACCGACTTCAAAAAGTAATTTCATGTTAATATTTCGTCGTTTAGTTGTAACTAAATAAGATAATAACTATTTTATACCTTTTAGTGTATTTTATTTGTTGCATTTAATTTTTTTGAAGTCGGTTTTATTTTTTTCTTAAAAATTATTTTTATTTTTCTCTTTTTAGTGATGTTATTAATAGTGATCATTTCATCAGAACTTGACCAAATTAATATGGCACCATACCTAAGATACCCCCTTTCCAATAAAAAAAGAATCATCGAAATCGGTTCATAAAGAAAGAAGTTAGGCCTGAACAAATCTAACAAAAAAGGTCTAATACCAATGAAAAAAACGGTACCAATCGGAAGCTAGACTGAACCCAATGCAATTTTTTTTTTCAAAATCGGTTCACAATTCGCGGAGATATGAGGTAACATAGACACAAAAAAAAAAAATCAGTCTAATAGAGAACCTCCTCCTTTTTTGAAGTCGGTTAAAAATGGTTATCCTTACTGCTCGAGCATGAAGAAAAATAGTACATTTCGTTTATATTCCCTAATTTAAAAACTTTTAGCCTCTGAATTCTCTTTTCTTTTCAAAAATTCACAATTATGTTATTATTATAGTATATAAAAATCGAGCTAAAGAATTAAATTAATTTTGAACAAATTTTGGCCTTAATTAAGCAAATGCAATTAGCTAAAATTATACTCCTAATAAAGCATGTAATATTTATTTATTTAATTTTTTTTTTTTTTTTTTTTTTTACTTCTTTTTGCTGATAGTAGTAGAGTTTAATATAAATACTATTAAAAAATTCTCGAGAGTGTATCATCTAGTTAATCGGAGTTGTTATGGATAATTTTTATTACATACCTACAAGAAGGGTTGTATTAATTTTATTTTTATTATCTAAGTCAGGTGAGTTATATTAAGTTATAAAAAAAATCAAAATTTAGAAAGTTTGATAAAATTGAGAGTAGGATCAAAATGATCGAGATATGAAGAAAAGGTGGAGTAATAATATTCCAGTTAGTTGATTTTAAATCGATAAACAAATTTATTGGCATCTAATTTGATCATGAGGTAATAATGCCTAATGGTGAATTGGGTTAATAATAAGCCTTTAAGCTGTCTAATTGATATAATTTAATTTAATCAGGACTTAAATACTTTATAGAGTGTGAATTGGTCATAGGCCCTTAACACCGTAAATAAATTAATTGGGCAAAATGTGATTTACATACATACATCTCTTTCGTCTTTCGGTCAAATTAAAAGTAATCATTTCACCCCTATGACTTATAGAAACTTATCTTCATGCTTCCGTTTACTTATAATTCGATAAAATTTAATCATGCATTGAACAATTGAAAAGTTTTTGTTTTGCCGAGAGTAGCAGATTTGTTGATTCACAAAGAGAAACAAAGAGGTTGTCCTCTTCTTGGTGCAATTGAATTTTAACTGGCACCTAGCTAAGTAAAGACCGAAAATTTTAAATATCCATACGGTATTGACTCCATGAAAAACAATATTTATAATTAAAAAAAGACTGATGATCAAGACCAAGTCTTCGAAACTATAGTCTCAAACAAATATCATCATCATTGAGTATACAGTCCTAAGACTGGTTTGATGCAACAATCCGTCTCCACTCGACTCTGTCCTCCGCCAGCTGTTTAACCTCTCTAAATGTCTGGCATCCCATATCCCCAATTATTTGGTTGAAATATTCTAATCTGGGTCTTCCCCTTCCCCTTTTCTTTCCCACCTCCCCCTCCAAGATATCCCTAAGCAGTCCCCCATGTCTCAGTGTGTGCCCCATCATCTGAACTCTTCTCTTCTTCAGACTCTTCCACAAGGTTCTTCTTTCTCCGATTCTTCCAAGAACTTCTTCATTTGTAATTTTATCCATCCATTTGATATTCATCATTCTTCTGTAGCACCACATTTCGAAAGCCTCCAATCTCTTTCTCTCCGCTTTTCCAATTGTCCAGGTTTCACACCCGTACATGGCTATGCTCCATACATATGTCTTCAATAGCAACTTCCTGTTTGCTAAGCTGATTGAGGAGGAGCATAGTAGTTTTTGTTTTGAATTAAACCCCATTTTTGCTTGGGCAATTCTTGATTTAATTTCGTTTTCGCTCCTCCCATCCCATGTTATTTTACTTCCTAGGTAGCGGAATTCCTTAACTCCTTCTAGGTTTTCTTGGTTAATTTTGATGCATTCCTGTCTCGTTTGTTCTTTTTTTTGTACATACTAGGACCTTGGTTTTATTCTTGTTTATTTTCATTTTGATTTCTTCTATTAGGATTTGGTTAATTCCATTCAAGGCGTCCTCTAATTCTTTTTTATTGCTTCCTAGAAGGGCAATGTCATCGGCAAATCTTAACATAGCGATCTTTTGACCTTGGATTTCTATACCTGTATCAATTTTGTCTTTGAATTCTTTAATCGCTTCTTCTATGTATAAGTTGAAAATCATGGGTGACAGCACACATCCTTGTCTTACACCTTTTTTTATTTTGGCTTCTCTGTGTTCATCACCAATATTTATAATTGCCGTCTGGTTTTGATATAGATTGTAGATTAGTCTTCTCTCTCTGAATTTTATTCCCGCCTGTTTTAATATTTTAAACATAATTTCCCAATTGACGTTATCGAATGCTTTTTCTAGGTCTATGAATCCGATGTAGACAGATTCTTCCCTGATAAAAGCCCTTTCTATTATTAGTCTAAGAGAGAGAATTGCTTCTCGGGTGCCTCTGTTTCTTCTAAACATATATATATGTATACAGATATATAATTTCGATATATATGTGTGTATGTTTATTTGCATCAAGCAGAGGACAATCTCTTTGTTTCTCTTTGTGCATTGAACAGTACAATTGTCTGTAAAATACTTTAGTTGTTTAATAGCTAATTTTTTATGACACAAAAAATGATTACATAGACACCCCCTTTTCGACCCTATACCATCTTTTTCCCTCAAATAATTACTTTTTTCACTGTTTTAATTTAATGGCAATAGTAACTTTCGGCAACAATTTTTGAATGAATATGATAGTCAAACGTTGTATTTTAGTGATAAAAACAATCTTTTAGCAACAATTTTCGGAATATAGACATAAGGATTTGATTATATTCGACCTTCCTATTTCTTTATTATCTAATACATTTTTAACCGATTTTGTAAAAAGGTGACCAAACAATGAGAAAATTAGATATAACAACCATTTTACAACCATTTTGTATATGTGACTATAATCCAACCAAACTAATATCTGCAAAAGAGTTATATTTTAGTTATATTTTTAACCGATTTTGTAAAAAGGTGACCAAACAATGAGAAAATTAGATATAACTACCATTTTAAAACCATTTTGTATATGTGACTATAATCCAACCAAACTAATATCTGCAAAAGAGTTATATTTTAGTTTTATTTTTGTGGCATTGGTGTATGAGTTAAAATATATATTTAACACTGAACCAGCTCTTGAATATTTTTAATGTTTTTTTCTCTCTATTTGAAGTTCAAATAGGTAGTCAGTTCCATGAGTATTTTTCTTTAGCTTTTCGAAAAACCAGATTGTTTAGGCGTAAAAGGAGAATATCCATCATCCATTACTTTCTTCTTAATTGGCCACTTGTCTTTTATTCTAGCAAAGGTCATTCTTTCTAACGCTTTAGCAATACCAGTAACCAGCCAAGCTTGCTAATATATTATCTCGCTAATAAACTTATATTTATAAATTATATTTTCATGCAATAATTTTTATTTAATTTTTTTCACTTTTATAAAATTCAATTAACTAACTTCTATTTTTGATTTATTTATTTGTTATTATTTTCATTTGAATCAGTTATTATCTCTATAAATATCTATGATTATTTCACATAGGTAGATGTAATATTGTCAATCGTAAAAGAGCGGAATTTAATTCTTAATTAACCCGGTTAATAAATAGGATTACTAATATATAAACTATTTGAAATATATCCAATAAATAATTAAATAAAGTTTGTTTTTTTTATTTAACGATTCTATCGCCTTGACTTTTACAAATTCTTTGGAATTGTAACCTTTGAAGTCTAATTTTTCCCATTTACATTAGAGTTAAATAAAAAAAAAAATCTAAAAGGTAAGTAGATGTTAAGAGAATGAAGGGCGAGGGGGTGATTATAGAAAGAAAATTCAAAGAATGAATATTCAAATGCAATGGGTATTTATTTCGGAAAATAGTGAAACCTGAGCCCGGGATGCCAACAAGATGGTCGTCGATTCGACAGGAAATATAAGAAGAACCGTTAAATTATTATTTGAGAAGTTCTTTTATTTATTTATTTTTATTTTTTTTGATCGCTACTCTCGAGAAGATTTATTTCATTCTCTGCTGCCGTTGCATTTTAATTCTTTCATCAGAAGTATTTTAAAATTTTACAGTTTTTTTCACCTTTATGAACGGAAAACAAAATTCTTCATATAATTAGTTAATTATAATGATGGTAAATAAAATACAAATATACACTTAAAAAAATATTTAAATTGTTTCATAGTTCTGAATCGCCACTAGAATCAACTATTTGGTAGGTCATTGAAAAAAGTTTCGTGGGTAAGTGTCTGGCCCCCTGGTCATAGGTTCGCCACCACTATTCTATATTGTATTATATAGTAGCCGGAGAGTAATTAAGGAAATTTTTAAATATATGTTGAAGTAAAACCCCGTTTTTACTAGTTAAAACGCGTTTCACTGAATACCCTTGTGGCAACTAGAGTTTACTGATGTTGGTTGAGTTTGGTTCACAGGTCTAGAATCTTCATTTTTTACCTTTCGTCTCATTTTGGGTGTTTATTTCAAAAAATGTTTAACGACAATGTCAAAAATTACATCCTCTACAACTTTGCTTCTAATTTTTGACATTTTCGTTTAAAATTTTTTGAAAATAAACATACAAAATGAGGCGGAAGGTCAAAAATGAAGATTCTAGACCTTTGAGCCAAACTCAACCAACATCAGTAAGTAAACTCTAGTTGCCATAAAGGTATTCAGTGAAACTCGTTCTTACTAAAAACGAGTTTTTACTGCAACATATATATATAATTTGACACATATCAATTTAGTATAAGGGGATGTTAATAAATAATTTAATTACATGTTTCATCTAGAGACTTTTAAAGTTTCTCCTTATATTATATTTGTTTAATTTAGAATGCACTAAAGAATTACTTTTTTTTTTAATAAAAGATAAAAATGGTCTATTAATGCAGTGACCAAATTGTCCTGTTCCCGAAAATGAAAATAATAAAAAACACGAGAATTAAAATCGTTAATAGGTAGATCTACCAATATCAAATAACAAAAATTAATGCTAATTTTTAAGTTGTGTAGATAAATAGCCCTATTTAATATTTTTGTGAACCATATTTTTCTTTTTTGGTAAAATGATGATCAACCAAAGCAGTAGTTAATAACGGGAGCGAGGAGCGCGAAAAGTTTTTTGAAGGGTCTCAAAAAATATCTAATTAAAAACGTTATTTTACATTTATGTAACATAATGAATGTATGGTATATTTTGAATATAATATCATTCCTGACTTTTAAAATAAATCTTGAAAACTAATATGTTAGTAAAAAGTGGAGGGGAGAGCGAAAATATCCTAAATTATTTAGTAGGCCAGTGGAAGGTAGTTAGGAAATGTTGATTCACATATTTATCTAAATAAATGTACGTCTATTTAGTCCATGTATTTGTTACAATTACAACCCAGTCTGAAGAGTGGCCTCTTGCCACATGGCTTGGCTGATTTTTGAAATGTCATAGTCAACCGGCCTAAGTCCGATATACTCAATATTTTAAATCAGGGGTGACCAATCTTTTGGCTTACACGGGCCACATTTGAAGAAAAACCAAATGTTCCCGGCCGCGGATAAAATATTATAATTCTATTGATATTTGTTATATAAATGTAGAAATAAGAATTTTTTTTTAGCTCATAGTGAGCTTCTAATTTTATTTTTCGTAAATTTTATTCTTGAAATTATCTTCTCGTATATGTAAATACATAACTACATACTTACAGAATGTGATATTATGTATTAGTACCATTTGTTTATATTTTTTCCTGGCTAGATAATTAATTTAAAATTCTAATAAAGAGACAATTTTCAATTTTTCTTTCAGATCTAATTGTTGTTCTAGAACATTCAATCAGAAAGTTTGCAAGTAGAAAATTTATTTCTAATAAAAATGGATTCGAAAATAGACCAAAATGATGATTATTTTTTTGGAAATCTTGAAATTTAGTTCCAGATTCTAAATTTAAAATTAGCACTTTTATTTTTCGAAAACTTCACAGTAGATTTTCAGATTTCTAATTTTGGAGAAAAAAAATTATCAGGCCAAATTATTGTGTGTTTTCCAGTATCTACATATATAAATCTCATTGTTTTAAGGAATTTTATGACTTTATATTGGGCCACGGGTTGGACAGCCCTGGTTTAAATCGAATGGGATTAAAGATGGATATAAGGAATGATAATTTATTTTTTAAAAGGGTCACGGATATAATAATCCCTGATTATCCGTTATCTATTGACATGTATAAGAACGTGCAAAGATCTAAAAGACAAGTCCTGTCAAGTTTTAGTCCAAGAGAGAAATTATCAATTAATTGTGATTGTTCTAGAAAACCCCAATTCCATGTCTCCTTGTAATAGAATGATAACTTATAGACTTGGTTAGTGTCGTAGCATATAAATTACTGAAATAATAAATATTTTAGAAAATAAAAATATGAGAAGAAGAAGAATTTTTAAATATTCGAAACTTCATTATTTTTTTTTTAACTTATATAGTTGAGCTTATAATTTTGCTTTTAGTGAATTTTATTCTTGAAAAAAGCTTCACGTATTCTACAAATGTACATTCATATTTCGAAAAAGGGAATAAATATATCTCTACATATAAATGTCAATGTTTTAAGGAAGTTTATGATTTTATATTGGCCCATACTCATTGCAGTCCTGGACTACATGAGGCCCGCGGGCAGCCCTGCTTCTTTAGAAAAAGAGATATAAGGTGATACAATTTTAGGAATATTCAACAGTGGAATTCAGAGTTCAAGCTGTTTTTTTGAGGATCGAAAATTGTAGGATTTAGCACAGATGAAAGCAGGAAGGGAATACCAGTCTTCAGAAATTATAGGGACGAAAGATCTGAAGAATGTGTCTAATTTAACCGCAATATGATAATTTATGAGCTGATCGGGATTAAGTTCTACGTTCTTCCAAAAGGATTTATTGTCTCCTTCAATATATAAAAATTCTGCTACCCTCGGCACAAAAACTTTCAATTTATTTATATATTATTATAATACATAATAATATTGAAATGCTTAAACTCCCTATACCTGAAAAGAATTCAGAATTCTCAAAAAAATTCAGTTCCCGATAATGTAATATCTTTAAAAAATACCAGTAGCTTCAATATTCTTTCACTACAGGTCATGAATTTTTAAACTACTTCTGAATACCACTATGCTTTACAAATCATTATAAATGAACTTGTGTTCTTATATTTTATTTAGCTTAAAATCAAATTGTCATAGATTACATAAAGAATTCGAAAGGATCCACATCCTATAGATATAGATAGTAAATAAAACCTGTAGGGTCTGTAATGATTAATTTAGTCAATGAAAATATAAAGAAATAAAATTATTTTCTTCTAAGTATCCAGAACTAAAGTTAACCTGAGGGTGAATAATTATTATTTTCATCTATTTTGAGCTTATGTCAGGTCCCGAATGTTTAGGCCTATGCACGAAGAAGCTAATTCCATGCTCGGGCAGAACAGTACATACCTAAATAGTAAATATATAAATCTTGTAAATCCTCCTTTTAGATTCTTATACTTAGACAGATTTAATTATTTGGATTTACTTAATTTTATTATCATAACATAGAAACTTTTTTTAACTTTTAAGTCCTCTTTTTAGATTCTTATACTTAGACAGATTTAATTATTTGGATTTACTTAATTTTTATCATAACATAGAAACTTTTTATAAATATCTTCAGCTTCAGATGAAGATATAATAGAAGATATATTTCAATTTTTAAATATTTATAATGAATAATTCTAACAGATTATTTCTCTAGAGTTACTAAAATTTTAAAGTGAATTAATTTAATTTATGAGGATCAAAATTAATTACAATATTAGAAACTATTTTGTTATTAGTCCAAAATTAAGTTTATATGTGCTAAATTAAAATATTAAGACCTAGTGGCTTTTTATTTTTCCGATCTGCGATCCTTACTACTAGAATTAGCTACTTGAAAATCACAGATAATATTGGATATTATAGAGATAGAGAATGAATTTGGTGGTTTTAGTGATAGGGAGCAAAAAAGTCATGATATCCAGATAAAGAAAAATTAAATTTAATATTTGAAATTTAAAATAGAAGGTCATGGTAAACATGAAAAGTTGAATTGGAGCACTAAATTTTTATGGAATTTGGTCTTATATCGTTTTAAGATCGAAAGATTCGAAAAAAGATTAAAGTAGTGGGATAACTTTAGTCTCAGTAGTAGTTATAGGGGAAATTTATTTATTTAATTCATTATTCAATTTTATTGGAATAAGTATTAAAATTTATCAAGATTGACACTTTTATTCTAATAGAAAATAGAATTTTATTTAAATTATCACAAAGGGTTTACCATTACAAGAATATGGCTACCTATAAGGTGAATAGGTTTTATTTTTACGTCTCGCACAAGAAGTAAATAGTCATGTCTTTATATTCACTAATACATCAAGTATCTAATAATAATAATCAAAAATAGAGATTTAAAGTCTTCTATAATATATAAATAAAAAATTTAATATGACTAGAAGATAAAATAGCTTGAAATCTTACGCTTAGTGCAAGAAAAGTGTATATTTCTTGTAAATCCATTATCCATAATATACAAAAGGCCTATAATATTGTTTAAAGAACTTTATTTTGTGATAAAGAGAAATCAATGCGGTTGTCTTCAGATTGATGCAAATAGCCATATACATAGCATATATACATATATATATACATGTTGCATTAAAAAATATATATATATAATATAATATAACGAATATAAATTTGTACCACAATATATAATTAGTTTGTTAGAGACTACTATATACTTTCGAAGGTTTGACCCTATCATCAGTCTTTTTAATTAGAAATATTCTATATGTTATTTCTCATATGTTCAAATATCCTATACAGTGTTTTTCAACCTTTTTCATGACGCCACCCCCTTAGTATGAAAAAAAAAATTCGCGACCCCCTACCCCCCCGCAGTTTGTAGCCTGTATTTTATTATGTTACAAATATCCAATCCATACAACATTTTTATTAATTTTTATAATTAGATATCGGCTAAATATACTTTTTACTGAGGCTTCGCGACCCCCTTATAGAGGCTTCGCGACCCACAAGTTGAACAACACTGCCCTATTGAATATAGGTAAATTGAGTGCAAAATTGAGGGCAAAAACTGAGTGACTAGCTTACTATAATAACAAACCGAATTTACCTATATCCAATATGGTATTTGAACCTATGAGAAATAACATATAGAATATTTCTAATTATAAAGACTGATGATAAGGTCAAACTTCCAAAAGTATATAGTAGTCTGTAACAAATAAATTATACGTTTATTTGTATCAAGAAGAGGACAACCTCATTGATTTCCCTTTATGGTAATGTAATATATTAATCTTTAAAATTTTGACAATTTATTATTTTTACTGTAGGTACTTTAAACCTTCTGATAGAGCGTTTTTACTTTAGTTTTTTTTTTTTTTTAATACCTAACTTATTTTGTATTCATTAATTGAGGAAGAAAACGAGATTTTTGTGTTCCATCAACAAAACGATTATTTGTCGATTTTACTGTTTTTCTTGTCAAGTGTGATTAGTAAATGAAATTTCTGCCTCATCTCTTTTCTTATAATGCCATCTCCAAATTCACAGTAGGTACCTATCTACTTGAACAAAAAAAACTTATTTTCTTTTTTCTTATAAAATATTAATTTTTTACGGTAATATGATTAAAACATTTTTCAAGAGTCATCTTTTATTATTATTATTGTTGTTATTGTTGTTGCTGATGTTGTTTATTAGTGCGTCCGGAATAAGCGCATCACTGATTCTGAAATTCATTTTCATTAATGGCGAAAAATCGCACCTTGAAAATAAATTAAAAATTACGACCCTAATCTATTACTCCTCCACCGTCTAGTAATATTATAACTATTATTAATATTAAGTTTTTATGATTGATTCGGCACTCACTTATCCTCTTTATATTATTTCAGGTAAGGAAATTTGAATGCGCGACTAAAAAATAATATCTGTAATGTATTTTTTTCTACTCTCTTCTCTTTATTTGACTTTAGAGTAACAAATACTCTGAATATAAAATTCTATTTCATTAATTATACTAATTTTTTTCCACGTGTGGAATTTCTTAATTTAGTTCAAAAAGCTCGTTAAAGTTTTTTTTTCTATTTAAAATTAAATTTCCTATCACATGCAAGGCATAATGGCGGAGGCATGAATGTTTTTCTTTTGACAGACGCATAAATATAAGAGCCATTCATATACATCAAACGTATTCACCATTAATTTAACTGGCCACGTTATTTCGAATATAATATAAAAGTACTCGCTTGAATATTATTATACGCATAAATTAACATAGTTTTTTCTTCTCTTCTCTTTGGCGCTCTTCACTTTGATATTTGACATGATCACTATATATATTTTTTATATATTTATGCCCCATTATGTTGGCCTTGAATGTTACAAGGTATGTTTAATGACGGAATAAATGCAAACGAAGTGATAGATAATGGGAGGGAGGTGGTTTTTAATAAGAGACATGGAAAATGGAAGATAATAAGAGTTGAGTAATACACCAGTTGCGACTTGTTGGAACATTAAACATATATACGTGTGAAATTCAAATTATATGCATTATGATTTATAGGCACTGCATATTTGAATATATTTTGTTTGAATAAAAAAATAATAATAATAAATTTTTTCAAAATGAATATGATATAATTTTTTAATTATTTATTAAATCATAAGAAATAAATCAGTTTAATGTTTCAACAAAGGTCAACAGTTCGATTGCTCAACGTTAATATAATCTTTATCATATCCATATAATTTAAAAAAACAAGCTGATAAATTAATTTTGAATGGCGGATTTAACGCTTTTCATATTATGTGTAAAATTTAATCAAATATTTATTTTATTTCGGATACTAGTCCAAAACTAATTGTGTTATTTTGTTAATTTAATTTAGGTAAATAAATATTTAAAAAAATAAAATATTTATATAATATTATTAAGCTGATCTGTCCCAAAGTTACTGTTCGACTTAATAATATTTCTATTATATCCATAAAGCAAACTTTTTAGGGGGTGAATTAATTTTGAATGACTGAAACCAGTTTTTTTATTAAATTAATTCAAGGAAAAATTCCAGAACATAATTTGAACTTGTGTAATTTGAATTTTGTTTTTAATTTTTAGGTAAAGTTTATTTATTATCTATTTGAAATAAATTGTAATTTCGATTAATTTTCAACTCAAATTTCGGTTTTAAATACCTATATTAAATTTATTGAGTAAACAGAAATATTTCTAGAGTAAAGGAAATGCAGCTGTTCAATTAAAAAAAATATATTTTTTAAGTTTTTCATAAGAAAATTGCATTTCTTTCATTCCAAGATGCAGAAAAATATCAAATTAACTCAATTAAAAATAATTAAAACTGCTATAATCATCAGAAAATAATCATATATATTAAATGGACATTTAAGTAATATTTTTTCGTTATTTTAAAAAATAATTTAAACTACTTTATTATTAATTTAAAAAAGAAATCCTTTTAGAAGTTTTCTATTTTCAAAATCTTCTTAATAATTCTAACCAATAATAAATTTCGAAAATCATTTGCAATTTAGTCTGCATATATAGAAAATATAAATAAAAAAAAAAAAATTAGAAGAATTAAAAATAAAAAAAAACAATTTTTTAATTGGATTAAAATATAATAAATAATTTTATTTGCAAATTTATTATTATATACATTTTTACATCAAAAGCATTTTCGCTTAAATCTTTGACTCACAAATTAATTGTTTTTGAGTTTTATTTTTAATTAAATATCATATTTCAAATTTTTCCTTGACAACAGTAAAAAAAAATGAAAATTTATATGTACATTTTATTTATTTATTTATTTTAATTGATTATCTATTAATTTATTCGAAATTTTTTGTTACAATTTTTAATGATTTTATTTTAACGAAACAAGAAAACTTTTTTCCAAAATTTAATTTTGTAATGTCTAAATATGAATCCAAAATGAGAATAGAAAAAATAAATAAATATTTAAAATAAAAATTTTAGGAATAAAAAATAAATAATTTTATTTTACCAAATTTTAATATTTATTCTATATTTACATTATAAGACAAAAGTCAAAATTATCTATCAGAAATCGAATAGACAATTTGAAATATCGTATGATAGTAAATTCATCTATCAAAAGTAATTTGTTCTGTTTTTATAAATGTATCATACAAAATAGTTTTCGAATTATTATATTTACATAGATGATTAAAAATCAAGGAAAATCAAGAATTTGCGGATTAGCAATAGGATATTTTATATTATATTAATATAAAAGCGTCAATCCGCCAGAACAATGATAGATGACAATACAATGAAGAAATGTTACTTGTCTATATTTATATATATATAGAGAAATGGGCAATCATACCAATTCAAATTTATTTTTGTTATAAATAAAAGATATATAGCAAACAGAGTATTACTACTTAAAAAAAGCTTTAATAAATATTTAATATTTGTAATAAATTAATTTTCAATTTAAAATTATCTACGTAAACTGCTAATGGCCAATCAAAAAATAAGGATTCATAAAAATGAAGTTAAGATGTTTTTACTAAACACACTGTCAATGCTTTGACACTGACAGGTACTAGCAGGGAATCGTGGAAGTAAATTCCTTGTTACAATTGGTAGTACTCTTTTGACTTCATTGGCCATGGAAATAGATAAATATTCGCCCGGATAATATTATTAATTTTTTTTTTATTTAATTTTCACGAAATTACTAATGAAAAAAAAATATAATTTTTATTTTACCACACAGATTTCAATTACTAAAAATAAAAAATTATAATTGCCCATTGATTTTAAAGAAAAAATTAATAAATATAATATCACAAATTTATGGATAATGAATTGTTCCGTCATTTGAACATACTCTTTGGCACATTGGAATCGAATTGAATTGAATAATAGTAATAAAGTATAAGGTTAAGTACAGTGGAATAGTTCGGCTCTCTCTAATGTATTTGTAATAGCAAGTAGAAAGTAGAGACGCGCCTTTGCGTGGGAGTCGACAACCGGTAACAAGCCTCAAATTATAATAAGAAAATTAAATGCACGAAAAGCTCATTAATTATAGACTCTGATTTTTTTTTCATAATTTCTGCCTAGTTAGTTGATTTTGAGAATTAGTATAGAGTTGGGCCCAAAGGGGTACCACACTTGATGGCCTTGATTGGAGGATAGGAAGAGGCCGAGGGGGATTGAAACACTTTTTTTCATAGTACTGGTCATTATCACGGGTTTTTATTAGACGCTCTATCTCTCTCTTTCTCACTCTTTCAATATGTACAACAAATACACAAATAGTTGACTATTATAAAAAAAAGACATATACAAAAATACATTATTTTATAAATCAAAGCCGAATGTTTTGATGTTGTTGTTTATGCAACAAGTCGTCAAAATGGCGGCGACTTTTAGCACCAATATCACAAAAAAAGCGAATGAACAAGCACTCGTACCAAATAACAAATCTCATAACAAATAAATTATACATATGATTCATTTTTTTTCTTTTACTTTTTGTAATTTTGCAATACATAGCATTGCGAAAATGTTGTTTACATATTTACACACTACACACACTTTATATTAATTTGATGACTCGGGTTTTATTTGATTTAAAAAATTCGAGTTCATTTTATTTACAATTTACACATTCACACTTGCACACACATTTTACTCACTGGGACACTAGATATGGATAGCCACGGACCTGCGCTCGCTGGGCGTGGGGGTGGTGTGGTTGTTGTGGCGATGCACATGATGATGCACCACATGATGATGACCTCCGCGTTGATTGTTAGGCACATCGGGCAAGGCGAAGCGCAGTTTCTCCCAGAAGAGTTTATCTCCCCATTGGAGATAGGTGTTCGTTTTAAGATAGAGCCGTATATCCGGATCTAAATCTTTTTGCGGCACCTCGCCTAATAGAACAACGATCAGACGCCGCCGGCGGTCACGTAGCACTTGGTGGTGCGCTGATTTGAATTCAAAACGACACCATTCGGATTTAATAAAATTCTCCGAGAGTACCATTATGGTCCTACGGGAGGACTCCACCGCTTGCACTATAGTGTCCGCGATAAACGCCCCCACTGGAAAGTCCCGATAATGAAGACACAATTTATAAGGAGGATCGCCATGTTCGAGAATCGGCGCTAATTCCTCCGCCACGAACGCTTCGTCTTTACTACTGTAACTAACAAACGCGTCAAATAATTTATCACGATCTTCGCGGTCGACATCCGCGCCACGATAAAACAACCGAATTCCAAAATGGGAATGGAACCAAACACGCATTTCTTGACGGAAGATGAACACGAGGAAGGTGAGTATAATGATGACCAGGAATGCAGATAAGGTGGTGATCAGAAGTGGCAAATAATCTTGAACATCTTGATGTTGAATAATCGTTTTTGTGGCTGTATAATTGCCATTGATAATATTCTCCGAATCATCGCCCGGTGTGACACAGCGTGTTTCATTGTCTTGTCCTAATAAAAAGGACTCTTCGATCTCGATGACGTCCTCACTGAGGTCGGTGGTGTTTGATGCACACCGCACAGAGGCGAGATCAGTAACGACTCCTCCAGAACGTTGCGCCCATTCACGGAAACGATCCACGAATTCACATTCGCAGGTCCAGGGATTACTTGCCAAGGATAATTTATTTAAAGACAAGGAAAATTGCCAGACAGGAAATTGAACGAGGCGATTATGATCGAGGCTCAGGATAGTTAGCTTGGGCATAGAAAGAAAGGTTCCGTTGTGAATAGATGTAATTCGATTGCCGTGTAAGTAAAGCTCGCGTAATCCATCCAAGCCTTCGAATTCGTAGCCGTGCAGCTCGCGAATAACATTATCTTCTAAATGGAGCAATTCAAGTTCTCTCAGTCCATTAAAAGTCCGATTATGGATAATGTCAATATTACTGGCATTTAAGAACAGCACTTTTAACCTCTTGCGGCCGATAAAAGCGTGACTGCCGACTGCGCGAATATCATTTCCGTCGAGGTAAAGTTGCGTCGCGTCCATTGGGATTTGATCGGGGAGCCGCTCGACATATCCCGCCTTGGCACAATCGACTACATTCGCCCCCCACGATTGATCATGATAACATGTACAGTTGGTTGGACATGTCATTTCACAATCACATGCATCGAAGTCGCAGCAATGACAAAGGGCGAAACAATGCACATCATAACGACAAAGGAACTGATGCGGAGCAGCCTCTACAAGAGGGACATAGGTCCGCCCTCGATTGTATAATAATTGACAATAAATACTATCCAAGTCCATAATTTTAGGCTGATTTCGGGCTCTATTTTCCAAATTAATTCTTTGAAGCCAATCCATTGTACAGTCACATTGCAAGGGATTTCCTCCTATATAAAATTCAGGCAATTTTTTCAAAGGCGGCACTGTTGAAATTCTTAATGAATTTTGATTTAAACTTGTAATTTTATTTCCAAATAAATCCACTCGAGTTAAATTCGGTTTTTTGAAAAATGTATATGATTGCACTTTCGAAATTAAATTATCATTTAAGAAAAGATGTTCAACGCTATCCGGTATTGCACTTCCAGTGATTTCCGTCAATCGATTGGAGCTCGCATCAAAACTACTCAAATGAAGTTGACTTTCAATTTCAAAATAATTGCCAAGTTCACGGATTTTATTTGCATGAATATCCAACCATTGTAATCCGGTCGGTATTAATGCATAATCAAACCACTCTAGTTGGTTATCACTGATATTTAACCAGATTAAATTCGGCAATTTAGTAAACAGTCCATTGATATCTGTCAAATAATTGCTATCTAAACGAATTGCTTGAAGATTAACATTCTCATCGAACGCGCCGGGTTCAACTTTGCCAATTTTGTTTCTTGAAAGATTTAAAATTTTTAAAGATGTCATTTTATCAAAAATTCCTTTTGAAATGTTTCCAATATTATTCTCTGTCAATCGTAAACCATAAATATGTTGCATTTGGATAAAACTTGTATTGGCAATATTAGAAATATGATTTTCGCCAAGATCGAGGGTTTTCAACATAGGAACATCTGAGAGAACCGCTGGCACTTCGAATAATTTATTTCCATTTAAATGTAAATCTTGCAAACTGGAAGAATTTTTTAGTGCATGTGGATGAATCGATTCGATTAAATTATTATCAAGTGAAAGAAGACTGAGCACATAAAGTCCGTTGAAGGTCGAACTTTCAATAGTCGCTATTTTATTGTCAGATAAAATTAATGTATGCAGATTATAAAGTGAAGCGAATGTATTTTCAGGAATTGTTTCGATAACGTTATTTTCAAGCCTTAATATTTGCATTGAATATAAATCACGAAACACCGCCTGTTCTAGTTTAGAGATGCGATTATGCGATAGATCGAGCACCACAAGCCGAACCAAGCCGGTAAATGTCGCGCTATTTACCCATTCCGATGTCAGTTCATTGCGGGATAAATCAAGAACAAGTAATTGTTTCAGTTCATTAAATAATCCAGGCGCGAGAACGTTAATTGAATTATTTCCGAGATAAACCTCGTTTAAGTCTCTTGTGTCGACAAAAAGCTCAGGTGGCAGACTTGTTAATTTATTATCAGCTAGTTTGAGAATGGTAAGTGAGGCTAGGCCCTCGAGGGCGCGGTCTGCCAAGAATGAAATCCCATTGCCCTGAAGGTGCAATTCTTTCAGCCTCGTCAGTCCAGATAAAATTGCTGAACCAATTGAGTCGATTGAATTATTTGACAAATCTAAATTTTTCAAATTTGTACCGCATCGTTGTCCATTGGCAGAAAATCGTAGATTATTAATTTCGCGAATTCGATTTCGTGTCAAATTAAGAACTTCGAGACTGTGTAATGGACAAAACACTCCTTCCGGCAAACTCCAAATATTATTTTCACCCAAATCGAGTTTTTCTAAAAGCCCAAGTTCGTCGGTGAACGCGTCCGGGTCCACCTCGAGAGTCATCGCCGACCAGTCCGTATTATGCGTGCGGATCGTGAGATTCCGTAACTCACGGAGACCGCGGAAAGCACCAGCGGATAAATTTCCAATTTTACAATATTCTATCGAGAGTTCACGTAACTCAACTAAAGGACGGAAACTACCCGCGGTTAGGGAACTTTGAAAAAATAAAACATCCGAGCATTCAAGTCGCAACCGCACTGTATGTTGCGGCTGGATAACACTAAAATTAGTATTTTCGAGTTCGCTATTGATTGTCCTAAGCCGGCACACAAGCGCGACGTCTTCATCTTCACTTGAAGTATAAATGTCATCCGAATCTCCGCCGTCGCTTCCTCCGCTTCCGCCTCCGACCACAACCCATTTGCATTCGTCTGGCGCTTGATAGCGGAGCGCCTTGCTAAGGGATGCTGAGAGCACGCCGAAAATGGCGCCGAGTAACAAGGTAAACACCACGGGGCTTAGCTGCATCGTGGGGCTATTAGGTCACACACTCCTCCATGACACTGCACACTTTGCACACTACCGACACGAACACGGGTTCATCGTGAGAGCGAATAGAACGACTGGCCTGTTCGGCCGAGGCTGCAAGACTGCGCTGTTGACCTGAGCCGTCAGGCAGCCAACCAGAGCCATCCCCACCACTCTGCCGCCACCATACCTGCGAAACAAGTCCGAGGTGAAGAGGGCCGCCGATAGAAGGCGTGCGTGCACCGTGGCGTTACTCGAAGGTCACGCCGCCTCCGCGGGGGTCAACACCTCAAGAGACTTGAACGCATCGCAGCCGCCCCAAACTCGGTGCTGCTTCACTCTTAGCGTTAGCCGATGCGCTCTTAATATTATTAAAATCAATCATCAATCGATCAATTAATTAATCTTCAACTTACAACAAATACAAATACCTATTCTATCATTCTAGGAAAGCATTCATTTATAAAGATAAATATCTTAATAGAATTTTAACGCTATTTAATTATTAGTCGAATTGAGTATAGCACAAAGTAAATTTTAAATTATAATTTCCATCAAGGATTATATAGAATTTGAAATTTATCTTCTTATTATATCTTAAATTGATAATCTGATATATTTATTTCAATAACAAACTAGCATATTAATGAAAACTCGTGACATACCATTTTAAACCACAACTGAAAGCATTCAATATGATATACTAAACCACAAAAAAAAATTGGCCTTCTATTGGAATTTCATAGATTAAAAATAAATAGATAATCAATTTAAAATCTTTGATTAATACATTAAAATTTAAGAAACTATACTGATAGGTCAAGATGAAATGTAACATTAAATAAACTTCGAATGTAAATATTTGATAATTTTAAAATATCATCATTTGGTGACTTTAATGCGCCAATATTTTTTTCGGTTTTCTTTATTGGTTCAATGTCATTAAAACTTCTATACAACTTATTTAAAGTATTAATAAAATTATGTGAATAAAAATTTTAACGTTTTCTAATTGTCTGAAATATTTAAAAAATGTCTATAATTTGATATACTTATTGACTAAGAAATTTCATGCTAGAAAACAGGTATTTTTCTTTATAGATACAAAATATATATGAATCTGAAGATGTTAAATGCCTAATGCTTGATATTATAACATGATTATTTAAAAAATTAGATTATAATTTTAAAAAGATACAATATTTTAAGAGTTTATGCAAGTTTTTTTTTAACAGGTATACGAACTTTAATAATACCAAAAACATTCAAGAGTAGGTAATATTCTTCCAAGAAGTTGATAATTGCTTCGACTTTATTATAATAAAATTACTTAAAATAATATAAGAAAATTAAAAAAATATTGGAGACTTCAATGCATTTAATTATTCCTGTATCTTTTTCAAATTCCAGTATGACTACTTTATAAGCGATTATATTAATTTAATAAAAATAATCATATTTTCTAAGATATTATAATTACTATAATAGCCACCTCAGAGCATTGTTTTTAAATAAATAAAATAAATAAAATAAATAAATAAATACATTATTGTTGTTTAAAAATTAGTATAAGATTCAAAAGATTAACAAATATTGCACATTGAACTAATTATTTATTGTTTATTTATATTGTTTGAAGAGTTTACCGATAAAAAAAATGATTTTAGATTAATATTTTAACTTAGAAATTCCAAGAACTCATTATTATTAAGACATATTTATAAAAAAATGAAAGATTAATTTAGAGACTTCAATGCGCGAAGGATCTGATTTTATTTTTTTTAATCTTGAAAAAATATATATACGATGAACTTTAAATGCAATTTATGAAAAAATCTTTTACTAAAATATTACGAATATATGTTTAAAAAATAAATAAATCATTTGTATTCAGAGAGAATATTCAAGCTTATGATTCTTGCGAGAAGCAATTAAACTTTTTCTGTATGATCGTTGATATTATTATAACTAATTATTTTATCATTTAATATCAAACATAATAAAAAATAAAAAATTTAGCTATTAAATATAATAGTATTACGAGTTTTTGATTAAATTTACTTTGACAGACATAGTTTTCCAAAATTCTTTACATTTGTCAGTCTCATCTACATGCCAAGTAGGTGGATCAACTTTCTTTCACTCTGAATTAACATTTTATTACTATTTTTATAATATTTTTTTTTTCAAATACTATTCTCTAAGGATATAAAGGAAAAATTGCTAAAAGGTTAAACATAATATAGTCTAAAGGTTAATTTTTTTCAATATAAAAATGAATCTTAAATAAAAAAAATCCAAAAAAATATTTCTTTAAATTTTAAATTTCTTTCGAAAAATGAAATTTTTTTTTAATATGGAGATCCGATTTCACTATTGATTTTTAATTATCTTAATCATCATCATCTGCATCATTATCATCCTTTCTAGTATAACGAATTTTTTCATTTAATTCTTGAGATACTGAATAAAATCCCGATAAATATCCCTTATTTACCAATTTGCATGAAATTAATCCCGAAGCCAAATAAGGGCTATAAAATCGCTTTGGAAAAAATATCCACTCATTTGTTGGAAAGCAATAATCTGATAAATAAAATTTAATTAATGTGCATTTGTAATCGACCCTACACAAGATGATTTTACTTTCAACAAGAGGCTCTTTCAGGGATTTCGGATTAGTCTACTACAGTCTTCTTTCAATATGCAAGTCCATAAATTATAAAACACATTTATCTTCAACCCACCTTTGAAGAATCTTTTTTTTTTAATTTTAAGAGCTTATACAAACTTATAGCTTTTTGATTTTTTTGCACACAAGAAAATTATATACATTATCAGAATATGTGAATAGATGTAATATTATAAATAATTATCTGCGCAGAGGCTCATGGTGTTCGAATCAGAAATCAGAATTAACTAATTGAGTTAGTGAAATGAGAACCTGTTCTGAACCCTAATAAATATTATTTTTTATTTTTTATTATTTCTAATTACGAAAAATTGAAACCTCCTCAAAAAATCATTCAATTAAAATTTTAACACCGATTTTGATTTTGAGTTTCAAGTTTGTATCTTATTTAGTCTACATTCTTCGAGAAAAAATACTAGGACAGACAAACAGGTACTATATGACCTTAATCGGGTCTCGTTTTACGTTTACCCTAAAAACACCTAATTCAACATGAGAAAGTATAATGATCCTTTCCCTTTCTTTCAGTCAGGTAAGGGCAGTATAGTAATGTTCCAATCAAGAGCTAGATTAAAATTTGAAAGAAATTGATTAGTAAATTGTGTGAGTTTTCTGTTACACCCTAATAAAGATTACACTTATAAAGATTACCTCATCTTGGTAAATTCGGTAAGTTGTTATTATAGCAGGGCCCTAATATAGTGCACAGTAAACTCTTCAATTAAACTGATTTGATTCTCAGTGAGCTGGTTACAAACAACGGACCAATCAAGAGCAGAGTTAAATTTTGAACTAAGTTAATTGATTCTTGTTGAGTTCTTGAAGGCAGTGCCTATAATCAAGAATGTAATGAATTCAGAACTAAATAAATCCCGTGAGTCATTAATCTTTTCCTTATTTCTATGTTTTTTAGTTATCCCTTGCAAACTCTTTATTCGTTGTGAGTTGCTTTATTATTGATCGGCTCATGAAGATTTGACCATTTCTTTTCGTTGTGAATTAAAACGAAATTTTATGTCTATTTGTCTTAGGAGCTTAGATTGTGAATGATGACCATGGGACCCTGACATTCTTTCCACTCTTTTGTGTCAGACACATTTATCTCACACATCACACCTTCCTTGACCATCTCGAATTTTAATCTTTTACACTCTTTTCTTAAATACAACCCTTAATCCTTTCTTTCTATGTTTTAGTTTAATTTTTATTTTAAATTTGAATAAACCAATCGTAAAAGAAATTCCCCAAAATTGAATCACACTCCTCTGTGGATGGAGATTCTTTCCTATTCCACGAAGACCATTAGTGTCAAATGTATTAACATTTTTCAAATGGTATCTGGAGATCCGTTGCATGGATAATGTATAGCGACTTGGGACTGGTAGGTAGGTTTCTCGTCTTAGAGAAAAAAAAATGAAAAAAATAAAGGAACCAAACAGAGGGGAGCCAATTTCAGATCCTTTGTGTTCAAAACGAATGAAGAACAGTCGATTAATCTTTCAATTTCATTAAAAAAAAAGAAGAAGAAGAAAAGAAATACACCTTTATTCCATTATTAGACAATTGATGTTGAAGAGAAAAAAAAATACTTGTGCTTTTTATTTTTGGAAATTACTTTGTTAAAATTAATCGCAAAGGAAATATCAAATTCTTTTTATTAATTATAATTACAGTATTATAATAAAAGAGAAAAAGATGCCGATATAAATATAAATATATATTTATGGATTTTGTTGTGGCTTTTCGTATAATTTACCATAACCGTTTTGGAATTTCCCTATTTGTTTTCTTCAAGACTTTGAATCTAGAAATTCATAATATAAAATACTCTTTTCAATTTATTTTTCTTTAAGAGACCATTAAATGCTTAAAAAATTAAATTAAAAATACCTATGCGTTTATATCTGAAGATTAAAATTTAAAAATTTAATTTCCCATTGAGGGAAGGAAATTTTAATTTGAACATAGTGATTTCAAATTAAATAATTATTTTCAACATTAATAACATCTCAAACATAAATCTAGCTATTAATTTTTATTATAGAAATATTAACATTAAAATAAAAACAGCGTTTCGATCACGAATTCTATGATTGTTTCCAAGCAATATAAATACTCCTACAAAGATCTTGCCCAAATGGATGTTAATTATTTATCATAAAATAACAAATATTTATCATAAAAGAATATCTACAAATTTCCCTCTTCATTTTAAATAATTTGCTTCACTAGCACTTCGCGTATCCTTTTTTAGATATCCCCGTTTAATTCATGCAACAGCCCAAGAGTTTGAAATGATTGTAATAAAACATTTTGAATCAAACTAAAGATTTTTTTTTCTTGATAATACGCTAATACTCTTTTGGTATCCTCTTTGAAATGTTATACTTGCATATTGCCATTTTTGAAAAGGAAACTAAGAACTTGTTTTATTAAAAATCTTGCCCTTTTGCAATTCATTATCGTAATTTTATGAAATTTATATAACTTTTCATGTTTAGGTACACTTTTAAATACAGTATTTTTAATTTATTTTGAAGCTTCTGAAATTTTAAAATTACCTATACTTGCAATATTTTGAATCATATCAAAGATCTTATTTTAATTAAAAATCCTTAATAAGCCATATCGGCATTTTTATCTGAATTTCAACTTTTTTCTCCTTATCATTCAGGGTGGGTAAAGGATTTCTGGAGGTCTATTTTGTAAGTATTTATATGATTTAAAATTTCTCTTTAATTAATATCCATTTAATAGCTGATTTAAAGATGAATGTTTCCTCGTTTGTTATTAATTTTTAATACCTTTTTTAAAAATGCTGATTGACTCAAAGTAAGATTTAACAGAGAGATTATACGCTGGTAGTATTTTCAAAGAAAAGCTGCGAAACCGCCCTAGAAATATGATAAATATCTTTTATTTTTTCTCTCTTCTTAAACTGAGAGATTCATTAATTAGAGGGCCATTTGAGGAATTCTAATGAATAGCGAAAAAACAAAAATTAAAAAATATAAATAAAAAATAAAAAAATTTAAATGAAAACGAGATCAAGAAAATTCCTCATTTCTCATTTTTTTTCTAATATATAATAGGTATAATAAAATAATCCTCTTCATTCTCTTTAGTTTATTTGTAAATCAAAATACTTAGTGGACTTGGAACAGGAAGACATTCGAGATTTCAATCTTAGGACCCTGAAACAGATTTATTTTTTTTATTTTTTTATTTTGGGCCCAAAATAAAGAAAAGAAGGGAGATATAATTCTTCACTTATCGTCTTCAAGATTTAATTAAAAATTATTTGTGAGAATTGTTAGGCGACTATCACAGGTAAAATATATTATCTATTGTGTGTAAGTTTTTTACATAAGGCCTAGAGCAAGGTTAATGGATTTCTGTTCGAAGGGAACAACGCAGTTTCGATTGTGCTGCTTGAAATTTAGTTAATTTGTTTGTTTCCCTTCTATTATTTACAATCTGAATTATTTCTAAATTTATTGTTTTTTCTTTAGAATACATAAAGTTTCATTAGGCCGCCTCTAGATTGCGTTTCGGGAGATTCCTTTTTGAATGACTACGCCTATAAAATCTTTTAATATATTCAAATATTGTATTTAGAAAATACTCATCTGGTTGGATATAGAAATCTTGAGAAATCAATTTAATAAATCTATATTTATGTATTTAGGTTATATAGGAAATGTGTAATATTTCTGAAGTGATCTCTTGGTCCATTTTTTATTGTAAAACGAGGGGTGAACCGCGACCTCGTGTACATCTACTTCCACTTTCATTTCCAAGTAGAAGACAATAGATGACAATAGATTATCTAATGAATTCCAAAGAAATTCTAAATAATTCCAAAGAAGTGTACACCTAATTCCAATCGCGGTTCACCCCTCGTTGTAAAATCCGTAAATAGTAATCAGTTAAAAAAATATTCACGGGTGTATCACACGACTTTTATTTACAATCTCCCTTCTTCAAAACTATCCCACCAATTTCCCCCTTTCACTCGATATAAAAAATGTATAGCACATAACTTATGATACCTACTTGTTAAGAACAGCGATTAAAAAAAATCGTACGAATCATTTTTGAGAGTGTATCCTGTCTCGAAAAAGTTATCATTTTTTCTCCACTTTTTATTTACGGCAACTTAATATTTTCTGACGATATAGTTTCCCGATGCAATAAATATTATTATTCAGAAAGCAAAGAAAAAATTTGATAGACGCACCAGGACCATTCAGGATTCGAAATTCATTTTAAAATTTGAACCATTTGTCTGATTTAGTCAAAAATTTGCACAGCTACTCTTTAAAACCCTATGAAACTCTATTAGATAAAAATCAGTTTGGTTTTTTTATTTATTTTATTATAATAATATACAAGGGGACAGGTGTATACCTACTTTAGTATAGTAGTACCATTTCTGTTCTTTCCCTAAATATGGTGTTTGTTCAGACGAGCTGAAATTAATAATCCCTCATAAAGCCCTCTTTATAAGAAATACGCGGTTTTCTAACGCCTAGCACCCCTTTGCTGTCAAATTGGATAAGAATCGAACCAACGCTTTCGCCAAGTCGTTTATCCCTATGATCTCCATACACTGGAACTCATTTCATGCGACCGTCTTCCCCGCGACCTATAACCATCAGATGTGTAAGGACTTTCACCCCCTACACAGCCCATAAAATCTCTTCTTCTTTTTACGATGGAGCGGCCAATCCAGGCCTTTAGGTGCTGCACCTTCTTGGTGTAACTCCTTCATACATCAATATGATTAAAAAAAAAAAAGAAAAAAGTCATTACATGGTTACATCAGATATTTATTTATTTATTCTTTATTTATTTTTGCGGTTTTTAGTTTAGTCTTTAGTTCTGCCATAGATTTCGTGTTTTATATTATGATTTAGATAGTTATAAAAGGAATGTATTTATTTATTAACCTAATACAAATCTACGGAAACTAGTTGTGAGTCCCACTCCTCGTGTCTTTACTTACCTTTTTGCAAAAGATTTTGCCAATAAAATACTGTAATAAATTACCACTCCTATCAGACACTCCAACTTAGATGGTACTAATGTTGCTTTTGCTCAACATGAGTTTGATTAGTGGAGTGCACTAGGTAGATATTAGCATGTATTGATTTCCCTTGTAGGCAGTCGTGTTCTTACTGAATTATTGGTTATAATCTTGTTTGCAATTAATCGATTGCAATAGTGTAATTGTAACTTGTTGAATTAAGGGCAAATGCACTTACTAGAGAAAATCCCCTCTGGGCTCAAAATTCAAACCAGCAATTCTTGAGTATTAATTTAAATTTACTCTTACATGTCACTAAAACATATTTCAATTTCACTGGCGAGACCTTGGAATTTAATTATTTTATCTAACTTTCCACATAAATTTAACCATCACTGCCTAACCCTTTGAGGTACACAAAAATAATAACCTTTATTAAGAACATTTAATTTAAAACAGAAAAGTTCATATGACTGAAATGTCTAAAATCAATAGTTTACGTGTTAAAAAATATTTCAATATTGTTGAGTGAATGGACTTGAATCACTAACAAATAAGGTGTCTGATGGAGAGACATCATCTGGATATAACGGACCAAAAGAATTATAAATAGGAAAAAAATGTATTTTATTTTATCGATTTAATCTATCTTGAGGTTCAAAGTGACTTTTTAATATAAGAAAATACCATTTTGAATAATTATTTTGTAGTTTAAAAGAAATTGTTTGTAGATTCAATTTCTTCTCTCCGGGAGCTAATTAACTAGAAATGGCCTAAAGTTTTATTTTTTTTCTCATTAGATATTTATTCAAATCTATTGAAATTTCATATCTGTGGGTTATTTTTATTTATCTTTTATATCAAATAATTATTATTAGTCAATTTGCATTTTAAAGGGTAGTTTACTTGAAGTCCAAATTGAAAAAAAGCTAAAAATTTGTGTATCTGTGAAATCTTTTGCCAACATTGTAAAATATTATTGCTAAATTATGTATAAACACTAGGTGGGACCTAAGGTCCTATGTTTGTATACTTTGTGAAATAAAATAAATAAAAAAAAAAAAATAAAATAAAACTGCGTTGAAATATTTTTTTAAAAATATGAAATTATTAAATATTATAAAACAATCAATTATTAATAATTAGCTTCGATTTTGAACGAAATCGGTTAAGTAGTTTTTGAGAAAATGGTCAAAAACTCCGAAAACCGTCTATGAAAGGCCGTTTTAGTAGCCTTTTAAAAATTCACCTCCATGTCACAAGTCAATGCTTCGTTTCATATGACTTTATAAACTTTTTTCAAAGGCATCTCGTGCTTTCAAAAAACATGTTTTTTTTGACGGTTCAGATAGTTTTTGGCCATTTTCTCAAAAACTACTTAACTGATTTCGTTCAAAATTGAAGCTAATTATTAATAATTGATTGTTATAAATATCTATTAATTTCATATTTAAAAAAACAATTTCAACGGTGTTATTAGCGTTTTTTCAATTTGGACTTCAAGTAAACTACCCTTTAAAATGCAAATTGCCTAATAATAATTATTTTCTATAAAAGATAAACAAAAATAACCCACAGATATAAAATTTCAATAGATTTGAATAACTATCTAATGAGAAAAAAAATAAAACTTTAGGCCATTTCTAGTTGATTTGCTCCTGGAGAGAAGAAATTGAATCTTGTGAAACAATTTCTTTTAAACTACAAAATTCTTAATCAAAATGCTATTTTATTATATTAAAAAGTTACTATGAAACTCAAGATAGATTAAATCGATAAAATAAGATCGATTTTTTTCTCATTTATAATTTTTTTGGGTCTGTTATATCAAGAGGCAATAGAGACACATTACTTGTTATTGATTCAAGTCCCTTCACTCTACAATATTGGAATATCTTTTAATTCCTAAACTATTGATTTTAGACATTTCAATTATATGAACTTTTCTGTTGGAAATTAAATATTTTTAATAAAGGTCATTATATAAATGTGTGTACCTCCAAGGCAGCAATGGTGAAATTTCATTATATGTATAGTTAGCTTTAAATATCTAGAGAGGATTAAAGATTCAAAATTAAAAATGTTTTCCGTAGAAAAGTAAACATTATTTTACAAAAATAAAAGCAGTTTTAGATAAAGGGTCCCCCTTAGATTAGTACAACTCCAACTACATAGAGAATTTGTAGTTTCTAACTATAGGTAACCGTTATTAAGCTACAGGGCTGAGACTGAGGGAACAGATAGGCACCAAATTTCGCTAAAAGTTCCGTTTTTTTTTTTTTTGTATAGAACTCTAAAACAATTGTAAGCTGTTATGAATTCATAGGAATTAGGTATTTTTTATATATATATATATATATATATAGGTACTATTATTTTTCTGAATTTTTTTTTTCAATAAATAATTTATAAATGTTTTTTGGAGCAGGGGAAAATTCTTTTTATTAGCAATAAACTGTTGATAATCGGTATTTGATTTTTCATGATTACCAATAAAAAAAAAGATTGTACATTCTGGGTCATAGTCTTGAACGAAATTGCTATTAACTCTAATATTTTCGCGATATCCAAAATTATTAATTATTTTTCTTATGTTTCATCGATTTTTTTATATTAATATAAAATTAATCTCAGCCTTAATGATTGATTATCTTAATAATATATAGTTTCAGTCATATATTCAACCTTTTTTCCAAAAATATATTTTTCTACAAATTTAATTGGATTCTCCCAAAAATAAAAAATATTTTAACTTTTATTAACTTATAATTTTACACTAGTTTTTTCTTAAAAATGTCAAATTAAAAATAAAAATCATTTATTTATAAAGGCTTTCATTGTAATTAAATTTCAATTTATTCACGTGACTGAAAAAGATTGTATCGAAAAGATTACTGACGGCTTGACGGCTGTACAATGTGCACTTACAAATAAAGTATTTACATTATAATTGTATGAAAGAAAAGTATACATATGAAATATTTAATTTGGGTGCAGCCGAAAGTGTAAGACGGTGACTTCACATTTTGGAAATTTATTTTCAAAGATGTAGGAGACATTGAATTTTAAATTATAAAAAAGTGTAAGTATAATTTTTTTTCGGAAAAAATTTTTAATGATAAATTTTTGTATCGAACTAATTCATCTATTTTTTCCCTTGTATAGAATACACTTAAAGTTAAAATCATAATCATCTTCATAGAGTATTGGTTCCGAAGACTGGCTTAACGCAACCTCCCGCTTCCACTCGACTCTATCAATTTCCCTGCAAAATTCACATTGCACATCCTTTAATATTTACGGAGAATATTATAATATTGGCCTTTCTTTTCCTTTTTCTTTCCTTCCTACTGTTGTAATATTGTTGAACTATTTAATTAAATTTTTCATCAAACATCATCGAATGTAAGTACGTTTCATTCAAATCGACGTTGAATCCCCACATTGCCACACTTACAATTTCCGCCTAATCCAATTGCTCTTATCAAATACATTGATTTTTATTTTCCTAACAAGTTCATTTCTAAAATACAATCATCGTGGAATTAATAAGATAAAAATATGCCTACGAACATGACATCACTATTAATTTTCAGTGTTGCATGTCTGTTGTCCAACCAGAGTGTTATCATCTGTCCACTGTCCACACTCTTTTTACACTTGACTAGTCAATACGAAATACACTTTTAAATAGCTGTGCAACGCACCGAAGGCTCGTTTTGTTATTCCGAGATAGAAAGGAATAAGAAGGGAAAGGTGAAATAAAAAAGAAGCGGCCGACCATAGGAGGGCTGGCTGGCTTCTTTCTACCTGGCCAATTGGTTGGCCCTCGCTCAACCCCCCCTGCCCTTTTGAGTCAAAAATTTTAAATTCCCATTGCCCACAGATGATAAATAATCAAATGCCTAGCGTTAAACGAAGTCGAGGTGAATTTTTCATCTTTTTAAAATCATAACCTTTGAAAAATATCACCACCACTGAATACATTCAGACTTAAAATTAGAATATAAATAAGAAAACAAATATTTTTTATTAGATCATTTGATTATCGATAACATATGTCCATATATTAACCTAATTGGATTTTCTCAAAAAAAAAATATTACACTCTTGTTAATTATAATTCTAGAGTGTATTTTTTAAAGTGTTAAATTATAAAATTGTTAAACTCATTCATTATAATTATAATAGTTGAAATAAAATTAATAATATTACCCAACTCGAAACTCCCAAAAGGCAGAATGAAGTCATGATTTACAATCAAGACCATGAAGAGAAAAACCAGGCCCCGGGAGGGGATGGGGGGGGGG
>JALMQS010000085.1:6192154-6211547 GCA_024734495.1 Forficula auricularia | reverse complement strand
AGAAAACACGTGGCTTGGAAGTTTGTTAAGTTGGATGTGGGAGGTGACTATGTAAGTCAAGTTGAAAATTAATAAAAATGTTATATTAATTTTACCTTAATTCAGGGCAAGTCTATACTCTTACAAATAATTATAAATATGTATATAATTATTTATTAAATCTTTGCAATTTTGTGAATGACCAACGCGGGATTTTCAAATGATGATTTGAAACGTTTGGTTTTAATTTGTGTTTGAAATTGAGTTCGATGGTTCGAACCAGTTGAGTTTGGTTCAAAGGTCTAGAATCTTCATTTTTGAACTTCTGCCTCATTTTGGGGGTTTATTTTCAAAAAATTTTATACGAAAATGTCAAAAATTACATCTTCTACAACTTTGCTTCTAATTTTTGATATTTTCGCTTAAAATTTTTTGAAAATAAACACTCAAAATGAAGCGGAAGGTCAAAAATGAAGATTCTAGATTTTTGAACCAAACTCAACCAGCATGAGTAAAACACTAGTTACCATAAAGGTATGCAGTGAAACGCGTTTTGACTAGTAAGAATGCGTTCTTACTAAAAACGGGTTTTTACTTCAACATATATATATATTAATACAAAATGACAATTTTATCAATGACATATACTATTATACCTCGAATCTATTATACTTTATTTTTTTGAGTTAATTTTTGGCCCTTGTGCATTATAATTTTTTCATTGATCATTGTTTCATTGTCATTGTTGCCATATGTTTAGCGACCCCAAAATTTAGTCCCTCGACCCAAAATGGGGACGCGACCCATAATTAAGAAGCGCTCATCTAGCTTATACTACACCAATTGCGAAGCCCGCCTTCAGCTGGGCTCTTGTTAGCTAAGGGGGACAGCCCCCCGAATCTTCATCGATTAGGCCGCTTTCGTCATGCCTTTTTTACCCAGAAATCTCTTTCTTCTGAACGAAAGCAAAAAATAAACGAGTAGTTTTCAAAATCTCTGCAAATGAAAAATTCAAGGTTTCAAAAAATGCTTTCTTGGAAAAATGTATTAAAAAACCTTACGATGGTGAAATTACTAACTAGCCAATCAACTAACCTGGTCACAATTTTGACTTTTCTAATCCCAAAATTATAGATAATTAGGCGAATTTAGAAAAATTATTAATTTTAGAAATGATCGAAATTTTAAACAAAAAAAAATCAAATTGAAAGTTTTTGCCGAGAGTAGCAGAATTTTTATATATTGAAGGAGACAATAAAAGAGTGTGTCTTCTGCTGGAATTATAAATTTTATTTATTTATAACGAGACTATAGTTTCGAGGGCTTTGCCCTCTTCATCAGTCTATTACAATGTATTCACAGGAATTAATTTATGAATGAAAGTTTTACATTTTTCATGTGGTAAGGTTATAAATTACATAGAGTGGGCAAGTTAAGAATTGACACTATAGTCTCGTTATAAATAAATAAAATTTATAATTCCAGCAGAAGACACACTCTTTTATTGTCTCCTTCAAAAAAAAATCAATTATTAAAAGCTCAAATATAGACTGTTTTTTTAATATATATAAAAAATCTTTAAAGAATTAATTAAATATATTGATTTTTTAACTTTTATTAAATAATTATTTATAATTTTTATTTGTATTATATGTATAATAAGTAAGTATTTGTATTAAACGTAATTTCATCACCAAGACAATTTCTATCATTGTCTATATTAAAATATTTATTTGTTTAAGTATTGCTTTATATTAATTATAGTATATAAAGCAACTTTTTTCTTTTTTTAAAATTCATAAATTAAAATTCCATTTATAAAGAGAGAATCTCCCGAAACGTTTCAATTTTTATAAACGTTTGAAGTTAGGCATATATAAAAAGAGCCCCAAAATTTCATAAATTCACTTCAACCCCTTGTTCCACGTCAACCCATTCTTTCGACCGAACCGTCAATATTGTCTTCATATATCCTTATTTTTTGCCATATTCTTATTACCTCAAAAAAATTCCTATCCTTCTTTCCTTCGAAATTAGAAAAATAATTTTCTATTAAAAATTTCATCCCCTTTGTTTATTTTTATTTTATTTTTTGCTTTCCTTTTTGGGGTGAAAATTCAAACCTACTTTCACTTTTTTTTGACCATTTTTCATGCGGAAATTGGATGTCTCATACGGAAGAGGAAGTGGGAGGGTTTCAACCCTTAGGCAATGTAATTATTTTTTACTAGAATCCCTTATTTTACCTAGATTTTTTTGCCTGCTTCGAAGCTTCTATTATTTTTGCTACCTTAAAATTATATAATAAATAAGCAAGTAGGGTCTATTTTTTTCTACCTTTTCGATGAATTGTTTTTCCTGTATACTAGTGAGAATCAATTTCGACGCAAACTTACAAACACACATGCATCGAAATGACACGTAATCAATAAACTTAACATAACATTTAAGAAGATTTTTAATGAGAGTAGTAGATTTTTTAATTTAATATAAAAAGTCTTGCAAAACTTAATTGACTCTGTAGTTTATAATCTCCAACTTCAAGGATTATTTCTCACCAAATAAATTTGATAATTTAATCATTTCGATTTTTTACTTTATCATACGGTATGGTCAAGTATTGTAATCGTGCATGAAAAAAAAGTTCTTTTTGCTTCGTTTTTTCGAAATATCTCAAAAACTAATGAAACTATTTTGATTTAAAAATTTGGCGAAACCATGGCGTTTCGGTCTACAAGAAAGCCCAAATAAGTAAACATCGAAAAAATGATATTTTTTATTTAACTGTTTTGTCAAAATGTCTGTTTTAAGTACGAGCGTGCTTGCCCAAATTTTTGTGTACGCAAAAAAGCTCAAGAATATCAAAACCAAATTTCACATGTAATTTTAGTGCATTGAGATTGACCTTTTTTGGTTGAAATCGAATCTCAAATTAAGTGGTGGAGTTAAAAATTAAAATAAACCTTCAATATGTTTTATATTTATATTACTTCATTAAGTAGTTTCAGTCATCGCTGGTTGACTATCTCCAGTAGTAAATAATTTCGTCGAGTGTACTAAGTAATTCGCGACAATTTTCCAAACATAAATGTAAGAACAAATGACAAAATACAAGTAATTCGAGCTCCTTAAATGGTCATGTAATATTATCATTTTTATTGAAAAGTTTTTGTTTTGCCGAGAGTAGCAGAGTTGTTGATTCACAAAGAGAAACAAAGAGGTTGTCCTCTGCTTGATGCAAATAAACATACACACATATATATCGAGATGATATATTTGTAGGTGTATATATATATATATATATTATTTATTTGTTTGAGACTATAGTTTCGAAGACTTGGTCTTCATCATCAGTCTTTTTTAATTATAAATATTGTTTTTCATGGAGTCACTACCGTATGGATATTGACTCCATGAAAAACAATATTTATAATTAAAAAAGACTGATGATGAAGACCAAGTCTTCGAAACTATAGTCTCAAACAAATAATTAATATATATATATATACATATATATCATCTCGATATATATGTGTGTATGTTTATTTGCATCAAGCAGAGGACAACCTCTTTGTTTCTCTTTGTGTATCATTTTTATGTTACGTCCCAATCGCGCGTTATACTATATCTAAAAATTCACTATCAGGAAGATCTTTCTATTTATTTCCCGTTCAAGCTAAGTTATTTATTTTATTTTATTTTATTCTCATGGGTCATTCATAATATATAATATGCAGCCCAGGTGTTAAAAGAATTACTGGTGTCGGGTAACAGTGGAGTCAGAGACTGTCACAGAGTAAACCTCGACATTAAAAGAGTCCTTATCGCACTCTTGATACTTAAGTATAACAACTTTACGTGCTAAATTTCATTCTTTTGACTATAAAACATTTCACATTTATACATTACCTATTAAATTTTATATTCGAATTATATCCTAGACAAAATTTTTCGCACGATTCCAATCGCTTTTCTTAAACATTAAATTCTATTTCTAAATAGATTAGTACTATAACGATTTTTCATTGTAACCTTCTTAGTCTAATATATTAATATATAAATTTTCGATTTAGAGTTTTTGTCACGAATTTCCTTTTGTGATGTTTTTTTTTTATATATTTATTCTATAAATAAAATTTTAAGAACTAATGAGAACACCTGTATTATCAATGCTTAAATTAGTTATCTGGTTTTATTTTGTTGATTTTAGCATTAAATTATATGAACCATAAAAGTGCATTCTATTCAGGAGATTATTTACAACCTATTCATGTCAAAAATCAAGCAAAAGCCATCTTTTTCTTCTTTTTTTCTCAAACCTATACGGAAGTTTGTGCTTACTTCGATATGGTCCAAGATTTAATTTATATAGCGTCAATTTGAGGGTTGAATGCCTTATTCACATCTCCATGTTTGGGGGTAAATATTTTCCATGTGTTCAATTAGTTCTGGTGACCAGAGTGTTGGAGGAAAACACGGAAGATTGAGAAGTTCACTGAACTTAATGGCCAATATATCTAGGGTGACTTGAATGAGCGAAGAAAGGCTGGCTGCCTATTCAAAAGAAAAAAGGGCGGGCCCTTCAATGGTAAAAATATTCAAAAAAAAAAAATCTGGACAGGACAACAAGCTAATCTTGAACCAGAAGGGCACTAAATATCGCTCAGCATGTCACTTTATGATCTCTGCATCATGTCTCGGACAGTGGTCCATGTTAGGTTGTAAAAACTGCAATAAATCGGACAAAAAATCATGAGTGACAAAAAATTTAGGGATAATTGGTAAGTTTACATTAATGATTTAATTTTCACCTTCTGAGTAAAAAGAAAAAAAATGTATTTTTAAATTTTATAAGAAAAATAACAATTTTTTGTTTGTTATTTGAACACTGAAATTGAAATTTTATATATAAATAATAATAATAATAATTGTTTTGCTTCTTGATATCTTGATTCAAGCATTTATTCATTGAAAGTTAAAAAAATAGTTTTAATAAACTAATAATAATTATACAGTATACCTAAATATGGTGTGTTCTGGAGGAAATTTTTCTTTTGTACTGAGCGTTTGTAGAACTTTTTGCAGGAGTGCAGGCTTGGAGAGCTATATCAATAAATTTTTATCCAATTTTTTTTTTTACACGTATTGAATATAGTAACGCATCCAGGGCCGATGAAAGCTCACCTAGACCATGGGATTGAAGCTTATTTTGGGCCCCCTCTTATTAACTATTTGCTAAAATATATCTTTTTTATATAAATTACTGTACAGTAATATTAAAAATTATTCACTAATAATGAATATATTATATTAAATACATTACATTTTTTAATTTTGAGAAACGACCCGGGCTCCTTCAGAGGTGGGCTTCAGAACCACAGACCTCCTGCCTCCCTCTCGACGCCTCTCAATGCATCAATTCAAAAACACATTCAGAATGTATATAAAATATTATATTTTATATCTATACTTACTTTAGTGGAGAGGCAAGTCTCCCCTTAGGACACCCCTGTTTACAGGTATATATTTTACTTTTTTCTCATTCAATTCTCACACGTCATCAAGGACACATTTGCACCTGTCAGAATATAGTATCATTTTCTTGCAATTCAATAACAAGCGATTAAATTAATAGTAGATTCGCTTGGCTCTAACTAGCACTCATAATTACCTGACTCATCGTACTATAGAAACGTTCCGCTCTTTCATTTTTAGGTTTCCTTAGTAACTTTTCATCCTTCCCCTATACCATCTGTCATAGCTTTATAGATCGTGCAATTTTTTAACAATTGTGATGAAATTTAATAAAGTTTTAATTTTTGTGACGTCCCATGTATAGAGATATCGTAAAAAATTTGTATTGAAATACTCCCCCCCCCCCAAAAAAAAAGCACTTGATAACCCGTCCATAAATTACCTCACACGAATTTCAAGATTTTTCGACGACCTCTCTCCCTGTGTTACATTCTCCCACATTTTCATTGAGCCCCCTATTGTGTTGAGACATCACACTTTTTGCTAAAAATTGCTTATTTAGAATTTTTGCCTAGATTTATGCTACCAACAATTTCAGGTCGGAATAATAATAACCTGAAATTTAAAAAAATTATTTGAAAATTTTTAAAAAATGTTAATTTAACTTTTGTGACATCACAATTTTTAAGATCGCCGGGCTCCCCTGTCACATTTTGTCACAAATCTGAGATGCCCCTCCCCCCTTACTGTGGACGTAATTCATGGGCGGGCCCAATGAAAATAAATTTTTTGCACACTATTTTATGGGGAATCTTTGAGTATTGAAAATATGATACAAGTAGTTTAGTGGTAAAGTATTTTGCTTGCTAAAATAATTAGTTTGGATGACAAATAAAAAAAATAACTGAACTATGGGTATATAAGTCTCTATCTTATGTATGTATCAGAGATATTAACAAGGCGTGGTTTCTAATTAATTGTAATTGCGATAAGCTTCATTTGCACATAATACTTGATTCACAGACACTTAACATTATGGTCAACTAATAAACAAATCGATTTAACTAAAGTGCAGACAAACTTAACAGGCTCCTGTGTACCCTGTAATTTGAGCTCGGTGGGTGGGGGGGTTAATGTTTGTAAATCGCATATTTGGTGGCTTTTAAATAGACTGGGATTTTATCATTGTCTCCATCCATCTTTTGCAGCTCTACAACAACCTTCGATGGTTTAGGACTCAAATCCACAGATACCACCTACTTGTCTTTTACTCGCGGTACACTTGATGGACAGCCATTTATTTTCAAGCATGTTTTTTTTCTATCTTTGTCTATGTCTGGTTACACGCCAAAATATTTGTATTTACAAAATAAAGAACTGGGGAGTCGGGTTGTCCGAGCTGGCTAAGGCGCTGGGCCCGCTTCAGCATCGCTGATGACGTTTAAGCGGGAGGCCCAGGTTCGAGCCTTACTAGCATATAAAATTTCGATCGGCTAAAACTCGGCTCCCTCACTAACACTACTAACCCTTTACTGATGTGCTGTCTAAATGGGCTGTGTCCCATGTGACAATAAATAAATAAAAAAATGAAGAACTATTTTCTATCGTTAGAGCTTACGGTTGAAAAATGCAAAAAAAATCCATACTTTAAACGGGAAGCTTTTGAATAATCGTAGTAGCAAGCTAAAATTTGAAACATAAGTTAAGATGCATTTTCTTACTTTTTAACTCAAGAAAATTATTATCAAATCACCAAAATTCTTCACTTTTTCCTTTATTTTTCAAGAATTTAAAAGTCTATTTCGACTTTTATGTCTGCCATTTTCGGATAAAAATTATTAAAAATAATAAAAATAACACTAATGTTTACTTTATTTATATATTATATTATCCAGTACTTTACTCTCTCATGGTTGTATAAAATAATAATAATAGAATTATAAACCTATTTGAAATAATATAAATATACTTAAGCGTGTATTCAAGTCTAATACAAGTAACTCTGATTGCCAGGCGTGTAGTTTATTTTCAATATAGATAGAGCGAGGAGATAGCGTGGAATTTGACAAATTGCATTGTATCTATTGCAGTGGTGAATGGAACAATGTCCAGGTGGAATATCTTTCCACCTCCCGGGCAGACAATGTGTGAAACTAATGGCATGTGGCCGTCTCTCGGTACATGGACCGTTTGCCTGCTATCTCCTCCATGTATCGATAGATAAACCCTTTGAATAATAGACTCGGCTCGGTTTACAAAAATATACTAACCTGCCAGATAAAATAGGCAGCCATCAGCATTCTGTACAATTTGCCGAGTGAAGAGTGCGCAGGTGGGGGTTTTCAAAAGCGGGGTTTGTTTTCGGGGTGCAATTGTTTTCTCAAAGCCACAGAGCCCTAAGCCTTTTCCGGCACCTGGCACTTCTCAGCCACCCTCTGTGTAGAAATAATCTGCTCCGCATCAGCTGATGATCATCTCAACATATTAATTTACTTCAGCGAACTGAACGATGAATGCTCTTTCAACTGAAATCAAATCCCCCTATCATTTTGCATCAAACATCCCTCTTTCCAAAATTTAATCCATTATTTATACATTAAAACATTAAAAGATTTTATCTTATCGTTAAGAAGAAGAAGAATTCAATCTCCATTTAAAATTACATATTTACTTAGAATGACTGAAGGGAGGAACACCCTCACTCTGTTATTTTATAAAAATCATTGGTGCTTATAAAATTAGACCTTTGTTTATGGGAATAATATATTTTACACTCGAATAAATCGTTTCCACCGTTCTCAATGTATTAAATGAAACAAAAGGGGGAAATTTACATATATAAATATATGCATTGCACCAATGATCTTTTGAAAAGGCCTGATCTCATAGAAATTAATCAAGGTGGTGCAGTTAATTCTAAGGTGGGTGGCTATCTAATTATTATAAATTTCGACATTTGCTCTTAGTTCTAGGTGCATGAAGAAATCGCATACGTATACTGACTACTGAAGCGTACTTAAGTATTGAATTCACTAGAACTAGACGTCTGAAATTTGAATAAAAATTCTCAATCATATTTTTTCCTGTCTATCTGACTAAATAGATTACCCACAATTCTCAAGAAGACAAAGTTGCAAGAAGTTTGTTCTTACGCTAAAATACTTGTATTTTTAAAACAAATAACTGATAAGATCATGAGCCTTTCTATTTCTAGAATGTCGGTCTAGAAATGAAGATAATAATAAAAAAAAAAAGAATTTGCAATGTTGGGCTTTCTACTTAAATTTTTGAGAACGTGTGTTTGCATTAAAAACTCCTCCTCTTAATTAATTGTTTTTATTTTTAATAAGTTTACATGATTAAGTGATAAATTTAATTTTATGGTAAAGTTTTGAGATATTGTTAGCTCTTGAATTCTCCCTCTTGTAGTCTTATTTATATTATTTTTAACACGTTTGGCACAAAGTTGTGATGTCAAAAGATGTATAATTATAAAAAAATGCAAAAATAAATAGATAAGTAAACAAATAAATAAACAAACAGTCATTTCAACATACAAAAATAGATGGAATAAAATAAATAAAATTATAACATTTTGGCACCCTGAATATATAGTATGTACCTATATTCTATACCCATATTATTATTATATGATAATCTTTAATGTTATATACAAAATTAATTAAAATTATAGAAAAAATAAATTTAAGATTGTATCTTGGTTACTATAAAGATTTTCCTTTATTTGGGTTTCGATAGACTAACTTACATACTTATCATGAGTTTATTATTGGTAAATAAATATTTCACATGGGTATATAATTGAATTTTAGTCCGAATTTTGACCCTTCTAATAGTATTCAATGAACTACTTCCATTCACGCTTATAGAAAGAAACTCTTCTCTTCTCCATTCTCCATATAACCGTTTACCATCACTCAGTACGCTCCAGGCACGATTTACTATCTGCAAATTCCTATTAAAATTTGAAGAAAAAAAATCGACATAATTTTTATTGTATATTTATGTATCTCTGCCTGGATTATGAATTCAACAAAACATGAGAAATAAAGCTCCTAGAAAGTTCGTTCTGAAGACGAAAACTATCATCTTTTAGCATCAGAATTACTAGATGAAAAAATATGATCGTTATGTGAGAAACTCACAAACATTTATAGCTAGTGAGAAGTTAAATAAGCTGTACTTTTCTGCCAACTTTTACTTTACAGCTCAAACTATTCACGGATTAGTAATACAAGTCTATCTATTAGGTATATTTCGAGCGAGTTCACATACTTTAATTATTTCTGACGATTTTAAAACAAATTATTAGTTATTTTTGAAATATAAGCTATTTTTTAATGAAATAATTATATTTTAACTAATGAAATGGCTTAGACTGAAAAAAAAATCTACGGCGTAAAATTTCTTCAATAATAAATTGTGGTTAAATAGATGAAGGTACAACGATACAAATCCCCAAAGTTTTGTAGATACTGTACCGAGTTTTGAAAAGCTTTTTTTTCAATTTTAATTATAACATTTCACAAATCTAAAGAATTCTAATGATTTTTTTGTTGTTTTTTGTTTCAGGTCAGTTCTAATCACATTATGATTTTTCCATCAAGTACTCCGTAAGTATACTGACTCATGAAATATTTATTTTTTAAAACCTAAGATTAACTCATCAGAAAAAGAATAGTAGACAGTTCTTATAAAAGATTAGTTTAATAATACTTGCAGCTATCATTTTGGCTATCACGACAAATATCTGTCCTATAATGAACAAGAGAATAAAATCAAAACTTCCACCAATGTTAAAATAATTTTTCATATTTGAGTGACTTTAACTTGGTTCCTCTATCTTTTTGTCTTAATAAGTACAATCTTCAGTTCGAATTTTGATTTACTTCTATCGAACCGATTTTCTTGAATATTGCAGACATACGTATATGATATTTAATAAATTTAAGAAGTTAATAAGAAAATTATAATTTAAATTAAAAAATATAATGTAAACATAACAAGAAATCTCATAGCTTTCAAGATATTATTATAAGTCGAAGAGTATATTTTCTTTAATCTGAATTGTGTTCTCACCCGAACTTCAGAAGAAAAATTTCTAAGTCAAGTAGAATCTTGTGATCAAATTTCAACCCACTTATCAGATGCTCATTCTGTTTAAAAATGTCCCAAACAGGGAGAACTTCACAACTTTCATTTCCAAGTAGAAGACAATAGATGAAGGGCCATTATCTAATTAATTCCAAAATAATTCTACATAATTCCAAAGACGTGTACACCTAATTCCAATCGCGGTTCACCCCTCAGGAATAAATAAACAATTTTTAGTATTGAGACTTGAAAATTTATTTTTTACTTTTTAGCGCATATTGGAATAAAAGCGTGTTTAAAAAAAAGTTTTTTTAATACCTATATTTTTTTGACTTCACCTCATAAAATATGTAGGAGCTGTCATTATTTTTTTTATTTTCAAATTGCTACCCCTCTGCTACTACTTAATTATTAATTGATAAATTAACTTTCAAGTAGATCTTTAATACTCTCCCCTATCTATTACTCTTCGGCTCCGAACCCTCTCATTGGTGGAACGCTCTCAGGGGTGCATTAAATCCATCCGTTCGCGGATTTCGGCACATTTATTTATTTTTTCTCCCCTTATATATATTTTTTATTGAATTCCACTTGAGAGTGTCTGAGAGGTCTGAAACTCCATCCGCAGGATCCACACACATTCTTCTTATAACAAACATTAAAAAACCCATTTCCATCAAAGATTGGGGGAGGGTGGGGGTGTTATGTTTGTTCACGACTTGAAACCAAGCGAAGCGAGACGGGATCTGGAAATAGGTCCATCCGTAGCCTCACTCATATATACTGCATTAAGAGCAGACTAACACACACAGGTCGGGGCATATGTGGTCGCTTCTTCACCTACACAAAAACCAATCAGTGAAGTTGGACTTTTGTTCCCCAATTTTTACGTTCCATAAATCTTTCTTTAAATTTTGGAACCCTTTCCGGTTCGTGAGGTTATTCACTTCAAATAAATATTTTTTTACGCTATTTTATGATAACAAAAACAACAACAAGAGCCCATAAGCAAAAAAATAAATTATCTACCTAGTACCTACTTAAATTTTTTTCACCCTTTTTCATTCATTCAACCCCATCGTTAGAAAAAAAATTATCTCCCCGGCATGGACAAAAAACATTTTTTTTTTCTATTAAGAGCATTTATCTTTATATCTTGCTGCTCTATTGTTTATGTTTTATTTATCAGTATTGTTAAACAATCTACCTAAATGCTTAGCAAAGAAACAGAGCGTAAATATTTAGAAGGAAGTAATGGAAAGAAAAACATCTATAAAATAACAAATCAGTTGATTTAAAAGTTGACATTTATTGGAACCTAAAATTTTTTTATCTTTCTTGTTTTGATTACTTGAATGAAATCTAAGGGCCTCATCTCGTTGAACGAAACACAAGCCGCTTAGATTTTGGATTTTAAGCTAAATTCAGCCCTGTTATATTGGCTAGAAGACCATCTGATCTTTTGTCAATTCTACGGTATGATATTAATTACAATTTCAGTTCTACTGCTTTCTTGTTTTTACTGGAGTTGAGTGTTGATGTCCAAAGACTCACTCTCAAAGATAAAGCCCTCTGAAATTGCAACCGCTAGTCTTCTTAAGGGGAGATGCTAAATTGATTGAATGTATTCCAAATGAAACGAAATGGTGATTTATGATACAATATTATGTAAATGTAATTAATTAATCTACTACTAATATTGAATTCATTTTTTTTATTTTTATTAATTAATTAATTTATTTATCGGGATATGAAATATCTAAAAAATGGAGGACAGTCATAATTTTTTTTATATATCTGTGTCTGTCTGTCTTAATTCCTATACACACGATATTTCAAAAGTAGTTCGTTCTGGTACCATCATGTTTGTATTTTCAAAATGTAATTAGTTTTTCGGCTTTCAAAAATTCAGAAAAAATCTAACTACTTGAGCTAATATGATCAAATTCGACACACAAGTTTTTACTAATAATAATAATAATCTGCATATATGTGGGAGCACGGCGCGGCGGTTAAATCTGTCAAGAAACCTTTGACCAAATAATTGTCGAAACACCACAATTTTAAGATAGTTTCGAGTCGTGAAAAAGTTTTTACTTTTTTCTTCAATTTAAATAATGCCGACTAAATTATTAAAAGATTGAAAATTTATCAATACTTAAAAAAAGTTAATCGTTAAATATTATTCTTTTAAGGTAATATTTATATCCAAAACAATTTCCAGTAATCTCAAAAATATTTATATATGTAATTAATATAGAAAATTTTTCAAGAAACTTATTATATTCAAAATGTTTAAATTTATTAATTGTTTTTTTTCAATCATTTTTTTCAATTATCTACTTATTATCTACTTTAATATTTAAAATAGATTAGTGGAAAAACTGAACCCAGACCAAGATCCGTTTTAATAGCCTCTGATAATGAAATGATGGCGGTTGAGTAAGCGGTCATCGGTCATTAAATCAAAATGAAAACATCGGGATTAATTAACAACCCAAACAACGGATGTTAAAAAAAAGAGAAATCGATAAAATATATAGCAGATGGGATTACAACACTCACACCTCAGTTCATAGAAATGGATCTTAATAGAACATTTAGTGGATTCATAGAGTTAACATAATCATAATAAAGTGGATTTATTAGCATTGATTAAAGAGAGATACGTATAAACAAAACACCTTGTCTAGAAAAATGTAGTCGATCGAAATAGAAAATAAATTTCAATAAATTAATTTAAAGATATTTGGAATTCTAACATATTTCTGGCACAGGTGTTAATTTAAAATAATTTTCCAACAAATTGATAATTACTGAAGAGACAGCAGCTGAAGTGTATACAATTGATATAATCTTTATTGAAGACATATATTGATTAAAATATTGGTAATTGTGAGTGTGTGGATAAAAATTTAAATTTAAAATTTTTAATATTAAATGGAGAAAAGGTGAAAAGGTTTTCAAGACGCGGTAACTACATTTTCTCCAAATTTTAGTGACTTAATCAGCTAACGGCTCGATTGTTTTTCGTGGTTTTATTTAACTTAGTTTTTTTTTGTTTATCTGTTTGTCTTGATAGAATTTTGTAATCGAATTTAGATTTAATTCTAGCTGATTTTCTTTAAATTTTGCATACACACTTATTTGAGATGATATGATAAAAGAATAAAAACAAAAATCAACTACTCGAAACTGGGGGTTTGGGGATGCAAAAATTAAAATTCTAAACTCTTTCCCTGATCTGAACCAAACTTTACATAGCTTAGGAGCATGAGAAGCTATTGGTGAATATATAAACTACTCAGGTACTTTTTAGGACCCTATGAAAATTAATGGTGCATATCAACTACCCAAAATGAGGGTTTAAGGGAACTCAAAAATTAAAGTTCTAAGCCCTTTGTCTGATCTAGACCAAATTCAACAAGTTACCCTTTAGAACCCCGCGGAACCATTGCTTCGAAAATTAACTATCCGAAAAGTCTTGTAAATTTCAAAGATTACAATATACGAAATAAAAATATATAAAAAAAAATAAATAAACAGCTTTATTTTAAAATTAATTTTTCTGTAAACATTTAATTACTCACATGAAAGCATGGGCGCTTTTAGCTTTAAATAAAATTTTTAGTCATATGAGCAAGCATATTTTTAGAGTACTAAAGAAAAATTTATTTTCTGCTTTAAAATTGAAGCAATTTCGCTAAAAAGTTTTTTTTTAATTAAATTAAGCCAAGAGTGGTTTATAGTGAAACATGTAAATTAAAAATTAAAATGTTTTTGCAGTGTTTCACAGAAATGAAAGATCTAAAAAGTTTTCATAACCTCAAATACATACATTAACATTTAGGGAAAGGTGTGTTGGTTTATAGTGAAACATATTAAACACAGGAGTCTTTAACGGGTTATAGTGGTGTTTCACAAGTAAAAATGAAAATTAAAAAGATTAAAATATTATTTTAATTATATTTTTGGAGTTTTATTTTAAATACTCTATACATACATATTTCGGGTTTTTAGCCCGTCATCAGGAGTTTGAGTTTACAAAAGACTCACAATTGTATTTTGCAATTTTGCTATTTTGTAAACTCAAACTCCTGATCATCATCATTGAGTATACAGTCCTAAGACTGGTTTGATGCAACAATCCGTCTCCACTCGACTCTGTCCTCCGCCAGCTGTTTAACCTCTCTAAATGTCTGGCATCCCATATCTCCAATTATTTGGTTGAAATATTCTAATCTGGGTCTTCCCCTTCCCCTTTTCTTTCCCACCTCCCCCTCCAAGATATCCCTAAGCAGTCCCCCATGTCTCAGTGTGTGCCCCATCATCTGACCTCTTCTCTTCTTCAGACTCTTCCACAAGGTTCTTCTTTCTCCGATTTTTCCAAGAACTTCTTCATTTGTGATTTTATCCATCCATTTGATATTCATCATTCTTCTGTAGCACCACATTTCGAAAGCCTCCAATCTCTTTCTCTCCGCTTTTCCAATTGTCCAGGTTTCACACCCGTACATGGCTATGCTCCATACATATGTCTTCAATAGCAACTTCCTGTTTGCTAAGCTGATTGAGGAGGAGCATAGTAGTTTTTGTTTTGAATTAAACCCCATTTTTGCTTGGGCAATTCTTGATTTAATTTCGTTTTTGCTCCTCCCATCCCATGTTATTTTACTTCCTAGGTAGCGGAATTCCTTAACTCCTTCTAGGTTTTCTTGGTTAATTTTGATGCATTCCTGTCTCGTTTGTTCTTTTTTTGTACATACTAGGACCTTGGTTTTATTCTTGTTTATTTTCATTTTGATTTCTTCTATTAGGATTTGGTTAATTCCATTCAAGGCGTCCTCTAATTCTTTTTTATTGCTTCCTAGAAGGGCAATGTCATCGGCAAATCTTAACATAGCGATCTTTTGACCTTGGATTTCTAACTCAACCCAACTCCTGATGATGGGCCAAAAACCCGAAATATGTATAGACTCTATAAATATAATTAAAATAATTTTTTAATCTTTTTAATTTTAATTTTTACTTGCGAAACACCACTATAACCCGTTAAAAACTCTTGTATAGGGTGTTTTTTTTAGAGGTATAGAACTTCGAATTGAAATAAAACACAAGAAAATCGTTTTAATGTCCATCAATTTGGCTTTATTGGAAGGATAATTTTATGCCATTAATGTTTAAATATGATGCAATGCGTCGTGATTTTGGTGTATGGGCCGAAAATGAGATTGATCTCGATGCTGATTTTCATCGCAATATTTTGTTCAGTGATGAGGCTCATTTTTGGTTGAATGGCTACGTCAACAAGCAAAATTGCCGCATTTGGAGTGAAGAGAATCCACATGAGACCCTTGAGACGCCATTACATCCACAAAAACTGACTGTTTGGTGTGCTCTATGGGCTGGTGGAGTCATTGGGCCATACTTCTTCCGAAATAATGCTGGAGAGTCAGTTACCGTTAATGGAGACCGGTATAGATCCATGATAACCGACTATTTTGTTCCCGAATTGGATGGCATGAATGTGGATGAGTTGTGGTTCCAACAAGACGGCGCTACATGCCACACAGCGCACGTCACAATCGATTTATTGAAGGAAACATTCGATGAGCGCATAATTTCGCGGAATGGACCTGTCAATTGGCCACCAAGATCGTGTGATTTGACACCATTGGATTATTTTCTTTGGGGATATGTGAAGTCGCTCGTCTACGCCAACAAACCAGAAACGTTAGGGGACTTGGAAGCCAACATTCGTGGCGTTATTGCCAACATACGGCCCCATATGCTCGAAAAAGTGGTTGAAAATTGGACCTGTAGAATTGGATTTATTCGAGCCAGCCGCGGCGGCCACATGCCCGAAATCATATTTAAACATTAATGGCATAAAATTATCCTTCCAATAAAGCCAAATTGATGGACATTAAAACGATTTTCTTGTGTTTTATTTCAATTCGAAGTTCTATACCTCTAAAAAAAACACCCGATACATACTTTATTTCGGGAAATTTTAGTATTTTTTTAAAAATTGATTTAATTTAATATTACACTTAATACAATCAAGTTATTTTACAATTATAAGTAGATACAAAATTAAAATGTCTAAGCGGACACACACACACATGCACACACACACTTCTTTCTATTAATTTTATTCCACGGGCCGTATTTATTTCATTTCTATATGACCCGGCGGTCCGGTGACATGTTGCGTTTTTCTATCGCTGCTTCCGAGGACAACAACTAGATAAGGTATCACCACCACATTCCTTCTTCCACTCTCGTCCTGTCTCCCTTGGCACACTATAAAACGAAAATATTTCAATTTTTATTTTCCTTTTTGTTGGTTTCTTTTTCTATCTTACCTATCTCTTTCGTATCTTTTTTCCTGTTCTTTTATTTTTCCTTATTTGATTTAAGACTTCATAAATAAAACAAGTAGGCTTCCATTTTTGGATCGAATTTCCATTTATAGGCTCAATTTATCTATTTCGTAATTTCGAGTTTCTTTATCTCTTAATGAATTATTCTAAATAACAAAGACAAAAAAAATATTTCCTAAACAATTTTAAATTGATATTTTAATATAATCAATAAATAAACTTTTTCTCTCCTATAATTGAATTCTTTCAAAAATTATGTTTTTAAATGGTAAGAATACATCAAATTCAATAACTATACTCGTATAGTTAAAATTAACTTTTGCATCATAGAAGAAAGGTATTTTGACCCTATAAATATTCAAGGGATGATTGAATCAGAGTCGACGTGATTTTTTGATAAATTAAAGTTGTATTCATATGTCTAGAAATGCTGAAGCTAAAATATTATTTAATCAAAAATATAAATTATTAAAATTCTCATCCATCAGCTTGGAAAATGTATTTTCTTGATGACTACTCTTATGAACATGGCCCTGTATATGGGGGTGAAACAAGACGATATAACTAATTATATAGATATGAGCAGCAGATAGAAAGAATATGAGGCTTTTGATTGTGTGCTATATGCGATTTCCGTGAATTTAATGGCTACACCTCAATTCTGGGAACCCCTAGTATTTAGACAACTGAATTGACAGAACAGTTAAGAGTATGCCTACCCTGAGAAAAAAGGCGCAAGCCGTTTCTCAATTTTTACTTTATCCAATGCGAAGCAGATAAAGTAATGGATCGATCTCACTCCAAGCTCGACTTTAAGGAATCCTCAGGTAAAGAGAACGGAAACCATGGTCTCAATCAAAGTCACAAATTGTAGTATTCATTTAGGTTGAATTTTAACAAGTGACGGTTTTGCTAAAAATTACACACGGTACTTATATCGATTTAAACTTTGCTTAATATAATCATACAAAAAAAATTAATAAATAAAACTGAGTTTTAGGATATATTCTGATTAAGTCAAACACAACTTCGAGCTGAAAACACAGATTAAGATAATTTTCTTCTTTTTAACGCCTATATTATATTTTATATCGGGTCTTCAATTATCTAACATCCATGAATTGGCGTTAAATGAGCTTCTGACAATCTCCTATATTTTCCAGATACGCCAAGTAGCGATGTTTGCTAGTCTAAAATCTAAATAAAGGCATGATTATTATTCTGTCGGTTTCTCTTTGATATTTCAATCATTCCTGATAAGCATACCACTTTAATAAATCGATAATATATATCTTTAGAGAATGTTAATCTCTTGACTTAGTATATATATCTATATGCAGTTGTCAACTTTCACTATATGCTAATAACAGTTCAAATTACAGTGAAACTCCGATAGAGAGAGAGAACATTGCTTATTATTAAAATATCCCTCCCTGAAGTCCAGTTTTTAAATTATAGCCAACCTGTCTTGAGAGTATTTAACCCGATCGATCTGAAACTTATATAAAATGCGGTATTTATTTTAAATTATGCGTCGGATCGTCAGCCGTTTTTTTTTTCTTTTTAATTTTCGTTCTCTCTCTTTATCATCTTAACATACAATCTAATCCGAACGAAGAGGATGAAGGGGGAAAATTTAATATCTATAATTTAATGAAATTTTATTGAAGACCAGTAATCTGAATATTTTAGCAAGAAATATCTTTCTTATTGTAATCAAAGTTAAATGAAATAACTTGCTAATGAGTAATTTTAGAGAGAAAAAAAATATAAATAATGTGGGACTCTTTCGGGGAAAACCTTTAATTAAGAGCTAAACGTGGAGTTTCATCCTCGAAAAGCGCCATCTCCAATTTCAACATACAATGTTTTAATAAATACATAATATAATTGACTGTTTATTAGCACGAATACTTTGGAAACTACCGACCTCCATAAATATGAAATAGAAAAGGATATTGATTGAAAATCATGCATTAATTTCGGAAACCAAAGAAAATTTAATTTTCATTAATTGAACCTGATGCCATAAATTGAGTCTTACGAGCCATAATTTATAGGAAAATAATACTAAAGTTCTTTTTATTTAGATAAGTCAGGTCTGTTATAAATGTTAAATCGGTATCGCTTCTTCAACAAGTTAATAGCTTTTTGGTACTTGTACTCACTTCCTGATGAGGTGAATACAACATTTCTGACATATAGTAATAATAGGGTTCTGTTTTACTTTTTAAAAGGAACCCTAAAATTCATCGATAACATCTCGGATACAGTAGAAGACAATCTCCTCCCCCCCCCCCCCCCAAAAAAAAAATAAAAAAATATAATAAGTTAATGGAGACTCGTGGAAGGGTCCACAGTGATCTTGTAGCCAAAGTTTCCGTTTATATATATTATTGTTGTTGTAGAATGTTGAGGTATTTCGGAAATACCTCAAC
>JALMQS010000085.1:5983378-6192144 GCA_024734495.1 Forficula auricularia | reverse complement strand
TGACTTTTATTTCAATTTTATTTAATCCAGGCTGCAAATACCTTAGAAATCATCCATTTTTTCTCAATTTAAATTCAATAAATTGATTAAAGCTTTGGTGGTTGAATTTTTATCAGAACTTTTGGAAATAAACTACATTATGCACTGTTTAATGTATTTATTAAAACACACAGAATTAAACGACGTTTCAATCACTTCATCTGTGATCGTTTTAATCAGATACCATTGTAGAGGCCTGCATGCAACTGAATCAGCGTTTGACTTTTAGGGGCCGTCCATAAATTACGTCACACATTGAGGGGGGGGGAGCGGTATCTCAGATTTGTGACAGAGGAGCCCGGGGATCTTAAAAATTTTGATGTCACAAAAGTCAAATTAAAAAATTTCAAAAATTATAGGTTATCAAAGTGATAGTGTGACTTCATAATACAGAGGGCTCAATGAAATGTGACACAGGGGGCTAAAAGTCCTGAAATTCATGTGACATAATTTATGGACGACCTCTTACTGAATTTTTGAAATATACTAAATTAGGTATTTCAAAAATTCCGCAGGCCTCTACACTGGTATCTCTGGCGATTAAAACGATCACAGATGAAGCGATCGAAACGTCGTTTATTTCTGTGTGTATGTATTTGTTAATATTTTAATAAATGTTGTTAGAGTTCGTGGCTGTGATGAAACTGTATTAGATGAAGGAGGAGATATCAGCCAAAGATGGAATCACTGGGTTCAATAAAAACCTTTAATAAGACGTTTCGGCCATCTTCAGTCAATTAGGCTAATTTTTTTTTTTTTACAAATGGATGTTAATTGATATATTTTTTATAAAAAATTATAAGTTGACCAAGTTGGTTGTTTAGACTTACAGTTATACACAAAATGCGGTACACATATGTGATCGAACCAAGCCTTGTCAAAAATAAAAATTCTTTTAGCTTCATGTGAATTTATAACATGAAGAATTCTTAACTAAACAAAATAATTTAAATGACAATCTTAACATTTTGACAAATAATAATAATAGTAATTCAAATAACCAGGTCGGACCATACTATTCTGTTTCTTATATTCCGGGCATATCCGAAAAAAATAAGAAAACTTTTTAAAATTTACAACGTGAACATTGCCCCAAAAAAAAAAAAAATATAGACATTAATAATAAAGATCCAACCCCTAGAGAATTATGTAATAATATTGTCTAAAAAATTAACTGTCTAGATTGTCCACCAAATTCTAGCACCTATATAGGGCAAAGTTCACGTTCACTAAAAATTAGGGTATATGAACATAAATTAAGTGTTCGAAATAAAAAGTGCAACACAGCACTCTCCACCCATGCAGCTGAAGTCATTCTTTTGGTTACGATAATGCGCGAATATTGACCAAGATTGATAACTACTATAAAAGATCCATAGCCGAAATGCTATATATAAAAATAGCAGGTGAAAAAGCTATCAATTTTAAAAGAGATTGTATGTTTCTATCCAATATTTACACATCTATCCTGTGTGATATGAGCCAACAGTTGTTTTCTTGGTCTTAATATATAGAAACTTTTTTTTTTTTTATACTAGAATTTGTATAATTTGATTGAATGAAAAAATGCATGTGATTTAAAAGTAATTAGATTCTAATTTGGATTTTTGTTTGTAAATAAATAATGATGGGATATATGGTATGATGACATCACATAATGGTCAAATATCTAATTATAATGTAATATATAGAAAAAATTTATATAAACTCATTACTTTCATTCTGAAACTTTTGGGTCCAGGCACGTTATAAATTCACATGATACTAAAAGAATTTTTATTTTTGACATTTTCGATCACATATGTGTACCGCATTTTGTGTATAACTGTGAGTCTAAACAACCAACTTGGTCAACGTATAATTTTTTATAAAAAATATATCAATTAACATCCATTTGTAAAAAAAAAAAAATGTTTAGCCTAATTGACTAAAGATGGCCAAATAAAATTCAGGCCGAAACGTCTTATTAAAGATGTTTTATTGAACCCAGTGATTCCATCTTTGGCTGATATCTCCTCCTTCATCTAGTACAGTTTTAATAAATACATTAAACAGTTCATGATGTGGTTTATTTCATAAAGTTAAATTTAATACTCACTATTCCAGAGATACCTAGCAAAATGTAAAATATAGATAATAGATCTAACGTGTAGCGCGGATGTCTACTCCCTTCTCAAATAGTAAACAAATGAATACATAAAAATCCATTTAGATAATAATATAAAAATATGATTTTTGAATTAATCATCGCGTAAATGATTTTGAAGGAATCAATCAGCGAAAAAAACAGTTGAATGATTGAGATGACACAATCTGCTGACAAAGATGAATTGGAAATGACAGTCGGTGAATAGGAATTGCCACGAGACTTAATTGCATTCAGTGACAAAACAATATGAAATTGATGACCTCAGGCTCTTCTGATCGTCACTGGCAATACTTAAAAGAATTATTCGTTGAGAGAAGAGAGGGCCGAAGACGAGAGAATTTTAGTGGATTGTTTTCTCAGGTTGTTTTGTTTTATGTGATAATAATTGAATTCTTAACAGCTGAAATCTATCCACCATCCTTCATTTTATAAGTGAAAAAAAATGCTGAATAAAATAGAAAAAGTACAGCGTGTGAAACAGGAATCAAATGTAAATAATCAATTTAAATTTACATATTTGAGGACATTGATTTATTAAATATTGAATAGTAAAATCCAATAAGAATTTATGACGTTAAGAATAAATTTGAGTAGTTTGTGACAACAACAAAAAAAGACAAAATAATTTTATTGATTTGTGATTTTGGACAAGAATTTATCTATATATATCCAATTATCCATCTATCTCATGGGTTGGGGAATTTTCTTAGCTATTACCCCAAAATATACGATAAAATGAATGTATTATAAAAATAAAATAAAATAAAAAGCTACACGAAATAAAAAAAATGAAGATAATAAACAAAATTAATCAAATAGTCAAATTGAACAAAGAATTTAATTGAATTTTTTTCATTATTGAAAAATAATATCAAAATCGGGCTTTTTGGTGTAAGGTCACTTTGAATATCCTCTTTGGGCTTGTGCGATTTTTATTTACTTATTATTATTTTTTTAATAATGATATTGATACAAGAAGAAGTTGCACCAAAAAGGTACAACCTCTGTAGCCCGCGGTGGACCCTTGTATCGTGAAGATAAGAAGAGATATGGGGATTGGGTAGGAGTCGAAGGTATCTGTAGATGCGGGTCTTGAAATTTGATGTATTAATGTTTATTCAGCCCTCATTATTTGCAAAATTGTAATTTTTTACCCCACTTGGAATAATTTACTCCAGTTCGCCGACACACCCCATCATTCTAATAAAAATTATATAAATATTTATTTATATATTTATATGAAACCTTCAATTTCTAAAACGATTTTGGTGAAACAAACTTTATTATCCATTTTCTTGGAGAACAAAAAAAAAAACGATCTAAACAGGATTCTACATTGGAAAAAATAATTTGATATGGTTTGTAATAAAACTTGCTTTAAACTTTAATAACAAAGATGACCAATTTATCCGAAGTTCTTTAAGCTCTTTTACAGATATTTTGAATGAATGAATGATTATCTACAACCTCCAATGGACTATAGTTCAAAGATATACGTCGCGTCGTCTGGAAGAAGTATTTCTTCCCCATCAGCTCAGCTCTGATTAGTTCGAACCCCAGGCAGTTGATAGGAAGAAAATTAACCTCATTTTTTATTTTAGTTATCACCTGGACAAGTATCCTAACGCATTGATAAACGATTGTAAATGGAAACTGATTGATGGGTAATAATTTTCATGCATTAGTAGAATCGGTTTTTAGACAGGTATGTCCTAAAAGACAAAATGTTTAGGAATCCATTAAAATTTTTAATGGATTCCCAAAACGAATTTGATTAATTCAATGAATTAAATTATTCATTAATATATTATTATAGATTCAAAAAATTGAGACGATGACCAGTCTATCTGATCCTCGAAATTAGGCAGCACGTGGGTAGTTCTTAGATGATTTCATATAAACGCCATATGTTGATGGCAAATAAGCATTTATAAAAAAATCACAGGGTTGTATCTCGGACCTATTGCATGCGTCTAATTCATAGGTTCACCAATACCATCCTATTTTCAAGCTCGGCCTTTCCTCATCATATCGATTATTTGAATTCGACTTCCGAGACTTATTTGATTTTTCTTGGTGTGTTTATATGTTTCAAATGTTTCCAGTAGCTGATTTATCTTTGCTTTAAATTCACTTCAAAACGCTATTTCACATCCATTCAACTTACGTATGCTATATACTAAATTCAAATTTGTAAATTTGTAAATTTGTAAAAGATGGAATTGAATTTCGGTTTTATTGTCACTAGAAGCCCAAAAGTCCCAAAAAATTATTGGTCGTTGCATGTGTGTTCCAAATTTTGGAAGTAACGAAATAATTTAATGAGTAATACATTAGTGATACCTCGTAATAATGGAGTTTCGATTTTTCTATGGCGTACAATGGGATTTGGACACCCCTTGCCCCTCTCCTAACTACGCCCATGTGTGTGTTTGCGTACCTCCCATATTTCAGCGACAGAAAGTCGCAGATCAAGGAAATTTAAAACTAATACTAGAAATCGGCTAGAAGAATTACAGTAAGTTTTTGGTTGAAATCGTGTTCTTTCGTGTCTTTAAATTGCAAAAACTTTTGAAACGCCTATATTTCAGCAATGTTAAGTCGTAGAGTCATGAAATTTTAAATATAATTTCTAGTATCTGCTAGAACAGTGGCTATTGATCTTTCATCACTCGAGACATCTTAAATAATTTAGGATATTTTCTAGTTCTTACTAATTTACTAACATTGAAAGTTTTTTTTGCCGAGAGTAGCAGAATTTTTATAAATTAAGCGAGACAATATAAGAGTGTGTCTTCTGCTGGAAAAATAAATTTTTTTAAATTTATTTATAACGAGACTATAGTTTCGAGGACTTTGCCCTATTCATCAGTCTTTTACAATTGATTCACAGGAATTGGTTTGTGGAAGTATTGTCTTGCTATAAATAAATTAAAAAAAATTTATTTTTCCAGCAGAAGACACACTCTTTTATTCTCTCCTTTAATTTACTATCAATTAGTATTTATATTTTTTTTAATGCATCAATAGTAGTTTCATTTACTGAATATAGTTATGGTATATAAAAAAAACAAACATCTATTAAGATCTTTAAGAGCAAAATCTTTTTTTCTTCATTCATAGTTAATTTTGATATATGGGGAACCCATAAGCCTTTGAGGGTTGTTGGTATTAATTATTAACAAAAGCAATTTTTTTGGATCGAAATTGCGAGGATAATATTAAAGAGAATATCACTGAAAATCGTGTAGCACATATACTATTTTTCTTTTCTTTGTATTAAATATATAGTATTTAACAGATGTTTTCTAGTTTTATGGGAAAATGGAGGAGGAAGATTATTCGCCCATGACCTAGGAGCGCGAAAGGTCTTTCATTAAAATAAAACTCATAACTTACACACCTCTACTATTATATATTCTATTAAGTGTTTTGACTCGGTTTGCGATCTGTCAGCAGTTTGATGATTCCGAGCATCAAGCGAACAGAGAAGAAAAAAAACGAACGAAAAAGGTTTTGACCTCACGGGTCCATCCATGGTTCCCGACTTTCGACCGTGGAAAATATTGCAAAGCGAAATCCCGTTAAGCAATTCACTCCATTGGATTAAATTGAATAAAAATTTTCAGTTAATGCATAGAAATTATAAAAAGCGTGCAAACGACCAAAGATATTTGTTTTAATATTATATTAGGTACGGGTATATATAAAATTTTCAAGGGGTCAATGTGCTTAAATTAAATTTGAAATCAAAAGAAAGGATTGAATGCAAATCCGCAGTCCGTGTCAGATCTATCCATTTTATATAATAGCTTTAGTCTGACAAGGAATGCAGCAGACAGGCAAGCAATCAGGCGTCATTCTGACGTGCTGCTGATAGCAGCTCAAAAAGTGACAAATTTATGTTGCCAACGAACTAGCGGCGCGCTCTCATCTATACGCTTCGTGTGTTAATATCTTAATATGAGATTGAAATTTATGCAAATAATAAGATGTACTTTGTTACTTAACGACTCGTGAGTTTGTTATACCAAATAGGAATTACATATTAATGAGCGTCGTTGTTTTTCACATGAACATATTGAAGCTTTGGTAGCTAGATTGATGATTGAGAAGCTGTTTTTTTTGTGTGTGTGTGGAGGGGGTCATTTTGTTAATTAATTCGACCCTTGGACTTGGAGACTGAAAATTAGCATATTAACCGGATATAAGACGAGTCTTATTTTTTACAATTACAATTAAAAAAAAGGAAAAAGCGGCTAAGTATGATTGGAACTTCTGTTCTTTTATGAATTAAATTGGATAAAAATTAACAAATTCTTATTTTTAGCTAATTAAACATCAATTATTACTTACCTAGTCTTTTTTAATACTGCTACTGAGCTATCCTAGAGAAAATATATTTTCAATAATTTATAAGATTACAGGTAACCGTAGTTCTACGGGACCCTAGTGAAAACGGTTATATCGAGATGTTATTTTTTATGAAAAATTTTGTAGAAAAGTGATAAGTTTACGAGTTATGTGAATGTAAATATTTTTCAATATAAAAATTATATTATATAAATTTTTTTAATCAAAAAATATAGAATTTGGTTGATGGCACGAATTTCAATAATTTTTTTCACATTCAATCTAAGGGGCTTTATCTAAAACCGCTTTTATTTTTGTAAAATAATATTTACTTTTCTCACAAAAAAATATTTAATTTTGAATGTTTAATCCTCTCTAGATATTTAAAGCTAATTATAGATAATGAACTTTCTTAAATAAATAAATAAATCTTAAAAAAAAGTAAATTAAATTATCAACACTTTTCTTCATTAGAATTTTTTATCTGTAGAATATCCTAGATAGGTCGTTAGAGCAATATTTATCCAACATTCCACAAAAATTTCACCACTGCCTAGCCCTTTGAGGTACACAAATTTATATAATGACTTTTATTAAAAACATTTAATATAAAACAGAAAAGTTAATATGACTGAAATGTCTAAAATCAATAGTTTACGCGTTAAAAAATATTCCAATACTGGAGAGTGAATGGACTTGAATCAATAACGAATAATGTATCTCTGTGATAACAGTCCAAGATAATTATAAATAAGAAAGAGATCGGTCTTATTTTGTAAATTTCATCTATATGGAGGTTCATAGTACCTTTTTAATACGAGAAAATAGCATTTTGATTAAGAATTTTGTAGTTTAAAGGAAGTTGTATGAAAAGATTCAATTTCTTCTCTCCGGAAGCGAATCAACAAGAAATGCCAAAAAGTTTTATTTTTTTTCCTCATTGGATAATTATTCAAATCTATTGAAGTTTCATATCTGTGTGTTATTTTCATTTTTCTTTTATATTAAATAATTATTATTAGAAAATTTGCATTTTAAAGGGAAGTTTATTTGAAGTTCAATTTGAAAAAATGCTAATAACTCGGTTGAAAATTTTTTTGAAAATATAAAATTAATAGAGATTATAAAAAAATCAATTCTTAATAATTAGATTCAATTTTGAACGAAATCGGTTAAGTAGTTTTTGAGAAAATGGTCAAAAACCCCGAAAACCGTCTATGAAAGGCCGGTTTAGAAGCCTTTTAAAAATTCACCTCCATGTCACAAGTCAATATTTCTTTACATATGACTTTTTTAACTTTTTTCAAAGGCATCTCGTGCTTTCAAAAAACATGTTTTTTTGACGGTTCAGATAGTTTTTGGCCATTTTCTCAAAAACTACTTAACCGATTTCGTTCAAAATTAAAGCTAATTATTAATAATTGATTGTTTGATAATAACTATTAATTTTTTATTTAAAAAAAAATTTTCAACCGAATTATTAGCGTTTTTTCAAATTCGACTTCAAATAAACTTCCCTTTAAAATGCAAATTTCCTAATAATAATTATTTAATATAAAAGAAAAATGAAAATAACACACAGATATGATATTTCAATAGATTTGAATAATTATCTAATGAGAAAAAAAATAGAACTTTTTGGCATTTCTTGTTGATTCGCTCCCGGAGAGAAGAAATTGAATCTTTTCATACAATTTCTTTTAAACTACAAAATTCTTAATCAAAATGATATTTTCTTATATTAAAAAGGTACTATGAACCTCCATATAGATGAAATTGATAAAATAAAACCGATCTCTTTCTTATTTATAATACTTTTGTCCTGTTTTATCAAGAGGCTGGATCGCAAGTCACCCGGCAGCAGCGAGTCATTTGTTACGGTTTTCTAGCTTTTTACCATTTTTCTCAAAAAGTATTGAATCGATTTCGTTCAAAATTGAATTAAATTATTAATTATTGATTGTTTTATAATAGTTATTAATTTTATATTTTTAAAAAAAATTTCAACCGAGTTATTAGCGTTTTTTCAAATTGGATTTCAAATAAACTACCCTTTAAAATGCAAATTTCCTAATAATAATTATTTAAATAAAAGAAAAATGAAAATAACAAACAGATATGAAATTTCAATAGATTTGAATAATTATCTAATGAGAAAAAAAATAAAACTTTTTGGCATTTCAATTCGATTCGCACCCAGAGAGAAGAAATTGAATCTTTTTATAAAATTTCTTTTAAACTATAAAATTCTTAAACAAAATTATATTTTCTTATATTAAAAATGTACTGTGGATCACCAGATAGATGAAATCGATAAAATAAGTTCGGTTTCTTTCTCATTCATAATTCTTTTGATCTGTTATATCGAGATGATGTGTCGCCATCCCAACATGGCACACATTATTTGTTATTGATTTATCAAGTCCATTACTCTACAATATTGAAATATCTTTTAACAAATTAAAATTTATTATATTTAAATATAAGATAATGTAATATATCAAATTAATAAAATAATTAATAATACGATTATATTAGAATAAATTCAAACATCACTTGCTGACCTGGCAAACCGGGTCCTCCAAATTAAATATTTTTTCTGGGAAAAGTAAACATTATTTTACAAAAATAAAAGCGGTTTTAAATAAAGGCTTCCCTTAGTATTAAGGTGAAAATTTTTATTGTAATCTGAGTCATCAACCAAATTCTAAATTTTATTAATCAAAAAATTATCTCGTTAATTCATTCATTGGGTTTTATTTTTTAATTTTTATATTGAAAAATATTTCCATTTCCATAACTCTTAAACTATTGATTTTAGACATTTCACTCATATTAACTTTACTGTTATAAATTATATATACTTTAATAAGGGTCTTTATATGGATTTGGGTACCTCAAAGGGTTAGGCAGTAATGATGAAATAAATATATGTGGAAAGTTAGATAAATATTTCTCTCGCGCCCAAAATATTCTACATATTAAAAAACTAATGTACAAACATTTTGATATTTTAATTTACTAAAAGAAAATTCATTAACTAATTAAATAATTAGCTCCGATGACTATTTAAGTAACTAGAGAAGATAAACATTTCAAAATTAAATAGTTTTTTGTGAGAAAAGAAAACATTATTTTACAAAAATAAAAGCGGTTTTAGATAAAGGGCGCCCATTAGATTGAATGTGAAAATTTTTTATTGAAATCCGCATTGGCGTAATTAGGCCCGTGGCAAATTAATCGAAAGAGCCATCCCTCAATGTAAAGAAGCTAAAACAACGTTGTAGTTTCTTTTTAATAAATCACTACGTAAAGTACGTACAAACGGTATTATAATTATTGTGTCCAATTTTCCTTGATTTTCTAGTAACTTTTAATTTAAAGAGCTTATTGGATTCAAATAATAATTTTATTCTTAGTCAAAATATTAATTATTAAAATAACTTAAAAAAAAAAAAAAAACATAGGGAAAACATTTCTTACATAGCTGACAGCTTTGCTACAGAGCCGCGTCTACAAGCTTTATTACTACTACGTAATCCGATGAAATCTAAAACTGGGCGATATATTTTTCTTACAAATGCTTTCAAATCTTTATACATTTTAAATTAATTAAATTAATTGAATACAAATCTAATAAATTTTACTATATTTTGTGATAATAAATGTTAGGATCCTCCTGTACTCGCGTCTGGACCGAGGGCCCCTGGCATTTTGCCTGTCCTATTGTTACGCCACTGTTTTTATAGACCGAGAGCTACTGACCATTTTGGAAGATGATTTTAGAATCCAAATAACATATCCCATACTGTAGTGTGATCAGCACACAACCCGAAAGTCAAATTCTTACTCGCCAAATCGAGTCGTTTTTAAGGGTAATCGCTCCCTGAAGATGTCAAAAATACCGTAAAATCATCTCTTTGATTATAACTCCTAAACTGTTTACTCTACGGTAGATTCCATTAGAAGCAAAATTGTAGAAGATTTAATTTTTGACATTTTTCTTTAAAAAAAAAATTGAAAATAACCACCCAAAATAGGGGGGGGGGAGGGGGAATTCTAGCCTTTTCGACCAAACTCAACCAAATTTTTTAGACATATTCTGTGGACCCTCACAAGGCTAGAAATGTAAAAACTAACCACCCAAAATGAAAGGGGGGGGGGATGTCAAAAATGAAAATTCTAGCCCTTTCGACCAAACTCACTCAAATTTTGTATACATATTATGTGGACCCCAGAAAGCTAGAAATGTAAAAACTAACCACCCAAAATGGGGGGAGTGTCAAAAATGAAAATTCTAGCCCTTTGGACCAAACTCAACCAAATTTTGTATACATATTCTTGACCCCCAAAAGACTAGAAATGCGAAAAATTACTACTAAAAATTAGGAGGGGGGGGGGTCAAAAAATGAAAATCTAGGCCCTTGTACCAAACTCAATCAAATTTTGTATATATATTCTGTGGACCCCCGAAGGCTAAAAATGCAAAAACTAAGTTAAGTTTGGTGCAAGGGCCTAGATTTTCATTTTTTGACCCTCCCCTCCAATTGGGTGGTGAGTTTCTGCATTTTTAGCCTTTTGGAGGGCCACTGATTATTTATACAAAATTTGTTTGAGATTGGTCGAAAGGACTAGAATTTTCATTTTTGACCCTTCCGTCCTTTTTGGATGGATCTTTTCAATTATTTTAAAATAAAAATCTCATAAATTACATCCTCTACAATTTTGCTTCTAATGGAATTTGCCGTAGAGCAAACAGTTTAGGAGTTATAATCAATGAGGTGATTTTAAGATATTTTTGGCATCTTCAGGGGTCAATTACCCCTAAAAGCGACTCGATTTGGCGAGTAAGAATTTGACTTTCGGGGTGTGTGCTGATCACACTACAGTATCTATGGGATATGTTATTTGGATTCTAAAATCATCTTCCACATTACGCTTTCCGCAAATTTTATTCATTTTGAAATTTTATTACCTAACGGTTGGCCTAGAAGGCTTAACTTGGGGTTAGGAATAGTCAACTAAGCCTACGTTTAGAAATAGACAAGTAATTTGCAACTAGAGATCCGCGACCCTATGTTAAGCGTTCTTCAAAAATTATATATTTTACATTAAAATATCATGTGTCAGGCAATGCGGATTTCCCAAGATTTAGTTCATCATTTCTAGGGCTCCCCCGAAACGAAAAAGCTTGGGAACTACAACCCTAGACAGTACCCGCACTGATTCTATTTTTATAAATTCTGTTACCATTAAAGTAGAAACAAAGTCGATTATTCATAGTAATATTACGATAAAATAACAAAATCCTGGAAATGTGGCCACCCCCTCCTGGGTAAGTACGTCGCGTCGCCCCTCTGGATATATTTTTTCCTCTTTCCTCTATTATTTTTTATTTTAAATCAAGGGGCCGAGCCACTCACTATTATACATTGTGTTTCATTGATGGTACTTCTAGAATCCCCTACGGATTCAGCTTAGCTAGTTTTAAATGTATTTACTTTAGCATACTTACCTTTAAATCCAACTAGTAAAGCCTCAAGGGGAATTCGGTAGATCTGCTTGCCTTAATCCCTCCAGGAGGATCTTAATTCTTTCAAATATATGAGTGTATCAACAGAGACGTTTGAGTCGAACAATGAATTAAATCGTGTTTTCAAACGTTGAAGATCAAGAACAATCATAAAAGAAGCTAGAAATCGTAAATTGAATCTTAAAGGCCCTTAAATCTTAAATCAGTTAGAACAATGATTCTCAAACTTTCCTTATATGCGTACCATCCAAACTTAAATACCAGTATCAAAAATATCTATGATCCTTATTTTTTTCTAGCCACTTCTCTATTTTGAAAATATATTTATTTATAAATTCTAAAAGTAAAAAATAAAATAAATTTCATTCAGCTAAGAAAATAATTTTAGAAAAAATCAATAATATACCTTTTGCAAAAAAAAAAAAAAAAAAAAAAAAAAACTATAAATAAAATCGAAAAATACGAAAATGTAAAAAAATAAATCGAAAGTCAAGAAAAATATAAATTTTTTTCGGTTACTGATAAGGTAGAGTTCACTCTGTTTAATCCCTATTTTTGATAATTTTTCTCACGGGTGACATATAAGAAAATATTTATAACATATCAAATTAATCAGGGGACACTCATTGATTTTGAATTTTGCATTCACATTAAACTAAATATAAAGAGAAGCCTTTAAAGGATAGGTTCCTAAAATTAATTAGCCTACCGGGGCTATCACTTTAATAATAGCTAATTTTACTTTGAAGAATAATAGAGAATTTTTTTTTACAAAACAAAAATTAAACTAAATCAAAATATTGTGTTTTAGAGTTGCATTGAAGAAAGCTGATATTTACTTTATATAGCTGATATTCTCCTTTTTAAGAAGATATGATAAATTGCTAATCAGTCCGAAATTCAGAGGGACTAGAGGGTTATTTCGTAAAAATATTAAATATTAAATATAAGAGCAAGGGCAGGTGTATGGTAAAGTCATGTGGATGGCCACATCAGTTTATTTATTTGTAAAAATTAAGAATTACTACAAATATAACAGGATGTTTCCCAAGAGATGAAACATGTATGAATGAATTTTGAAACTTTTCCCCTTCACTCCAACATCCTGTAGGCCTGTAGGGGGTGGTATCGTCTAGTAGTCGAGAATAGCTGTGCTAGAACGAAATGACTTTCTTGTATTCTCAACTCAGCTAGGTAATTTGGAATCTTTTTTCTATATTTATTTAGACTTCGAATGTTTTTCAAACTGAAAGAAGATTCACTTTGATATTAAATTTCAAATACAGTCCCTTATTTGCTTTTGCAATCTCATATTTTGTATAATTGCGACTGGGCAAACAAGCAAAGCGACATTTGAGCCGGACAAACAGAAGAATGCTATTTTGTCCTTCTGCTACCCTAAAAAGGTGGACGGTAGACTGAAAAAAAATCAGCTTATTTCTAATGAAGCCATGCGACAAAATGTTCGGCATTGACGAAGTAAAGAAAGACGACGGACGACCCAAGTTGTTGTTGTCACATTTTCTAAAACGGTGGGGCGGGATTATCGGGACAACTGCAAAACGGGAAATAAATAGACAAATAATAGAGAGACGGGGAGTGAATGGAGGGCAAAAAAGTGTATCGGTTTGATGTCTATCTTTTGTGTCCTTGTGAAACCACCAGCGGATTTCAGAAGGAGATTCGGCTAATTGTCGAACTTTAGAAGGACAATTTGTAAAAAGATCCTTTTTGGGGTGACATCTTGCATTCTCAATTGGATTTCGACATAAACAGAAAACACCTGAATGGGATGGGGATTTTTATTTAAGTAATTCATAGATGACTTCACCTGACTGCTGCTGAAAGGATAACAATTTCACGGCAAGAAACAAAAGTAATCTATTGTGGAATTCATAAATCACAATATCTTTATATTTTTTTTTTATCTATAATAAGAATATAAGAAGTTGGACCACCTATAAGGTGAGAGACCAAACGTCCCGGATTCCCTGGATTCATCCTTATTTGGAATCCCCATGTATGATGAATATTTATTCGGGACAAGCAATTATCCAGGTTTTCCTGTCGGACTATTAATTAAATCCTTAAATCATCTATCAACGTTTCTAATATTTATTTTATTATCTAATTTTGTATTGTATTCTAGAGGGTGGCCGAGTGGGTAGAATCTTGGCCAAATAAACACGAGACCAGGGTTAAAAGCTCCTTGCGAGAATTTAACCAGCTATAATCTGGCCCCTACCTCAATTTACACAGGCTCATACACTCACACCAAAATAGATTCATTATAAGAAAAAATATAATTCAAATAGTATCTGTCTAAATGAGCATTGCTTCCATAAGTCAAAAATTAGATCTTCTATTTTTATGAGGTACATTTATTGTATTTCTTGATTTTATAAACTAACTGAGCTTACTTTCACTCTAAAGTTATTACGGATATTGTCTATAAACTTTATTTTTTTATAAAGAAATGAGTATCTATTTGAGAAAGAAAGATTGAATTTTTTCTCAAAATCAATTAATCAATTAATTTTACGAACATGAATTTAGGTCATTTATCAACGATTTTAATAGATATGTAGTACTAGTGCTTAGGTTCGACTCCCGAGGGGACAAGATCCTCCTACATGCAATATAAACATATCTATTATTTGATCTTAAATGAGGCAATTAAAACCGTGAGAACAGTTAGATGTTCTCGTAAGGAGAAAAGACTCTTAAGAAAACAAAATCTTTTATGTCCTTATCAATATTTTTATTTTAAAACTGGGAGACAGTTTCGGCCGACACTCTCAAGCCATCATCAGTCTAAAAAGTACAAATACATAAACTTTATAATTGCAATACAATTAAGAAACAAATATATATATAGATCAGTCCACTCACCCTCAGTTTTCAATAGTACATTGGTAATATTATTTTTATTTTTACATTTTCTCTGCAATTCAACAAAATTCCAACATCTGTTGTTATAGATGAGAGTAACAAATTCAATTCTATAAAATTGAAAAAATATAAAGACATATTTTCTTTTTCTTTGTCATATTATTTAAAATTAGGTTCATTATTTGAAATGCTCTCTCACCTTGATTACCAATCACACACTTGTTTCTATTATAGCACAATTTTTTTTTTAAATACAATTGTAACATTCAATTATTTACATTCACAATATTCTCCCGTATCAAATTTTAGGACAAATTATAATTTTTCATTCTTTGATCAATTCAATTTCATTCTATATAAAACTTTTCTATTTTTAATATAAAAATAAAATAGTGTATGACGTTATACCAGCTACCAACACAATATAATTTTATTTTTATATTAAAAATAGAAAAGTTTTATATAGAATGAAATTGAATTGATCAAAGAATGAAAAATTATAATTTGTCCTAAAATTTGATACGGGAGAATATTGTGAATGTAAATAATTGAATGTTACAATTGTATTTAAAAAAAATATTGTGCTATAATAGAAACAAGTGTGTGATTGGTAATCAAGGTGAGAGAGCATTTCAAATAATGAACCTAATTTTAAATAATATGACAAAGAAAAAGAAAATATGTCTTTATATTTTTTCAATTTTATAGAATTGAATTTGTTACTCTCATCTATAACAACAGATGTTGGAATTTTGTTGAATTGCAAAGAAAATGTAAAAATAAAAATAATATTACCAATGTACTATTGAAAACTGAGGGTGAGTGGGCTGATCTTTATATATATTTGTTTCTTGATTGTATTGCAATTGTAAAGTTTATGTCTTTGTACTTTTTAGACTGATGATGGCTTGAGAGTGTCGGCCGAAACTGTCTCCCAGTTTTAAAATAAAAATATTGATAAGGACATAAAAGATTTTGTTTTCTTAAGAGTCTTTTTCTCCTTACGAGAACATCTAACTGTTCTCACGGTTTTAATTGCCTCATTTAAGATCAAATAATAAATAATAAAAACATCATAGTACTCTATCTAAATAAACATATCTATTAAAATCTTTGATAAATGACCTAAATTCATGTTAGTTTATTTTTTTAATTTGGACAACTTTCGGAAGTTAATATTTATCTTAAAAATATCAATTTTCAATAAAAGAATTCCACTGATTAGATGGGTAGATGGGTTCGAATCGAAACCTTGACGTTTTTCGAATAATAATTATAATCTCTTAAAATATAATGTTATTTTTACGATGTTTATTATTACTATTAAAGCTTTTTGGGACCAGAAAAAATCTTTAAGATATGCAACCGAAATTTAAATATCATGGAGACTAGATGGACCAAGGTTTAAGCTTTTTTTTGTTTTTAATTCCTTGTGCGAATTATCAAGTGATGGGGAACTTGCCATCTGTAAAAACATTTTCCCAAATCCCCTCATTCACAACCCATTCCCTGAATTTTCTTTTCTTTTCAGGAATGGAAATGTCTATGCATTCTAATAGGTCTTCTATCCTTGCTACCATTTAAAGGTAATGTGTTCATCCACATGACATATTATACAGAGCACATATTTACTTGTAATTCCGCCAAAAATATGGTGTTCGTGCATAGTTTTTCAAATTATCCCAAGAAATGTTTAAAATACATTTTGATAAAAAATATTGGGCAAAATCATGGTGCCAAGAGACAAGTTCTACGGAGGCCATGTTTTTAAACATCGTAAAATTGATTTTTAAGATATAATCATTATAAAAAGAAAAAAATGTCAAGAGTAAACGTCAAGTTCACGTGTTATGATTTCAACCAAAAATAAAGTAAAAAAAATAATTTTGATATTATTATTGGTTATTCGAAAGCAATGGCTACCAAGAGTATAATTGTCTAGCGAACCTCTCCAAACTAGCCGTCCGGAACCGGCGTTAAAAAGTAGGTCCCGTATATCTGAGTAAAAACAGCTAAACACACTCAGCACAGGTATATGTGGAGAGTAGCCGAAACGTCAGGGAGACCTGATATGGCACTTAAAAGAAGAAGATTGGTTGTTGGGCTAGGATGCACATTGCACACAAAATTTTGACAAAATAATTAATTCATGTTTCTTAAAATAGTATCATAGTTACATTGTCAATTTTTGGAGAAATCTTTTATTTCTTTAACAGGCACAGAGTAAAGTAAGAGATGATTTATAAGTATAATCTAGTTTTTGTTTTCGTTCATATTATAATATTTTTTGTAGTTCTTGACGCCGTAAATTCACTCAATCATAATAATATTAACCGCTTTTGAGATATTTTGAAAAAACGAAGCAAAAACACATTTGTTCTGCTCAATTACAAGACTTTGCCATACTGCAAATGGTAAATAAAAAGTATTTTATCAAAAAGATTCAGCTATATTGAATCCCATTTAAATTCTTAAACCAGTATTATATTCATAATGTATTAAATATATAACCCATTTTACAATAATCTAGATACATTAAACATTATATTATTAAATTATTATAATTATTCCATACATATATTATATTATATAAATATTCTTTATTAGCCTCTTAGTCATTTTTTGTAATAATATACATTTTGGTTTTTGAAGAAGTCGAAATAAATTGACGAAACGTCCGACTACAATTAATAGTTCTTTTTGTCCACATCCCTGTGAAAATTTATATAATCTTACTATCGAAACGAACCATTTTATATTAAACATTACAATGATTGACTCTTCAAAATTAAACATAAGGTACATCTTATACAAAAATGTCAAAGTGATCCATTTAATTCTTAGAAATTTTGGGTATTCTACAAATGGCTTGATACATCAAATAATTTCTATTTTACAATGGCTAATTAAAAGTGATATGCGTTCGAGTATTTACTCGGTACATCGATAGAAATAATTTCTAGTGATATAGAGCAATTTATTGTATTAATGAATAATTTGTATAAAAATACTTCATCGAATTGTTTACTTCTAAAATCCAAATACTATCTTTTGCATATTGCCCATAATTATGAAAGTGGACTAAGTCCAAAAATTAAAAAAAAATTAGTTTTTTCATATTTTATGTTCCATCCATTTAAAAAGTACAGTAATAAGATATGGTTTTGATAAATCGCATAAAATTGAACCGTTAGTGGATTTCTAGTTGTCTCATTATACAGAATTCGAATCTTGTTTATTTTATAAAACTTTAAATATCTCAAACTAACAATCAATGACTTAGACTGCTTTCATAATTATGGGCACATATCTAAAGAGAGAAATGTAAAGAGTTTATTTTTGTTTTCAATATTAATTATTATTAAATTTATGTATTTTACACTCAAGTACAGTGATATTTAAAATAAGTACAAAACATTCACACAATTTTCAAATCAACAACATAAAAACATACGATTCCAAATTTATACAATATTATATTCACAAATATACAAGTATTTGTTTAAATAATAAAAATATAGTTTAACAATTTAGTTACATTAATACTATATACTATCACAGTAAATATACATAGGTTTTTTTAAAGTAGTTGTTTCGCGACAATACTAGCAAAAAGTTAATGCTAAAGTAAATAGAACAGACAATAAGGATTCATAATTCATAAGTCCAAAACTTTTTGCTGTTTATGTACCACTACTAGCCAATCCCGTGGTAGTTTGACAAATCTGACAACACTGTCCGAGCTTGAATATATTTTATCATAGAAATGTCAGATAAAATACATTATAAAGGGAGATTCATAAAACAAAAAGTTCTTAATAAACGATTGAAAGCTGTTGCGACAAAAAAGTACTAAAGTTAACCCACTATTTAGGTTAAATAAATCCGTTGCTGCCAGCTTGTTTTTAGTGTAAATTTTTCATTATTTATTCATTAATATCTCAGAAACTGTGTTGTAACTATGAATTAAAATTTTCTTAAAAAATGTATTAGTTATTGTTTAATGTTGCTTTAGTTTTTTATAACAATGGTAAGAAGAGTTTCCTAATTATAATTAAATATGTATTTAAACTTTCCGATATCCCGTATAGTGCAATTTATAAGTCTGAAAAACTCTATATTTGAAATTTAATATCTCCGGAACTATATTGTTCATCAATTTCGTTTTGCCTCCAATCGAAGCAGAAGTATTTAAATAATAATCTATCTAAATTTCAAAAATATCCTAAGAAAACCCATATGGTGAAACAACTACCTCAAGAAGTAAATAATCTTGTATAATTTCAAATATTTCAAAAATACCTAATATATTGTGATAAATTGAAAATGGCAGCGGTTTCTATATTTTATTAAGATAATATTATTGTCTAAATGTTTTTAAAGAGTGTTTGTTTTCAATATAAACTCTTGAACAAGAGTCGGCGAAATGATGGGTGGTGATTAACGAATTAAATAAAAAAACATACAAAATTTCAGCTGCCACTACTTGTCACACTATTCAATAAAATTCCCTGTCACTAATCCGAACTGAATGGAATCAAGTGGCTTTTGCCAAGCATCGATTAAATGCAAAACCCTCTTCATCCTCCTCTCCTCGCCCTACAAGGTCGGTCTAATCCAGTCTTTAACAAGAATTATTTTATTATTCGAATGTCTCCTCTTCTTTTTTATGATTGATTCTTTGTCATGAGCATACAACGTTCAGTTATGTAAATAAAGATGCCACGGCTAAACGGTAAAAATTTGTTGTTTGTATTTAAAATGAAAAAAAAAGAAACATGCGTGGATAATTTCCATAACATCTCTATCAAAGGGACGTGTGAAACTTGAACCAGAGAGTCTGTTAGGCTGGATCATATTAGGCTCAAGAAATTCATTATCCCGGGTCATCGGAGACTTTTATTGGATTGCTTCGAGGAGGATAATGATGATGAGGAGAGAATAATGAAAACGGCAGTTGCCTCCAAATGAGAATGGACCAAATCTATACGCATGCCATTCAATGAGTTTGACAGAGTAGTTTAAAGAAAAAAAAGAAAACTGTAGGCAAGTATTTTTGCAATTGAAAAGTTTTTGTTTTGCCGAGAGTAGCAGAGTTGTTGATTCACAAAGAGAAACAAAGAGGTTGTCCTCTGCTTGATGCAAATAAACATACACACATGTATATATATCGAGATGATATATCTGTATATATATTATTTATTTGTTTGAGACTATAGTTTCGAAGACTTGGTCTTTATCATCAGTCTTTCTTCAATTATAAATGTTTTTCATGGAGTCAATATCATATGGATATTGAAAACTTGGTGTTCCTTCACCAAGTCTTCGAAACTATAGTTTCAAACAAATAAATAATATATATACAGATATATCATCTCGATATATATATATGTGTGTATGTTTATTTGCATCAAGCAGAGGACAACCTCTTTGTTTCTCTTTGTGAAGTATTTTTGCATTCAAAAATCTTAAAAAATACTTAAAAGTTGTAGCAATTTTTTAATTACTTAGCCGTTTATTTTGAAATTTTGCATTCAAAAATCAATACTTAAAAAGTTAAAGAATTTTTTTAATTATTTGAGCCGTTTATTTTGAAAGTGGCATAAGTCCAATTTTGAAAAAAAAATGAGTTAATGTCAGTTTCAGTTAGACATAAATGTCTTCTTTTCACGTCCTTACCTATATATATCTCAATTTTAACATGTTTGTGTGTAATTTTAAAAATTCCGACCGAGGGCCTAAAGGAGAGCTTTTTTGCTATCTTATTTAAGTTTGCTATTTATTTTTAATTGTAAATTCATTAAAGATATTTAACGAGAGGATTACCGAAGGCGGTTAGGCGAAGCCCCGGGGCTTGGAAACTTATTACACTTTAAATTTTATTTTGTTCTTTGTATATTGTTTAATTGTTTAATTTAATAATATATCTGTCAATGGAGTACAATATCCTCATGAATTCGTCAAAATAAAAGTATTGAAATATATATGAATATATATATTTATAAAAATATAAATACAAATATCTCGAAATAACAAACAATGGACTTTCACTTTCAAAATAAACCCCTCACTTATTCTTGAAAAACTTGAATGATTATGTGTTTATATTTTTCATACTTAAAGGGCTGTCACATTATTGAAATAAATCTAATAAAGAAGATTTAATGGAGAGTAAGCCCAAGGATAATGAAAAAAATCAAATTCTCGAAAATACCAGAACGTCATTTTCAATATTTAAAAAACTATTTTTTCGGAAGATCGTATGTTATTCTTCAGGGTTTAAATGGTCAATTAAGGAACGTTGTGACCTCTTTTAACAGAGATTGTTTGGTGATATCATTTGTCATTAATATCAAAAGAAGTGTGTTCGTTATCCTTAGGCTGCCTCTCCATCAAATCTCCATTAAGATTTGTCTGCCCTTCTCCAAGAAAATAATTCTTATATAAATCCAATAATTTCGAAAAAATATTTTTTTATTTATGTATATTAATTTACTAAATACCTAGTTTCAGACACCATTGTTGGGCATCTTCAGTAGTAAATATCGTTTTATCTGATGAGTTTTTCGCATTACAAATGTACCGAAACTTAATGGCCCCATACATTGTCAAACAAATTGCGCAACACAGGCTGTTGCGCAATTTGTTTGACAATATATGGCAGTGTTTGATGAGTTCCACAAATGTTTGACTAGTTTCAAACATGTTTGAAATCTTTTGTGCAACGTTGCGCATCGCTTTGTTGCGCAATTTGTTTGACAATGTATGGGCCCCTTTATATTTTGACAAACAACTCAAGCACCAAAGCATCAAATCTGTTAGCTTGATGTGAGTACTTTCGGTGACAATTTAATTCATACACTAAAAGTCCCATAAGCAACGGTGTTTTTGTCACTATGACAGCGAAAAAAGTTTACCCTAACTTTTCCAGCGACAAAACTGAACCTAGCTTTAAGATTCTAGTAGGCCTGCATCATCGGTGTCTAGCAACACTGACATGACAACCAACATTGTAAACAATTTTATGTCAAACTTGTTGTCAATTGTACTTTTCCTCTAAATTAAATAAACTAATTTATGTCTTAATTTTGTTAATTTTGTGATTTACGTATTGATTCATTAAATTGTCTTACCGAATTACACTCAAGCTTTTTTTGGGTCGAAGTAAACTTGATATTTTATAATTCGAGTTTTGTTGCCTTTGGGCAACAAAATTCTCATTAAAATGTCAAGTTTACTTCGGCAAAAAAGCTCTCGTGTAATTATAAGTGATAATTACTTTGGTTGCATTACAATTTTTGGACTGAATGTTAAATAAAAAAATGAAAATAACAAAAAGAACTTTTTGGTTTTCTGAAATTTTTCTACGCTTGTGAAAATGGAATAAAAGAAGGATCATTTTTTCTAAAAGGAGGATCATTTTTTCTATTCTTTTTTTTCTATAGAAAATTTTCCTTAAAATTTTATTTTATATTTTGTTTATTGGGCCTCCGAGGAGCGGGCCGCCTCTTACAAAAATAAGATAGATATTTACAAGCTCATGTTATTTCAACTCCACACCTTCAGCTTCAGAACAAATAAATTAAAATTCAGAGCGAGTGGCTAAGAGAGCCAGGATTATTCCGGACTCACATTCTACCCCTTTTTGTTTGTATTTACAATAAAATAATTATACGCCACCCGCTCTATATGTTCTTCTTCTAAAAGTGTAGAAATTAAGCAGAGATCCTCTCATCGCCCTATATGTTAAATCGTTTAATGTCTTTTGGAATATACCCAGGGCGATGAGGGACTCCTCCACTTTATGTGGCATCACTGCACTCTCTTCCACGAGAATGTGATGACCTCGACCCTGACTGAGCCCGCCCCGATGCCAAATCACTCCGCAATATTGTCCACCAGACTGGAGTTGCCCCTATATTTTTCAATTTTGTTCCGTTGGGCAACAGCCAGTCCTGCAAGGGCGGAGACGAGAAACAAAGAACAAGAAAAAAATTAGCCCATTTTCACAAGTGTAGAATAATTTCAAAAAACTAACAAGTTTTTTTGTTATTTTCATTTTTACTTTTCTTTATTTAATATTCAATACAAAAATTGTAATGCAAACAAAGTAATTCTATAGAAAAACGTCAAAAGAAAGGTTTGCGTTTCGCCAGGTGTTTCACCCAAAGGAATACCGAAAAGCGTACGGTAAGAAGCCAATGTGATGTGATGAGTGATCTTTCAACTTGGCTTTTGCTAATTGTTCCTTCGCCAAAAAGTTCGTTGAGATCGGCAAATGACTGTGCTAGATTCCAACCTTTCTCGAAGTGGTAGAGCATAAATATGGCCAATATGGATGATTTTCGAAACGCATTTTCATTAACTGAAAAAAGAAGATTATTTTTATGAAAATAAAAATTAAACAAAATTTAAAGAAAAAAAAAGTCGCGAAAAAATGGCGAAATAATTATGCACCAACCCAATAGTAAAAAAAAAAACAAAGTTATGTAACTTCAAATTGATTTAAAAAAATTTTCATTGAATAGATAAAATAAATAAATATTAAATTGAAGGTGTATTAAAAAATTACAAAAAAGTGCGACGGCCGGGAATCGAACCCGGATCAACTGCTTGGAAGGCAACTATGCTGACCATTACACCACCATCGCTAGATGGAATATTTTCCCGATTTAAGCCTACAGCAAATTCTCTTGTTGTTTTGAAACTTGGAAATAGAAAAAATAAATAATAATAATTAATTAATTAAATAACAAATCAACATGGTCTAAATCTTCTTGTTACTACATAAAAGGGAAGGAAGATATTTTTTATAGAACTAATTTTTATCTTACTCGGCACATCTGGCCTGCATGCCGAACGGCCTTAGTATTAGATTCACGCAAAAAAAAAATGCTCATCGTGGAGAAAAATCATTTTAAATTATGATTTGTTTTCTGTCTGCATGTGTGTCTGTTTGGATTTCGCTACCCAAGATAACTAAGAACGGAAAGTCCTAGAAAGGTCGTTCTTATATAAAAATGTTTGATTTTTAATCCGGAGAGCTCTTTACGTTTTGTGCTCTGTAACTTCAAATCTCACAGTTCAAAAACTATATCTATCTATATATATTATATATAAAATTAAGGTTTTGTCTGTACATGCTCCAAAGCAGGCCAAATTTTGGCTGCACACGTTTCAAGCAAAGTTATGAACGAAAACACTCAACAAAATTCCTGTCTGTATGTCTGTATGTTTCCGTGGTTTCCGCGAAAAGTTGCCCACGATTCACGTAAAAACAGCTGAAGGGATTATTATGAAATTTCATATTTGGATCAGATGTCATCTAACATACTTTTATAACTATATTGTTTTGATATTTTGACCCCAAAAGGGGGTTTGAGAGGGCGCACGAATGAAAATTATAAAATAACTCCTAAACTATTAACCCTACGGCAAATTTTATGATAAGCAAAGTTATAGGGGATGGGATTCCTGACAACTTTTGTTTAAGAAAATTCCTGCAAAAACAAGGGGGGGGGGGGATGTAAATTCTTTGCCCTTGGAGCAAACTCAACTCAATTTGTATACATAATTTGTGGGTCACTAGAAAGGTGTATACATAATTTGTGGGTCACTAGAAGGCTAGAAATGCAAAAACTGGGTGCCGAGGGTGGGTGCGTGGATGGAGTGATGGTGCGGGGGTGGCATCGGGAGTAAGGCGGAGTAGGGTGGGAGTGCGGGGTGGAGTCCAGGGGGCGTATTGGGTGTGTGTTTAGGGGCTAGGCGGAGGTATGGTGTGCGGGGTGGAGGGCAAGGGGCGGGGTCCGAGGTTGGTGGGGTGCGGGGGGTGGTGATGCAGGGTTGGTGGAGAGGGGGCGTTCAGGTGAGGGTCCAGAGGCGTAGTGGGGTGGTACGGGGGTGGGGGTCGAGGTGGGTGGAGTGTTGGGTGGTGGTGTGGGGACGGGGATTGGGCACGGGTGCATGGTGGGTTTCGGAGTGTGTGGTGGGTGGGAGTGGGGTGTGAGGGTGGGGTTCGTGGGTTGGGGTCCAGAGGGCGTGCCCCCTGGCTAGAAAGGGGGCCGCCGAAGCTGGTTTGTTTGCTGATAATCTCGAATATTTAATATTTAATTATAACATAGATATAAAAGAGCGTACCGAGTCTTTTAAAGAGTTTTCTCATTTTCCTATTTGTACATTAAAAAGTAAGGAAGAAAGTAATTCTCTTATATTTTTCTTGTTGAAGGCTGGTTTGTAGGCTGATAATCTCGAATATTTAAGTTTGAACAATGGAGCACCTATAAAAAAATAGAGAAAATTAATTCAAATTTTCTAGTGTTTTCAGATGGTCATCGACTTAGGGTCACACTTACGACTAAAAAAAACTACTCAAATACTAGCTATAAAATCTCTAGTAAAAGTAAAATGGCTTTAACTACAGATATGCCAGCTAAAAAGTCAAGGATGTGATGCCAATACATTTGAAAGATTTGAAAAAAGAGAGAAAGTGGAAGTAATTACAATATTACTGTTAATCAAATAAATATAAGGCCGACATACGACCAGTTCGACTTAGGACCTTGTCAAGTCGGTCGCAAGTCGAAAACCAGAGATAATATATAGGGACTAGAAATCACTTCCTGCTTTTTCGGATTCTACATTCTTCAATTCGGAACCTAAAGGCTCTCAAGGATCTTTTTGATTCAAAATTGTTGCTTCTTCTAGGCATAGGAGCCCTCGCCTCAATTATTTGAAAAAATAATGATTAAAATTTTTGAATTTATTTTTTATAATATACCTACTCATGGACAAAATTAGCGGAACAAATAAAAAAGAAGCTATAATTCGATTTAAAGCGATGACTCTTATCTTTTAGTTTCTTGATTAATTTGTTAAGATATTATTTTTTTTTAATCTTACTTTTATTTAATAGCTCACTTAAATATTGATTTTTCCTCAAATTTCAATTTTATAAAATTTATCTTTATTAGGTATACGTTCCGCTAATTTTGTCCATTTAGTTAGGCCTATGCTTCTAGTGGTGTAACATCAGTGGCGTAAATAGGGTCCGCAAAACCCCGCAATGCGGCCGCGCAATTAAGAGGGCACAACAAAATTTGCCACCAAACTATAATATAACATTTGGATATGAATATCTCTCAATTAAGTTACATTTTAGTCATAATTATTGCGATTGCTATACCCAAATGATATATTTAGTTTACTGCTGCTGCCAATTATAGGTGCTTAAATAAAAAAAATATTAGACTATTTAAATATCCAAATTTTCCGATCCAATTAATTAATGAGGTATATTTTCTTAAAAGTGACATTAATGCCAATACAACTATACAGGAAATTATTTTGATTAGTTATATCCATTGATTAAATTATTAAAGTTGTTATAGGAAATAAGGACTATATTTTTTATGCAGATAATTTATATTTTATTGACAACTTTTCATCAACTTTGTTGAGTTCTCAGGCTCAAATAGTTATTTGACTATTTGAACCCTGAAGAAGTCAACAAAGTTGATGAAGACGTTGACAATAAAATATAATTATCTGCATAAAAATATGTCCTTATTTCCCAATAACAACTTTAATAATATACAGGAAATGACAGATATAATTTTTATCAATTATTCCTTTATAGAAAGTGATTTATGTGAAGTTTGCACTGCCTTATTACTATTTTTAAGCATTCCTGTCACTGTGGCTACAACAGAAAGATCCTTCAGCAAATTAAAAATAATTAAATCATAGGTATCTTAGAAACAGCATGAATCAAGATAGATTAAGTAATCTCGCTCTTTTGGCAACAGAAAATCATGCAGCAGAAAATTTAAATTTAAAAACTCTATAAAGGATTTTGCTAATAAAAAAGCCCGAAGAACTGATATTTAATTTAATTTTATATTAAGTATGTGGTTTTTATATATTTTTGTTATTTTTTTACCTTTAAGAATTATGAAAAATATTGCACTTATTGCTTTTTCCCTTATATCTCTAATCATTGAATTTTCAAAAGTTTATCGGGGCCTACATTTTGTTTTGCGGGGGGGCCACCAAATCCTAGTTACGCCACTGTGTAACATCTAAAAACCAACAACTTATTGACACTATCTAAAAATGGAACGTTTATATGAACAATTTAGTTTGTTGATGTCTGCAAGTTCTCATAAAATATTGACCTTATTTTCTGGGACGCCTTTTAATCAACTAAAATTATGTCTCATCTAATAAAATATATTTATTTTTTCTAATTTATTATTTTAATAATATTGAGGTAATATGAATATATGTATTATTTAATAAAATTCCCTTTTGATTGAAATTATGTCACTACTATAAGCTGAAGCCTACAAATTATGATTCAATCATAACACAAGACTGGCCCACTTTAAGGGTTGCTGCCCTGGCTAGAAATAGACTAGAACAATATTTAAGAGAGGATGTGGAGATTTTTGTAGCTGTTCTCACACGATATAAAGTAGTCTGGCCAAAACTGTCCCAAAATCTGTATAGAGAAGGCTCTGCTGAACTTTCTCTTTATATTCAAAGTTGCTTTCATTACTATTCTCTAATATTAATAATAATATAACATTATTTTACTTGAATGAAAATCCTATCTTTTTGAGTTTTTAATTTCAAATGGATTGTTTTTGTAGATTAACCATAGTATCATAGAAGAAGAAAAGAAATTAAGAAAATTAATACAATTTCATATAATTACCACAACATTTTAGGTCCAAATCCAATTCATTCCGTCTTCAAGTGCTGATAAATCGAAATGTATCATTGAGGTCATTTTTGTATATAATTGCTTTATTGCTTAGCTTGAGACAAACTGAAAAAACATCATTTTGTTTTAATTTAAGATTTATTAATAAGATTATACTAATTTTATAAAGAATTTTGAATTGTGAGACTGACCCACTCGCCCTTATATTTTGAAATATTTTCGTTGGCTTGTAAGAGCTGCGCCCCCCCCCCAACGCAGCCTTGTAGAGGCGTTATTTAAGTCACTGGTTGAATGCAATAAATACAATAATTCCTTTATAAGCAAAGGATAAATCTTTGATATTGATAATACATATCTAATTTAAGCTACCTAAATTGTCCATTAATTCCGATAATAACATAATTTTTTATTGTTAAAGGATAAATAAATTGAATTGCTTCTTTCCAGTAATTTATTTTATTATTCAAATGGTTAATCCAAATATTTCGAGAGCGCTTTCGGCATCTCTTCCTCAGTGGAAACTGTGGGACCACACAATAGGCAAGCCAGTGAGTTATTATTAATTACAGATGTCAAAAGGTACTCACCCACTTAGACAATATTGTGGTCGTTGACCTTCCCTTGACTGGTCATTAACATTAATTGGTTCATATTAAATTTAAACCAGCTCGAGTACTGATTATTTTTTGATTTTTTAAATTTCATTCGGACTTCATTGTGAATAGATGTAAATAATTGTAATAATCGTATGTTATCTCAGTTTGAATTTTTATATGTATATATATATATGTATGTGTGTGGTGTTTAATCAAGCTTTTATCAATGTTCTGTACAAACTGATGGGGTCGGCACATTGGTGGGGGAGTGGGTGAGTACCTTTTGACATCTGTAATTAATAATAACTCACTGACTTGCCTATTGTGTGGTCCCACAGTTTCCACTGAGGAAGAGATGCCGAAAGCGCTCTCGAAATATTTGGATTAACCATTTGAATAATAAAATAAATTACTGGAAAGAAGCAATTCAATTTATTTATCCTTTAACAATAAAAAATTAATATATCCAGTACACACCAAGCCAGCAAAATTCTTTTGAACATAATTTTTGATTGATCATTTCATGAATTGACGCAGGAGTGGACTGGCCCTAAAAATTTTGTGAGGAAAAAATTATTACCAGCCCATTCCATAAATAAAAAAATGTCTTTTTTGTACTTATATTTTAGAAAAACGGTCCAAATTTTATATGGCCCATGTGAATTTTCCAGATTTTTCACATGGCCAGCCCACCCCTGGATTGACGATAAAATAAATATTTAGATCTATAGCATTCCTCTAAATTTTTCTTGAATTTCATCTGGAATACTACTAAAATCTAAGCATTAAATAAAAATAATTTGAGCATAACCGTTGTAATCTCGAAGAAAAGACAGTGAATTGGTCAATTTAAATAAAAAAATGTTTATACTCGTACATTATAAATATACTCTTTATCCTGAGTGGTTTTCAAAAAGAAGCTATTTCATGTACATTTGTTAAATATCTCGTTATTTATTGCTCTGGCGATTACTAATTATTTATTGCTCTGGCGATTACTAATTATGTAGATTATAAAATTGTCTATAAAAAAAGCTTTTTATATATTATATTTTTTTTTCACAGGTTCGAGCATTTAGAAAATATAATATATATTTTTAAACGATGTGTACAGCTCTATTTTTTAAAGCGTTTCTCCTATGAAAAATATATAAATTAAAATTGAATGTAATGGAAGGCAGCCCAAGTGGTGAGGAAAGAAAAAATTAACACATATAAAATAAGGTGTAATTTATTGGAATCCTTCCTCCTTTCCTTTCAAACCGACGTTTCGGAGGATTTTTCCCTCCTTCTTCAGGGTTTCAAAGGGTCAATGAATGAAACAAATGAAATGTTTCCTTCTTCTCTCCACAGTAGTGTTCAAAAACTTTCTTCATTTTTAACAAAGGCATAGAAAAACAATTTTTTTTCCTCCTTTTCTTAATTAAGAAAAGGAGGAAAAAAAATTGTTAGTGTCACAACCCCCCTCAGGGCAGGGCTGAGCAACGCCAACAACAAACCGTTTCTTATGAAACTAACCGTAATTAAATATATTTCATATGTTTAATAAAAACTATGTTCTTTTTTAATTTATTGAAGTACCTATTTGTTTTAATAAAAAAAAATTCGTACTAAATATTTTTGCTTTGTGGATTGACCCCACATGAACATTTTCTGGATCCGCCACTGATATAAAGCATATGTTTATATGAATAATTTTGTTTTAAGATATCTCGTTAAATCTACTTCCTACCTGTAAGGACTCTGTAGGTTAAGACTATACCATAGGGAATAAAGTGAGAAAATCAATTATAATTTTCGCTACATTACGACGTTTTAGCTCCTTCGCTCCATTCTTCAAGTATTGAGAAAAATATCATTCAAATCAATTTTGATATCGAAGTCCATGGCCACTAAAACAAATATCAAATAGTACTTTTAATTAGAGATTTATTAATTTATAAACTGTTAAATTATTAATTTTATAAAGAGAGAAAAAAAAATTAACAAATAATTTTACAAATTTTCAGAAAATGGATAAAAAAATTCAAACAAAGATAATGTAAGAATTTAAGGTAGTTGTTTCGCTACAATACTCGCAAAAAGTTAATGCTAGAGTATATAGAACAAACAATAAGGATTCATAATTCATAAGCCCAAAACTTTTTGCTGTTTATGTACCACTACTAGCCAATCCCGTACTCGTTTGACAAATATGACAACATTGTCCGGGCTTGGACTATTTTTATCATAGAAATGACAAGGTCGATTTATTAAACAAAAAGTTCTTAATAAACGATTAAAAGATGTTGCGACAATGGCTGAAGCGAAACACGTCAAAATTTATTTATTAATTATTATCTCAGAAACTGTGTTGTATCTATGAATTAAAAGAAACTGAATACAAAAATATAAAAATGCTCTAGAAGTAAAATTCCTTAACTTAACAATAAGAGAAGGGGGTGATGAGGTGAGAGAGGGAAGTACAAAAAAGGTTTTTGTTCATCTAAATTTAAGATTAAGAAAGTGTTTTGGAAGCTTGGAAATTACCTGGAGTTTATAAATAGAAATGAATGAATGGTATGTGTAGATGCTATTGTTTGGATATATACATATGTTTGTGTGGATTTGTTTCTTAATGTCAAGTAAGATAGTTCTTTCGCGACAATCCACACAAAAAGTTTTAGCCTCGTAACCACTCTATATATATGAACGGTGCTAAAATTTTAGGTTATATGCAAAGAAATTTTCTCTGGAGAGACGGACTGGTGGAGGTTTTAATTGAGAGTAATGGAAGGCAGCCCAGGGGTAGTGAGGAAAGAAAAATTAACACATATCAAATAAGGCAATTTATTGCAATCCTTCCTCCTTTCCTTCAAACTGACGTTTCGGAGGATTCTTCCCTCTTTCTTCAGGGTTTCAAAGGGGCCTTCCATTTCTCTCAATTTTAGGTTATGTTTTTTAACGTGGCTATTTTCACACTACTATATCCTCTTTATGAATGGATCGTTTCCAAGCCATTGATCTGATATCTCATCCACTAAAAATAATCGCCCAAATATGTTTTTTTTTTTTATCAAAACTAATAGGTAAATAATTTCAATTTTTTTTTTTAAATACTCCGAATATATTATTCTAACAAATTTTAATTTTTCATCAAGGTGGTGAAAGTCCTTCAATGAAAAAAAATAAAATAATGATCATTTTCCCACCCTTTCCCAATCTACCATATGTAAAAAATTTATTTTTAATTGCAATTATTTCATGTTTGGTATGGCAAATCGTCTTCAAATTTTAACAGTGTGTTTATTATGCTTTTAATGATTTATATTCCAAGTTTTGAGGACTTCTTGAATTTTTGCATTTGTGAAAGAACTGGTACCGCGACATTTCATCCCCCGACAAAATATCCCCGACAAAACATCCCCTGACAAAACACCCCCCGACAAAATATCCCAAGGACAAAATATCCCCCGACAAAATATCCTTGCTGAAGACGCTAGAGGAATCGAGTTAAAATCAAAAATAGCGATTGATTCTCATCTAGTACTTGAGGAATAATCATTCTATATTGGATTTTTGACGTTTCGGTTTTTTATTGGTAACCATTGCTGAAGACATAGAGGAATCGAGTTAAAATCAAAAATAGCGATTGATTCTCATCTAGTACTTGAGGAATAACTATTGTATATTGAATTTTTGACGTTTCGGTTTTTATTGGTAACCATTGCTGAAGACATAGAGGAATCGAGTTAAAATCAAAAATAGCTATTGGTTCTCATCTAGTACTTGAGGAATAACCATTCTATATTGGATTTGTGACGTATTGGTTTTATTGGTAAGCATTGCTGAAGACATAGAGGAATCGAGTTAAAATCAAAAATAGCGATTGATAAAAAAGTAAGTAGTAAAAATCCCTAACTACTCCAATACTCATGGTCCCAAGAAGTCCAATGGACGCAAATTCTTCTTATTAGTAATCTACTATTCATCCAAACAACATATAGCGTTTTCCCGGCAATTGTCTTGAAGCGGTAAGGGCTTTACCGGTAAAGGGTTTGGTAAAGTTGGTCATGGTAGCCACAAACACTTGCATTTTAGGAATACTTCGGCACGGCAGGTGACCGAGTAATAAAATATAATTAAAAAAAATTTCTATCTAATAAGTAGGGCCATCCCGACTATAGGGCGAATATGTGCAAAACACACAGGCACCCAAATCAAAGGGCGGCAAAACAGCTAGACAGACACTTGAAAAGTCTATAAAAGGGCGTAAAATTAAAGTTTGCACACGGGCGTCCAAATAGCTTGGCGCGGCCATGCTAATAAGGATTTAGTTAATTTTATTTCCAGATTAGCAGGACTTCTTTTACCCCAATACTTATATGTATTTTGATTTATAACTTAGAAATGTAAGAATCAATTAAGTGGATATTGATGAGGCAGTCAAAAAAGAAAAGATAATTTACACTATCTTTTTATTCATAAAACCGACGTTTCGGAGGCTATTCCCTCCTTCTTCAGGGTTTTGAAAAAGTCAGTGAAGGAAATCCAATGCCGGCATTCCCTTGGATTTCCTTCACTGACTTCAAAACCTGAAGGAGGGCATAGCCTCGGAGCGTCGGTTTTATGAATAAAAAGATAGTGTAAATTATCTTCTTCTTTTTTGGACTGCCTCATCAATGTACTTAATTCACTTATCAGTCCGTCTCCAAAAATTACTCCAATCTTGTAAGAATCAATCTTCACATAATATAATATAATAGGTGCCTTTTTATTTTTTCTTCTTGCTATTTAAAAAAATTAAATTATTTTTTGCTTTTGTGTATAAGATATTATTGATATTGATTCTACGAAAAGATCCCCTTGTAAATAAATATATCATTATTTAAAAAAGAAAATGCTATTTTAAAAAGTTTACATGTGAAAGATTTTAGCAAAAAATTTCGCATTCAGCTTAAACAAAAAAAATAAAAAACGGTATTTGATGTTTATCAATATTATGTGCCTGGTGTCTTCTGGTTTTGTCCTTTAGGAAAATAAATGGCTCCTTAGAGGCACGCGCCCTTCTCCGTTAAACAACCCCTAAAACAATAGTTTCTTGCAAATGCTTTCCGTTATTTGTATAGGTAGATGAAATAGGGTGTGTAACTCTTGTCCAAAATCTTCATCAGACAAAAGAGAAGACAAGTTGAGTGACTTTTGGACAATTTGTTCCGGGAGTGAGTCGTCTTTTTGCAAAATTGTTAAATAATTTTTTTGAAAACCGTTGAAAAGAGGAAGAGGAAGACAAAAAGAATGCTCAAAATGTCAACATATCTTTGAAGACAAGGGAAGAAAAGATAGATGGATATATTTATTGACCACTATTGAGTGACGTAACTGCAAATAGCTGTTCTTCAAGAACAAACATCAAAACAATTGTCTTTTTGTTTATTTTCTTTCTTTTTATAAATAGGGAAGAATATATTTTTGATTTTTCAAAATTATGTGAGAAAAAATAATTTGAAAACAAAAATAATCAACTGGAAATAAATTAGAATGTATTTGGAAAAAGCCTTTCTTTAACCAATTCGAAAATTTATAGCAACCTTTCAAATAGATCTTTTGTTTTTTCAAAATTTCCGTTATTTTCTAACATCCTGGTGGTATACAAAAGAATATGTTCTTTACTATTGATTTCTTTATTTTGAACCTTCCCACATCATTTGACGTAATGTGACCAAAGGCTTTATAAGTGAACAAGACCCTTCGAAGTCTTCAGCGAACCTAACCTAACCAATTGTCAATTACCCATCACATAACACTTCAAAACTAGCTAGAGTGTAAAATTAACAGGATGACTACATTCTCCATAACCACCTGTCTTTTATAAATAAGCTTAATCATTTTTGAATTGTATTTTTAATAATTCAAAAAACCGCATTAAGAAGAAAAGAACTAATCCACTCACATTCAAATTCTGAGAAGAGTTAAAAAATTATAAATTTGCAAGGAATAAACTAACAGAAGAGTTTCTGTTGCCATCGAGATAAAATTATCTGTTTTATTTCAATTAACATCACCATTCATAAAGAGAAACAAAGAGGTTGTCCTCTGCTTGATGCAAATAAACATACACACATATATATCGAAACGAGCTTTTCGTGCGTGCCTTCGGCACGCCCTCGGCTCGGCCCTCCGTGCTGGTGCCCTGGCAGGCAGCGTCTCGGATCCAAAATTTTTATTCCTCTTAAAAAACCACACTCCAAATGTATACCCGTAAACTACCGAAAATACATCGTCTCTTAAAAGTTTCGCCTCTTTAATTTTTGAGTGGCGGGGGGGGGGGGGGGGGGAATAATTATGAATATATTTAAATTCAAAATTTAACAAAACAAAAATAATGAAATGATTTATGAACTGCAAAAAATTCGCAGGCTGAATCATGGAAATTATTCAAATTTACGCGGTTCAATTAAATTTTAATTAATTACAAAAAATATATATAATGTTTCTTAATTTAAAATGAATTGGAGTCTTTCATTTCAAAAAATTCGAGTGCAAATTAAAATCATATTTCAAATTTGCCTGGTTAATGAAAATCAATTAGACTGTCAGTTTAAAATCCTAGCTAACAATTATATTTCAAATTTGCCTCGTTAATTAATATATATTTAATGTTTTTATTTTAAAATCAATTGGTGTTTTTTCATTTTCATTCAGTTCAAATGAATACAATATTATCTCGACACAAAATTAAATCAAAAATTTATAGTTTTAGTAACTGAAATCATGGTATAAATATTAATGTCAGATTGGTCTAGTGGTTAAAACTAATGACCTTAGTTCAAGAGTTCGTAGGTTCGATTCTAGGCAAGAGGAGATTTTTTTAGAGAAATTTCTCTTAGCGTTGTTACAAATTATTCTAGACAAATATATATAGTATTATATATCTGTATATATATTGAAGAGACAATAAAAAGAGTGCGTCTTCTGCTGGAATTATAAATTGTATTTATATCGAGACTATACTTTCTATAGCAATAGACTGATGAAGAGGGCAAAGCCCTCAAGCTATAGTCTCGTTATAAATAAAATTTATAATTCCAACAGAGGACACACTCTTTTATTGTCTCCTTCAAAATATAAAAATTCTGCTACCCTCGGCACAAAAACTTTCAATTTATTATATATTATTTATTTGTTTGAGACTATAGTTTAGAAGGCTTGGTCCTCATCATCAGTCTTTTTAATTATAAATATTATTTTTCATGGGATTCTACCTGGCCCACAAGCTGAGAAAGAAAGTATTTTTCAATATCCACGCAATACTGATCCATGAAAAATAATATTTATAATTAAAAAAAAACGATGATGAAATTGTATTCAGGCTATAGTCTCAACAAATAATATATATACAGATATATAATTTTGATATATATTTGTATATGGTATGTTTATTTGCATCAAGCAGAGGACAACCTCTTTGTTTCTCTTTATGAACATGTTATCCTTAAGTTGGACTCTACCTAAAGACTATAAGCCCCATTCAGAAAAAAGTAAAAAATATTTATTATATAGGTTATTATTTACTAGGTAAGAAAAATAAAACAAAGTGAGTTTTGTCAATATATACATATATATTTCGGGTAATAACCCATCTTCAGGAGAGATACAGAGTGTAATGATTCATTTGCTATTTGATTAATCTTTGACATCAGTTAACAAAAGGCTTTCGAAGTTATGGTTAGTTTTAAAGAGCAATTGAAAAATCATATCTTAAAACCCAATTATCTAACAGAAAATGTTTAGAAACGAAATTGCAGAGCGTATAATTTTCTATAGAATACATCATCATGCTTGAGTATGTACTAATGCAAGAGTAAAACTAGTTTTATGCACTTATCTCCATTCTATGAACAATACATATATTTTAATGTTTGTTATTTTTTTTTATTCAAGTGCCGATTTATTTTCCTGGGTAGCTGACTCGTTGGAACTTTATTTCTTAACATTTAACCTTTAGACAGTGAGTCTTTATAGAGTACCTATACTTATTGTATTCCAGAAATAAAAACTTATAAAGTATTTTTCCTATCCGCCTTTTTTTTATTCAAAAAATTTGCAGATCTATTAAGAACATTCAAGAGTATTTAAAAAACAACTTAAATGTAGTGTTTCAATACATGGAGATTTTTGAGTTAAACTTTTCTTGACATTAATTAATTAATTTTAATATCAGTTCAAGATAACTTCTTAATCAGCCACTTTATCTCCTTTGAAGTGACAAATTAAGATCATTCAAATTAACTAACCTAAATGTTTATTAACCAACTCATCAATGAATCCTGAAAATATTTTTTTTATTTTAAAATTCTGTTTTAATTAAACTATGAATATATTTATTTTGATGTCCTATAGTTTGTTTCCCTGAAATAAAATATGAGTTACTTGTTCCGATCCCTACCGGACATTTCATTTTTTTTCAAATTCCCTCCTGACGTCTAATGTCAGAAAGTTATTGTGAAAACAAAAACTAATACATTTACTTCCTCGTTAACTAACGCCCTGGTTTTCGCCATTAAAATTTAACTAAAAAAAATAATTTCGCATATAGTAGTAGAGTTCAATTTTATTGGAAAATTCAGGAATGTTCTTTAGGAATGAGAAACTTACTGAATCCGAGATGTTAGTGACATATCCTCCCATGAAATTTCGGGCCCGGGTCTCAAAATTTGAAGCGGGCCCCTTATTATGGAATAAGTATATGTTTTTATGAAGTGGAATAATAAAAAAGAAATTGTCACGGCTGCGTCCGGGCCCCACGGGTGCACCCGGAGCTCCCTTGCGGGGGCTAGAGTTAGTGATAATATGCAGCGTTCCATTCACCACCTGGAAATGGAACCCAAGTACAAAAAACCTATACAACCCGTATAGCACAGAGACCAAAATAAAACCCAAATGCAAATTTTTTGATTGGTTGAATTATAGTCATTATATAGTTTTATTTAGGTTGAATTACGGTTTCGGTAGTTATGTCTCGTTTTTTCCGTTTTGCAAATGTGTTGTATTATCGTTAAATTATAGTCGCAAAGATTATAAAGCAACTGTTACAAAAAGGTTTTCGCCAACATTTTTGTCACCAATTTGCAACTGTGGTACTTACTTATTAACGCCACCGCATCTAGATTTGGCGGTTTTTAAATTTCGCCAATCTACACCTAAAAATTTTGAGATAAATCATAAAATAGAATAAATCAGTTCCCCTCTGTCAAAAAACAACTTGAATAGGTTCGGTTTATGTTTTCGGTTTGATTAGATAAAAAATGCGTTCCCAAACAAACTTTAGGTGTAGAGTGGCGAAATTTAAAATCCACCAAATCTAGCTGCGGTGGCGTTAATACGTAAGTACCACAGTTGCAAATCGGTGACAAAAATGTTGGCGAAAACCTTTTTGTAACGGTTGCTTTATAATCTTTGCGACTATAATTTAACGATAATACAACACAGTTGCAAAACGGAAAAAAACGAGACATGACTACCGTTTTGAAACCGTAATTCAACCTAAATAAAACTATATAATGACTATAATTCAATCAATCAAAAAAGTTGCATTTGGGTTTTATTTTGTTCTCTGTGCTATACGGGAAGCTATCTGATTTTTTAACTCAACCCTGTCAATAAAACTTATCTATTACACCTCGGATTAATTAGAGAACATCCCCTTGATTTTTTCAAAACAATTTAACCTTTGAAGTTAAATTTCTAGTATCAATTTTAGATTTTTTCTTAAGGAAAAAAATCGGAAAATATTCCAAAGAAGCTGGTTATGAAAATATCCCAATCCCGAGGAAAGCAAACAGGATGAGCAAATAAGCCTTCTCTCTTTTCCTTTACGAGATTGTTTCCGCCAAAGATTGAAGTATCAAATTATGCAATATGAGATAGCGACTCAATAGAACAGATCTTTATCCTTTGGAGGGTAGAATCTTCGGCGAATTGGGGAGAGTAATAATATAGCACCGAAAGGAGATTTTTAATTCAACTCGCTTTGGCTTCTTCGGTTATTTCCCAGTCTAGGAATGAGAAACTTGAGCATTTAGACGGCGGGAGGTAAAAAGAGAAGAAAAACGCCCAAGTGGGAATTGAGCTCCATGGCGGAATATAGATGGCGAGTTTATTTTTAAATAGATTGAACTGTTCAATAAAATAATACTGTACAATTTTAAATGATCCGACCAGGAAAAAAATCTTCCCCCCCTTAAGGGTACGAATTTATGGTCGGCTTGAGTGGCCCTTGGTAAAAAGGCGGCCTTGGATGCCCAGGTGGACAAGTGTGTCTCGTGAGGGGACGGGACGAGGGGACGTGCCCAGACTCTTGATCAAGAGGAGCAGGAATGTTCGAAGAAAGTTCCCTTCCATCTCTCCCACCCAGAATATCCGAATTCTCACCAAACAATTTTATTACCATTTACTTTCTGTGATTTATTACCTGAATTTGTAATAAATCCGACTCCGAAATGACCTATTCACCTCTAATTGGTCCGGTAAAAGAAAAAAAGTAGAGCTGAAAAGCTAACAAGATCATATAACCCCAAGCCAAGGTTAATTAATTCCGACTCGCAGTCTATTCAAAAAAGGCTTATCAGACAATATAAATGCATTGCCCTCGCATTGTATATATAATTAAACAAAGATGATGATGATGATGCCATATGGGGAAGCGAGGCTCTCGAATTTCAAGAAAATTTTATTGCATTACAACTGAAGAAGACATGGATTTAACGAAATCTCTAATTACCATTGAAACATACTATCCATTATAAAGTAAATAGAAACGAAATGCTTGCTTTGGCAGGTAGCTTAGAGCCCTCGTGATCAAAGAAATTTATCTTTTATAAAACCTGGTAATAATAGGCACCACGAGACTACATGTATTTTTTTCTTATACATATTTATTTATAAAGTATTTCTTTTATTAACTTATTTTAATAGTTTTGTATAATTTTCATCATGTCCTCATTGCTCACAATAAGGATTAATCTAACCTTATTTTATTTATTAATTTATTTATAAGAATTTACATCAAGTGGATACTTAGTTCCAATTACATGAAGTTTTTGATATATACTAATTTTACATTTACATAGTTTTTCACAGATAGAAAAATAAATTATAAGAGTATTTATTTAATATTTAAATTTTATTGGTAGTAGTTTTTAATTTAATTATAATTAATATAATCTTTTACCACTCTAAATAAAATTCGGTCTATACCTTTTCAGCCTCCATTAATCAATTTCGCATAGGAAATAATCATTTAGAAAGTATATAAGTGATACTTTTTATTTATTATATGTTTTAGACAAATTAACTTTTAAACTTTTAGTTTTAATTTTTTTCTTAAAGCAATTTGAACCGCGAAAGTTAATTAATATGATCAATAATTTCTTATGTTAATTCTACATTTAGAAAATTATTATTATTATTGTTAGGGCGCTCTTGAATGCTGAGTGCTGTGTGGTGCGTGTCCGCGCCCCCCACCAAGTCGATGGGGTCCTAACAATGTTGCGTGTGTGCAGGGCGTTGTTTTTGCCCTGATGGAAAGCCGGGCTGGGCGCCCAAGCGGGGGAGGGGCTGCTAGTTGGCGGTTGGCCCCTCGAGATCCGAATGCTCGAATCCGATTCGATGCTCAGTCGAAATAGAGTCGCTTCAATTATAGCATGGCTGAAAACATTTCAGTCATGCAAAAGCGTCGCAACGATCCGACTGAGTCATCTAGCGGCCGTGTCTCAAGGCTCGTCGCCATAGCGACAGCGGGCCGCTACACCACACCCTTTCTTTCCTTTTTTTTTGGTGATTGCTTTACCGACTTAGCTAGCCGGGCAAGGCTCTATCCACCTAGCTGGTGGGTCAAGAAGCTGCTTGTTTTGCAATCACGTCGGGGTCACCAGTATTGTTAGGGCGCTCGTGAATGCTGAGTGATGTGTGGTGCGTGTCCGCGCCCCCCACCAAGTCGATGGGGTCCTAACAATGTTGCGTGTGTGCAGGGCGTTGTTTTTGCCCTGATGGAAAGCTGGGCTGGGCGCCCAAGCGGGGGATGGGCTGCTAGTTGGCGGTTGGCCCCTCCAGATCAGAATGCTGGATTCCGATTCGATGCTCAGTCGAAATCGAGTCGCTTCAATTATAGCATGGCTGAAAACATTTCAGTCATGCAAAAGCGTCGCAACGATCCGATTGAGTCATCTAGCGGCCGTGTCTCAAGGCTCGTCGCCATAGCGACAGCGGGCCGCTACAATTATTTTTTTTTTTTTGATTTTTTTGAAAAGGAAAAATAAACTGAGCATCCAACGAGACTCGTACCCAGGTCCCTCTCCTTTACGCGAAGAGCGGCTTTCCAACTAGCCCACGGATCCTCCCGCCGAATAAGATCTTTAGATTGAATGCCATTTTTCTATTTATAGTATAGTTACTTATGTTTTAGACAAATTAACTTTTAAACTTTTAGTTTTAATTTTTTTCTTAAAGCAATTTGAGAAATAGAAAGGTTCTCCAAGGCTCTGTAATCTCTCCCACACTCTTCCTAATTTATATAAACGACCTCATCGATCAAACGTCAAACCCCACTCATTGTTACGCCGACGATAGCACTCTGCACGGCAAACCCTCACTCCCGAATAATCGAATCAATGTTGCCTCCTCAATCACTCTCGAACTAGACAAACTGAATAAATGGGGCTCTCAAAATTTAGTTAACTTTAATGCAAACAAGACTCAATGTTGTTTAATTTCTAGGCGAGAAAATAAAAATTTCCCTCATATTCACTTCGATTTCAATACCCTGAAAATGTGTGACAGCCTATCCATGTTAGGCGTCTCTGTCGCATCTGACCTGTCTTGGAATGAACACATCTCCTCTGTGGCGAAATCTGCAGCAAGGAAGATTAGCTACTTATTCAGGTCCAAGCGATTTTCCAAGCCCCCACATCTTCTCACCATCTACAAGGCCCAAATCCGCCCCTGTCTCGAATACGGCTCTCATCTATGGAGAGGAGCCTCTAACTATTCTCTTGCTACCCTGGATGCAATTCAGAAACGAGCCGTCAGGCTAATTAAAGATTCTACCCTCACGGAGACCCTCGACTCGCTAGCTCATGGAAGAAATGTCTCTGCCCTTTCTCTTTTCTATAGATACTATCACGGCAAGTGCTCTGATGAGATAAAATCAATAGTTCCCCCCAAAGCATGCTTTGCGCGTAGCGACTCCCAACACTCTTTCGCGGTCAAATTAGAAAAGTGCCGGACCACTTCATTCGCCAATACATATATCCCCATGACTTCAAGGAACTGGAACTCTCTTCCAGCCTCTATCTTTCCCAGCACCTATAATCTTCAAACCTTCAAAACCCGAGTGCATAAACACCTACGTCTACACCCTCTCACTTAATCAACTTTCCCTTCTCTTCGGTAATGCAAGGGTCTTTCGAGATCCATAGGGGCTGCATCTTTACTGGTGCACCCCTTCTTGCATTCGATTGCATAAAAAAAAAAAAAAAAAATAGAAAAATCCGCTAAAAAGAAAAATAACATTCAATCCAAAGAGCTTATTAGGCGGGAGGATGCGTGGGCTAGTTGGAAAGACGCTCTTCGTGTAAAGGAGAGGGACTCTGGTTGGAGTCCCGTCGGATGCTCAGTTTATTTTTCCTTTTCAAAAAAAAAAAAAATAAATAAAATAATTTTCTAGAATTAACCTAAGAAATTATTGATCATATTATTTAACTTTCGCGGTTCAAATTGCTTTATTTATTATATGTGTTAATATGTGTGAGTACCTTGTAAATTGAATTTGGCCCAGATTATAGCAATATGAACGATTGAATTCGGGCGAGATGCTACACACTTGCAGACATCCCTGTCCCATTTAATTTCCTAATGTGATTAATTTAAATAGTTTCCAAAAGGACTATTCTCAATTTAAACTAATTCCATTTTGATATTGATCGGTCCCATTTTGAAGTTGAAAAGGTATAGTTTTCTTTTTAGCTGTGATACAATACAAATGAATGCAGCATGGCAAACAGTTAAGGAATTGTGCATACCAGATGAAATTTTTTCTATTTGGCTTTGGTCACTCTGTCTGTGCCGCGCTCTGATCATTAAACCTAGAAAGGGTGACTTCTTGAAGTCCCTAATTAATTAGTGTCGCAAATGAATGTCTAGAATGTGAGTCAGTCCGGTAGACAAATTGCCCGAGATGATCTAGACTGACATATTTAAATTATAACCATCCACCTGGGTGAAGAAAAAAAATGTGAAGAATATTACATGATGCGCTTCTGAGGACACGCTTTTCATTATAAGAACATGGCGCACAATCATTTTTAATTAGAAATAATAATAATTATTAGAATAGTTGTAATTTTCAGTTTTTCTTATATAAAATTAATAAAATACACAACTTTTCAGAAAATTGTGTTTTAAATTAAAAATTATATATAAGAAATAGATTATAGATTGTATCTTCAATTTAATTTAGGTGAATATGTTTTCTGCTTGTTGCAATGTGTGTGTAAGAAAGAAGAGATAAAATATTTTTAATAAAAAATACTGAAGATGAAGGCCAAGCCTTCGAAACTAGCAACAAAATTATATATATATAAATATATATATATATATTTGTCTAAATAAATACAAATTTTTTAAAAAACATATCTATATTCGTTATATCGAAGGAGACAATAAAAGAGTGTGTCTTCTGCTGGAATTATAAATTAAATTCTGCTGGAGACACTCTTTTAGAGTCTCTTTCAATATATAAAAATTCTGCTACCCTCGGCACAAAAACTTTCAATTTATATTCGTTATGTTTAACTTTTAGCAAAAAACACACTGATTGGATTCCTCTTAAAAATAAACTCTGTTAGTATCAGCAAGAAAGATTTTTTCAAGTAAATTGTTTTATTTATTATAGGCCTGCCCTCAATTAATTTACCTTTAGTCAATAATATCAATAGAAATGTTTAAATTTTTGGCCATATTTTAATTTAATAAACTCTGTTAGTATTAGCAAGAAAGATTTTTTCAAGTAAATTGTTTTATTTATTATAGGCCTTGCCTCAATTAATTTACCTTTAGTCAATAATATCAATAGAAATGTTTAAATTTTTGGCCATATTTTAATTTAATTCCTTTGAGAAAAATTAAAACTGAATACTTTCAATATTATTTTAAGGAGAAGACATAAATTTTAATTGATTTCTTAATAACTCTAAAACAGATAAATATTTTTATTTAATTTAGACCTAAATTTGAATGCACTGCCTCAATATTTAACATTCATTCTCTGTTATAAACGTTTTCTATAAATAATTTAATTAAATTCACTTCCATTAGGAAAAATAAGAAATAGTTTCAATAATGTATTATTTATTGTTATTAAGCAGAAGACACACAATCTTCAATTTATTTCTTATAAATTATAAACTCAGTATTCGCTGATAAATTTTATTTTAAATATATATAGTATCAGTGAACTGAAAATTTTTCTCTTGGCTAGAGAGTCATCTATGATAAAGTTAAACAATTGATTAAAATTTTTTCGTTTATTCACAAAGTTTCGGCTTCTAATTATAAAGCTGTTTTCAAAGAATAAAGATATAGTTTGAGTCAACTCAGCTCATTGTACAATCTATGTGGCGTGTACTTTTACTTACGAGTGCCCGTATACTAAATACTTTACTTCAGTGAATGTACTATAATTATATAAATGCAATAATATTGATTTTAACAGTTCGTTGCCTTGAGGTATTATAATTTGAAAATATTTATAATAAGTAGCAGAAAATGGCTACAGAATTAATTAGAAACCGTAACATCGTGAATAAACTAGATAAAGTCTTGATAATGTACACCTGAATTAAAATACATAGGAAAAGTTGAAAAGAATAAAGAGGTTTTAGGAAATTTAACCTTCTTATTAATCTGATCTAGTGATCATTAACACTGAAGAATAAATTATAAGAGATAATAATACCGTATAATAATAATAAACTAGACAATTTTCTAATTATTCACCACCCGTTAGAATTTTCCAGTCAATCAACTTGATCAACAAAGGCTCAACAAGCACATACTATTATTATTAATAGTTTATCACTTCTTATATTTTTTGTTTCAACAATCATTTGTATGAATTTGATCCTAGCATAAAATTATTTAAAAGTTATTAGTGAACCTTAAAAACTAAAATTTACACATATATTTAATTAAGGATAGGATATATTTCAAGAGATATTTTAAATCATCAAGCAGAGGACAACCTCTTTGTTTCTCTTTAAGATATTTTATAAAATGTGTTCATTATTTTTTTAACGGACATATTTTAATTAGGGAATCGGATTAGCCGAGAGCTTAAAGACACTAGCCTTCTAAGCAGGAGTCCCGGGTCCGAGTCCCTGCATTGATATTTGACCGGCTATAATCTGATTCCTAGTCACCAATCCGTCTGGCAAGCGTGGTGACTTAATGCCAACCCCCTTCCATTTGATGGAAGAGGCCTATATTCAGCAGTGAATTGTCGCTATCGACAGGCTGATGATGATGATTTTACTTATAATTCTAATTTTCTAAGAAAATGTCTAAGAAATAAAATAATATAGAAATAAAAGTTATCATAAAACTATTACCTAACTAACTATTAGCAAATACCTTGAATTTGGAAGTTTTTTGACCATCAGTGGAGAATTATAAATATTTAATAAATTGTTGGTCACAACTTCTCTCTAGAAAAAATAAAAGATCATTTATTTCATTCTTTATAAAACAAAAAGTAAATCCAATTATGAACAAGAGCAATCCTAGGATTTGACTTTTATTTTGAGAAACGCTATATAGGTACGTAGCACATTTGCTTGATCCTAAACTACTCAGAAGCTAGACAAGTTTAATCTTCAGGCCTCTCATTTGGAAGGGTCTCACAAATATGATTAATTTTAAATTAAATTATCAAATATTTATTACAAAAATCTTAACGGTTTTTAAGGTAGTTATTTCGTGACAATACTAGAAAAAAGTTAAAGACAATATGGATTCATAATTCACAAGCACAAAACTTTTTATGTACCGATTCTAGTCAATCCGGTGCTCGTTTGACAAATCTGGCACCATTGTAAGAGATTGAATATTTTTATATTAAAATTACAGATAAAATACATTTTAAAGGTCGATTTATTTCTATAAAAATCGTTTTGTTATTTTTTAACAAATGTAATCAACGCCTACGTTACACCTTATGAAAATTATAATTCTGAAAAAATCTAGCGCATGCGCACTTTATACATAAAGATGATTAAATAAATGCGCTGTTGCCAAATTGTTTTTAGTGTAAATATTTTTTATACATTTTTCATTATTTATTCATTATTATTTCAGAAACTGTGTTGTAACTATGAATCAAAATTGTCTTAAAATATGTATTGGTTATTGTTTAATGTTGGCTTAGTTTTTTATAAAAATGGTAAGAAGGGTTTCTTAATTATTATTAAATATGTATGTAAATTTTCCGATATCCCGTATAGTTCAATGTATAAGAGTCTGTAAAACTCTATTTTTGAAATTTAATATCTCCGGAACTATATTGTTCATAAATTTCGTTTTGCCACCAATCGATGCAGAAATATTTAAATAATAATCTGTCTAAATTTCCAAAAAATCCTAAGAAAATCCATATAGTGAAACAACTACCTTAAGTATAAATATATTAATTAATATTAACTGTGCCTCTCCAGAAGAATGCATTATTTCATAAAATGATTATGAATTGACTAATTAAATAATCAGAATCAGAACAAGATCGTTTTTACGTTATTACGATGGTAACCTGACATTAAATTAATTTGGTTTATTATCAACCAAGACATCTCTCCATTCTTCAAAATCTGTGACAGCATAGATAGATTTTCTCTAAATATTTATAAGCCTCTATTCAAAGGCTGTTATTAATTTAATGAAATAAAAGATTAAGGCAGTATACATCTTTAATTATATTTATTAAAGTTTCTACAGACAGAAAGTTCGAAAGAAAAAAACTTGAACAACGCAGAGTCGCTTGTCGTTTTGGAAATATTTTGTGAACATATCTATATATATTAAATTAAGGTTTTGTCTGTACATTGCTCCAAATCATCCCAAATTTTGGTTGCACACGTTTCAAGCTAAAGTTAAGAACGAAAACACCCTCAACAAAATTCCTGTCTGTATGTCTGTTTCCGTGGGTTCCGCCAAAAGTTGCTCACTATTCACGTAAAAAAGGCTGAAGGGATATTTATGAAATTTCATATTTGTATCATATGTCTTCTAACTTATGTTTATAGCTATATAACGTTTTGATATTTTGACCCCAAAAAGGGGGTTGGGGGGGGGGGAATGAAAATTATCAAATAACTCCTAAACTTTTAACCCTACGGCAAATTTTATTATAAACAAAGTTGTAGGGGATGTGATTTCTGAAAACTTTTGTTTAAAAAAATTCCCCCAAAAAACCACCCAAAAAGGGGGGAGGGTAAAAAATGTAAATTCTTGCCCTTGGAGCAAACTCGACCAAATTTTGTATACATAATCTGTGGTGCTCTAGAGAGCTAGAAATGCAAAAACTAACCACCCAAAATGGGGGGAGGATCAAAAAATGAAAATTCTTGCTCTTGAAACAAACTCAAACAAATTTTGTATAATATGTCTGTGGGTCACTAGAAGGCTAGAAATGCAAAAACTAACACCCAAAATGGGGGGGGTCAAAAAATGAAAATTCTTGCTCTTGGACCAAACTCAACCAAATTTTGTATAAATAATCTGTGGGTCACTAGAAGACTAGAAATCCAAAAACTGGGTGCGGAAGGTGGGGGTGGGGTGAGGGCAAGGCGGAGTCTGGTGGTGGAGCAGGGGGGGTGGTGCGGGGTGGAGTCCAGGGGCGTAGCGGGGGTGGGGTGGTGATCCAGGGGGATAGGCAGGGGTGTTGTGCGCGGGGGTGGGGTCCAGGGTGGATGGGGTGCGGGGTGGTGGTGGTGCAGAGGTTCAGAGACGTAGTGGGGTGGTAGGGGGGTGGGGGTCCGAGGTGGATGGTGTGCGGGATGGAGTGTTGGGGTGGTGGTGTGGGGTGGCAGTTGGGCACGGGTGTATGGTGTGGGGTGGGGTTAGGGGGTCCAGGGGGCGTGCATCCTGGCTAGCAAGAGGGCCGCGAAGGCGGCCTTGCAGTTAGTAAATAAATATAGCTTTAGACTGATTTTTTATTTTTAAGCTTCTATTAGATAAAACTATACCCTAGACTGCAGGACATTAGCCTTAATTTTAATTTTGTAATTAAACAACCCCTTTTGCAGAATCTAAAATAGAATATATTTTTATTTTAATCCAGTTTCAAAATTTGTATTAGTATTATTACTTTTCTATTTTTATACTATTTATAATGTACAATCTATTTAGACCAGATGATTAAAAGAATAGAGAGCTTGTTGAGACTTTAATAGTTCAGGTTGATGCCCTGGAGAATTCTTGCTTTTTATTTAATATATTTTTCTTCAAACTTTTCGAAATTAAATAATTCCTTCTTTAGCCAGCGATAAAATACAATGATTCGTTTAAAAAAATGGTTCGATTAAAGAATAAAATTCAATTTTTGTAGTAAGTTGTATTTTTTTGGAGATTTAAAAAAACTAATTCCGAATATTGAAAGGTCATTTTCAATCTTTTTAAAATCGACGTTTCGGAAGATCTCCTTCTTCTTAAGGGCTTAAAAGGGTCAATGAAGGAAGCTTGTAACCACCTCCTTCTTGACCTATTTAACAGTGCTTGTTTAGTTTTATAGTTTGCCATTAACATTACAAGAAAAGAACATATTATATATCGTTGTATTTTTATCTTTTCATGGATTTTATATTTGAAGAAGGAATTTTTTAATTTCTAAATGGAGAAATGATATAAACAAAAAAAGCGCCTTAAATTTTAATACTACTCCACTTTACATTATGAACAAAACATGTAAATAAATATAAAAATAATATAGAAACTATTATCACTTCAATATTCACTTTCAATTTTTACAATACCTATAAATCTATATACCTTAGGGTGGGTCAAAAAAATCCATTATTATTTTTTTTACAAGTGACACGGAAAAATGGGTTGCTAGACACCTTAAAAAAATTATTTCTAAATATGAGCTCTTAATTTTAATAGGAAGATCCTCCGCATCGCAGTTTCTTATTTTTTTCTCAGTCCAATAGAAAAAATTCATACCTCATCATTAATTGATTGTACAGAAAAATGTTTTTGAAGAATTTCGTAGGAAATTTAATGCTCTACAAAAAAGGTATCTTATATTTTTTCCGTAAACCTCACCATTTGAAAGATATTGAAGATTTAATTTTGATTATTTTAAGACAAATTTCATTTTTGTTTATGAATTTTATAACTCGACAATAAATGGCTATTATAAAATTCGCAATACAAATTTTTATAGGAAATTAACTGCTCTATAAAAAGGGTGTCTTATGTTTTGGCGATTAAATTAAGCGTTCAAAATATATTCATCATCAAACTTTCATGTGTTAAAGATTTTAAGAGTTTTTGATTAGATATTCGACAAATTTCAATTTAAATTTCATTTTTGTTTATGAATTTTATAACTCGACAATAAATGGCTATTATAAAATTCGCAATACAAATTTTTATAGGAAATTAACTGCTCTATAAAAAGGGTGTCTTATGTTTTGGCGATTAAATTAAGCGTTCAAAATATATTCATCATCAAACTTTAATGTGTAAAGATTTTAAGAGTTTTTGATTAGATATTCGACAAATTTCAATTTAATTTATGAATTTCATACAAATTTCATTTTTTGTCATTAATATAAGTATTATTTGAGTTTTATTTTCAAAATTTTTGAAATTTTTTTTTCTCAAAACTTATAAATTCTAAACATTTTATTTTTAATCATTAGAAATCACGATCATGTTGTTTTTTTTTCGATAACGTCTTCAAAACGTCTTTAAGCATTTTTCCACTATAGCTGGATATTGCCCTAGAGAAAATTTCTTCTCTAAAGAATTTTAAATTTGTAAATGTTCTCAAAACTTATAAATTAAATTGAAATTTTTCGAATATCTAATCAAAAACTCTTAAAATCTTTACACATGAAAGTTTGATGATGAATATGATGAGGTATGAATTTTTTCTATTGGACTGAGAAAAAATAAGAAACTGCGATGCGGAGGATCTTCCTATTAAAATTAAGCGCTCATATTTAGAAAGAATTTTTTTAAGGTGTCTAGCAACCCATTTTCCGTGTCACTTGTAAAAGAATAATAATGGATTTTTTTGACCCACCCTAATATACCTACATATATGTATAACATGAAAAATCCATTTCTTAAGTTTTTGATAATTCTTCCCAATGTGTCATTCTATTCATTAATAAATTAAGTGCAGACGATCCTCGCCAGAATTCTTCTTGAAGAACCTAGATATACAGTAAAATATCTAATTATTTATATAGTAAAATCTTTCTTCCAAAACTCAAGACACTTAACTTTAAAAATTATTTTTAAATTGAAAGCTTTTTTAGTCACAAACTAATAAAATAGAATAATTTCAGTTAATTATTGTCTTTTATTAGTTTGTGACTAAAAAAAACCTTTCAATTTAAAAATAATAGTAAAATCTGTAAATTAATATGAGAGAAATTCATTTTACCTAGTAGTTTGGGTTCCTCTCTTTGGATATTTCAATTTAATTTCAAGAATATTTCAGATTTATTATGAATATGTTAGTATTATATCCGATATGGTGACTGCATTGTGAACTAGGTATCAGAGATAATAGCTAATTCTTGTGATCTTTCCTCGAAATTTTTATATTTTCTTTTCAATATTTCCAGGTTTATCCTTATACATATGTCTGTTATTATTATATTATATCTGAAGTGTTGAAATAGTCAGCGCATAGAACTGAACAACTTGTCAGAGTTTTAATTCTATCTTGGAATTGTTCTTATTCAAGCTTTCTTTGAGTTTTTATCCGTCCGTAGGAAATGAGTAAGTATATGGATTTTAGAGATTGGTGGAGTGCTCACATAATTTGATATACAAGCAGAAAGATATTTAGAGGGATTGAAAGAATGTTAATAATCATAATATATTTAATCTTAGTTACCTAGTTCAATTCTCTCGGTGCCCGATATCTTGGTCTGTTCCCAGCATTCCATAAACATCAGTTGAACTCGATTATAGCGATAGGAACTTCCGATATTGTGATGCAATAAACCTATAACGAAAAACAAAACATAGAGATTAAAATTAAAGATCAAATATATTCATATTATTTCGGTGCATATTTTAAACTATTATAACTTGATTTCTCTTTCTATTACAGTAGGTACTACAACATTTCTAAATATTCTGAAGCTATACTATTATTGTTGTTAATTTTTTAAAATAATTGGGTTGAAGCATAAATTCTTAGTGTTAATTTTTCCATTTGCTATAATTGTCATTTGGTGTGACAAATGTTGTGTTTTTGCCTGCACATTGTATTTTAAGGATGTGCAAACTGGACATTTGGAGAGACAGAGAAGGAGACTTGAAGATTAAATGAATTGATAGAATTACAAATTCCTTGATAAAATTAAAGAAAAGAGAACATAGTGGAATAATGGAAGAAACTGAGGAAAAGAATAAATAGCTTTGATGCTAGAGCGCCCACTGAGTTTCGTCGGATGGCCTAAAAATATTTTAGGTGATGAGGTAGAATAGCAAAGGAGAAAGGAAAGATCTAGATTAGGGCCATATTTTTGGCGAGTAAGACGCTTAAATTGCGCAACAGATATGTGGTAGTTATGTGAAGGGCTGAATAGAGTCAAGAGGGCGAGAGGGGAAAAGTAGGATAAAAACTGCTACCGCTATACAAGGGGTGCCCATCCCCCTAGCTTCATGACTCCCTCTCCCCATTTTCAAGAAAAGTACTCCCTTGTACATTATATATATTATTTACTTCTAAAGAATTAGAAGAGGTTTTTATTATCTTTTATTGAAGTTATTAAATTGACCGGTTTATTTTTAGCATATAATGCTAATTTTGCAACAATTTTCACCCCCTTCCTCCACCCAGAAATTTCAATGAGACACTCTGCGTCTTAACCCCCGCTCCTGTGAGCACCCCTGGCTATACTCCCTAGATGGGTTATAAGCAGGGCTGGATTTAGACTTGATAAGGCCCTAGGCTATTTGAGATATGGGACCCTTTATAAGTCCAAATATTATATGTCAGTGCCAAATATGATTTTCGGATACCTAGAGGGTTAAACTGAAATACAATTAAGAAGTATATTATATAAGTGAAATAATAATTCTTTAACTTATCATTTTTATTCATAACAAACTTAAAAATGCAAACCCTGGTAAAAAGAAACAAACGTTCTTTTAAACGGCACAATTTACAAAGACTTATTATTATTATTCCGGGCGTGCGGCATTGGGACAAATAATGCTGCAGTATATTTAAGTATAATATATATGACAATTGCTCACCCGGACAATTTTTTTGGGGTCCTCAAGAAAGTTGAGGTCCTAAGCTTATAGCTTGTGTAGCTTATACGTAAATCCTGCACTGGTTATAAGGCGCAGGACTGCTCCATTCCTTTGAGCCCTAATTGCATCCTGACTTATAAGCCAAAAGCACTCATCATAGATAGATAGGGTGGCCGAGGGAGTTGTGTGAGTGACATCTCTTGTACGTCGCGTCAAGCATGTCGATTACTTACCAAAGCTGAATATGTACTATCTGTGCTTGTTAAAGACTTTGATTCAGTTTTCTTTTTCCAGGTAATACTTTAAAATCGTAGGATATCGAAGTTGTTCTTGAAAGTTCACTGATATCGCAGCTAGTGAAGTTCGGTCAAAGTTTTGACTTGACGAATTTGATTGAAGACAAAGCTGACCCTATTTTACAAGAACAAAAGAAAAAAAATAGGATTTACTTGGAAAATAAACAAATAAAAGATATAGTGAATATAAGTTTTTTTGGGGGTTGGATTAGCTATGCTAAAATAAGAAAATTGGTTAAAATTATTCATGAAGTTTCAGTTTCTGAATCTCTTTTCAAGTAATTATGATGTGGTTTGAATTAACTTAGCCAGTTCAATCTGCTAAAATCGTTGATGATGAATAATGGATTATAATGGAATGGCAGCACATCGTGTTGAAAGCATTATTTTCGAATAAAAATCTTTATGCAACCTTTTTTAACTGACGTTTCGGAATAATCTTCCTTCCTTCTTCAATGCTTAATGAAGGGAAGAAAAAGTTCTGAAACGTCGGTTAAATAAGCTGACGTGTTCTGATGTGGCCATCCACTTGACTTTACCATACAACCTTGCCCCTCACTTATATTTAATATTTAATAAAATTATTTATAATCATGTAGGGGTGGGGGTTAGTTTTTGAATTTTTAGACTTCTGGGGGTCCACTGATTATGTATACAAAATTTGGTTGAGTTTGGTACATGAGACTAGATTTTATTTTTTGAACCTACACCACCCCCCCCCCCATTTTAGGCGGTAAATTTTTGCATTTTTAGATTTCTGGGGTCCCACTGATTGTGTATACAAAATTTGGTTGAGTTTGCTCAAATGGACTAGATTTTTAATTTTTAACCCCCCTCCACCCCCTTAATTTTGTGTCGATATGTACCAAAATCTAATCAGCTCTTAATCTCAATGGACCAAAACTACGTGTGAAATTTGGTTTCGATATTCACACTAGTTTTTGAGCTAGCTCGTCCACAAAATTTGGTAACGCACCGACTAACTAACTAACTAATAGACATTTTGACAAAACAATTATTATCTCGAAAAATATAATTTTTCCGATGTTCACTTATTAGGGCTTTTTTGTAGACCGAAATGCCATGGTTTCGCTCAATTTTTTTAATCAAAATAGTTTCAGCCGTTTTTGAGATATTTCGAAAAAAAAGAAGGAAAAAAACACTTTTTTCATGCACGATTACAATACTTGACCATAACCTATCTGGTAAAGTAAAAAGGTTGAAGCGACATTTGTATCATAATCTAATATAATAAGATTAGATAAGTAATCAGCTCGTATTATAGAATTTGCATGTAATGAAAATAGAAAATTTTTAATTTCACCTTGGATGGTCTATCCTGAAAGAATTATCAGATTCATCGCAATCTGACGACAAAAGCTTAACAAGGTATTAACGTTATTCATTTTTGATGAATGATTTATGAACAAATGTGGGTATGTGTAAAATTCAATGTAAGTAAATGAAGAAAATTTTCAAAAATAAATTACCTTAATTACTACCGAAAATCATCATAATGAAAAACTAGAATTAATCGAAACTGTGTACTAAATTAATATGAATAAAGAATAATTTATTGAAATAGTGGTACCAAAAAGTCTTTAAGGTTACAGAATAAAACGTCAAATATGTCAAATGTCAAATACTTACTACGCTAGTCAAAAGAAGCAAAATGTCTATTATTTATCTTAATAAAAATAATAAATTCTATTGAGTGAATTAACTAATAGAGTTAAATTTTTATCAATGTAAAAATCAAATGTTTAAATAAATTATTTATATAAGTACCTACCTTTATAAAATGATTGGGATTTTTCTTGTCAGAAGAGGGTTCAAGTTGAATAAAAACTAACCATTTCACCAAATAAAAGAAGGAATATGTCCAAATAAATCAAAAAACCTAATATATTTTCCAAAATTTATAAATAATAAGAGCTAATTATTGTTTTAAATGTGTTTTTAATATAAACATATCTCAAATTTTGTAAAAAAACTAATATAATATTAACACTTAACCAAAACTGTTATCTTCACAATTGATTCACAGTGGAGGGAATTCAAAAAACACTAGACTTGGAAAAATATGACACATGTATAATAATAATAATAAAAATAATAATAATTCTTTATTAGCTATTTTAGCTATACATCATACAATGTGACTGCGAGAGAGACTCGCGGTTCCTTACCTACTTAATATTAATATACCTAGATATAATTTATAACCACTAAAAGATTACATTTTATTCATTTGACATGAGAATATTAATATTAATAATGTTGAAAATAGATATAAAATCATGTGAAAATAAAAACAAAACAATGAAAAAAAGTGTTTTTTGCTTCGTTTTTTTGAAAACGGCTGAAATTATCTTGATAAAAAAAATTGAGCGAAACCATGACTTTGGTCTACAAAAAATCCCTAATTAGTGAACATCGAAAAAATTATATTTTACGAGATATTAATGATTTTGTCAAAATGACTGTTTGTATGTACTTTAGTATCTAATACGTTTGTTAAAACGTTACCAAATTCTGTGTCGCTCTAGCTCAAAAACTAACGTGAATATCAAAACGAAATTTCACATGTAGATTCTTTATATTGAGATAATTAAGAGCTGATTTGATTTTGTTTTAAATCGAACCAAAAATTAAAGGGGTCTCTTAAAAAATTAAAATTATAAAATTTTCAAACTAAAAACAGCAAGAAAAGTTAAATTTACTATAAAAGAAACCTATAATAAAAAAAGAGATTCATTATTTTTTTGGGAGCCAAAATTGTAGGGGGCCTAAAAAATAAAACTATCAATAATTACTCCAAGACCCTTTCATCGAATCTGTACAAAATTTCGCATATGCACCCTATATGACCTTATAAAAATTCTCACTATATGAAATTGATAGTGAGCCAAAAGAGGCTGGTTTAAAAATAATTTAAAATAATAAAATTTCCAGATAAAAATCGAAGAAAGCTGATATTTACATTAGAAGATTCTCATTTATTAGGAGATATCATAAATTGCTAATGAGTACAAAATTCAGAGGGGGAGGGAATGTTCATTCGTAAATGATTATAAATTATTTGATTAGTCTCTAAATATAAAAATGAATTGCTGTTCGTTAGTCTCGCTAAAACTCGAGAATGGCTGGACCGATTTGGCTAATTTTGGTCTTGAATTATTTGTGGAAGTCCAGAGAAGGTTTAAAAGGTGAAAAAATATGAAAATGCTCGGAATTAAATAAAAAAAAAAAAAATTCAAATTTCGTACCAACGACACCAGCGCTCTCTGGTTTTGGATTATGCAATTGGATGTTGATGAAAGCAGTCCACGGTGGTTGTAAAAAATAATATAGTTTTGGATTATAATTGTTATCTATCTATATATATATATATTATTGGGGCGGTACGTAAAGACACTCCAATTAACAACTAACATGCGAGTATTTTGCAACAAGATGAAACTGCAATTGTGTTTGCGAAGCAGTTGTTAGACATTGGAAATAATAAAGTCGCAGTGGACACCTCGACCGGATTCATCACATTACCCATAGATTTCTGTCAATTCACAGACTCAAAAGAGGAGCTTATTCAGCGTGTTTTCCCATATATAGCGCAACAGTTCAATAACCATAATTGGCTGGGTGAACAATATTGGCGGCGAAAAATAAGATGTCGAGGATCTCAATGCGGCCATTCAGAATTTTCTTCCGGGACAGTTGGTTTCCTTCAAATCAGTCGACACTGTTATAAACCAGAATGACGTAGTCAACTATCCCACTGAGTTTTTAAATTCACTGGAATTGCCTGGATTACCACCTGTATTATCATTGGTATCACTGTCGGCAACCAGCAGTAATGTTGGCAGCAATATAATACATTCACACATCTAATCAGGCATGCATAATCATTCAACCAAATGGCAATGTAATATTTGTAATATAAATTGACCAATATTATTTAATAAATTAAATAATAATACACCACCTCACAATTTGCAGTTAAAAGTAGGATCAGTTGTCATCATGCTGCGTAACATTAATCAACCTCGACTGTGCAATGGAACAAGACTGGCTGTGAAAAAGGTCATGAATAACGTCATTGAGGCAACAATCATTAAGGGAAAATACAAAGGAGAGGATGTCTTGATCCCACGTATACCGATGATTCCAACGGATTTACTATTCGATTTTAAACGTTTACAATTTCCAGTACGACTGGCCTTTGCGATGACCATAAATAAATCGCAAGGCCAGTCGTTGGAAGTTTGCGGAATCAACTTGGAGTTTCCCTGTTTCGCGCATGGACAATTATACGTCGCGTGTTCGCGCGTCGGAAAACCGTCATCTTTGTTTATTTACGCACCACAAAACAAAACAAAAAATATTGTTTATCAGAAAGCTTTAAATTGATTATTAGACTGTATCATAACTGTGTGTGTCTGTCAATATCAAATTGAAACCTTATTATAAATAGCCAGTATTTCAGGAAAACTGTGTTTTGTAAGTAACCAACATCATGTGTAATTAATCAAAAATAATAATAAAACTTCATTCATACCGAGCATTTCTTTTTTAATAATTACGGATTCCTTTTGTTTGTTTTAATTTTATTTTATACAAAAGTTTAGGTCTTTTATTTATCGATTGAGGCAGTACGAAGTCTGCCGGGCCAGCTATCTTATATATAAAATTTTCGTGTCTCAATGTTAGTTACCATGCTCCTCCGAAACAGCTTGACCGATTTTTATGAAATTTTATATGCATATTCAGTAGGTCTGAGAATCGGCTACTATCTATTTTTCATACCCCTAAGTGATAAGAGTTGTCCACCCCTAACATTTTTTTTTATTTTTTGGACAACATTTTTTTTTTTTAATGTGGCATTAAAAACTACATACAACCCTAAATTTTTACACTTCTATCACCAACCCCTATTTTTTTATAGTAATTTTAGTAATTTAATCATTTTTTATCCCGCTCGATAATTGATCCAAAAAAAAAACAATTTACATAAAAGGTAGTCAATTTTGGAGACCTTATACTTCCATCCCGAGACGCTGCCCGCCAGGGCAACCAGTCAGGAGGGCCTAGCTGGGACCGGCGTGTCCGGCACACCGGGTTCAGCTAGTATTAAATATAAGAGAAAGTCTCATTATTAGAGGGTTCCGTCTGTTTTTCTACGAAATGTGTGAATGTTATTATTAATGAAAAAGTTGATGATAGAGAAAAGAGAAGACTGGAAGAATCTGAGAGCACACCTTAAGTCACGGAAGATTACTTAGAAAAATTCTGGAGATTTAAGTAAGAAAGAAAAGGAAGAGAAGAAATTCTAATTTACAATATTTTTCCCAAATAGTGAAAAATATTGGATATTCAGAGAACTGAAGAAGTTGGCATATCATAGATCCTCACGTCAAACCAGTCTTTGAGCTAAAGAATACTTTCAAATAAAGATGGCACTGAATCTTAAAAATCAAAATATGACTCAGACAAACGAATCAGAATGAGAAAAGGTTATTTTGATGAGTAGTAATTTAAGATATTTTCAAAAATAAATAAAAAGAATCCACACACACACACACACACACACACACACACACACACACACACACACACACACACACACGCAATTGATTTATGTAAACAGATTCTCTTTTTCATAAGATAAATAGGGAGTAGGAGAAGGAGATTTCTATCAATTTGATGATTTTCTTTAAAATGATGATCCCCTGGTTGAAGTTGATTGATATCTGAGCTTCTACCTCCTCAGGTGTTTAACTCTAAATATTGTCCCATTCTTTATGATTTGTGGCCGTTACTCCGCCCATCACCCCGACAACAAACAACCACACAAATAACAAGCCAATGGGTTATTATTTCCACGAGAATAGTTGGACAATTGTCCGAGATCAATCACGTTGAATGGACAATTTAACCAATTTAATAAGATAAATGATAACAAGCCATGGGGCAATATTTCGCGACAGGTGGGATTTTCAAGAAAAGAGGGAGTAAGATGAAAGACATCACGCATCTTGATAACGAAAAACATGTTCGTTCCAAAACGGAGGTTAAAAATATATTGCGTTTAATATTAAGGCTATACGGTCACGTTGATATTTTTAATGTTAGTACTTCTTGAATTTCACTTACTGGAATTTACGAAAAAATATTGTGAGCTATTATATTATATTATTATTTCATAAGATTTTCATTTTACTCGATAAGCTTTGCAAACGTAGTTCGCTGGTCGACTGAAAAATTAATTTACTCAAAAATCTTTAATTTTTTCCTTATTCATGTTTAGTTATGTAAAAAAATTGTAGAGGAAATTAAAAACTTTTCAGAATTCGGTTTGCTTTCAGCAAATTTTAATGATTTGCAAATTTTTGTAAGCTAACTAGAAAGTGGAAACTCATTTGGAGTTTATTAATACAAACATGTCTCCCAAATTCCAGCCCATTGTAACAAACGTTCGAAAACTTCCTATAAAACAATAATTTAATTTTTTCTCATTTTTTTGAATTTTTCAAATCCAAGTTCTTTGTTTTAAAGACATAAACTTATTGCCTTAAGAAAAATCTTTCTATATTTTTCATCTGCATTCCGAGCATACAGAGTAAAAACATTTTTAGACCTATTTTTTTCTGCTTGTCTGTCCGGATTCATATACATGTAGTTCAAATAACTAACATTTTGTGCGTGCTTGCTAGTTTCAGGATTTAGTGAGAAAATTTTTAAATTCAAATAATCGAATCAATTTATGTGAGCTCTTTCACTCTTTATTCTAATGAGATGATCTATACATCTATAGCCGAGGGGTGAACCGCGACCTAATATGCTGTACTTCCAAATATTTCCAAATAATTCCAAATATTTCCAAGCAATTCCAAATATTTCCAAGTACTTCCAAATATTTCCAAGTACTTTCAAATATTTCCAAGCACTTACAAATATTTTCAAGTACTTCCAAAATAGTTCCAAATAGGTATACACCTAATTCTAATCGCGGATCACCCCTCGCCTATAGCATAACAGTTTGCATTAATATTTCTGGCAAGTTTCCTTTTTCATTGCCTATTCACCAAAATTTGCAAAAAGCTAAATAAATTAATCGTCTTAGAAAAAGTTTTCACTTTTTCGTCCAAATTCATTTTATTTTATTTTTATTTTTTCAAAAGATTTTTAACTAAAAACATTAATATAATAATGGCATTGTGAAACTGAATTAAATCAAAATTATTATTCACTCGGATAATTACTAAAATATGGCTTTAGATGTAATCGAAACGTATTCCCATATTTATCCTTTTAAAGAGGAAACTCAGAGTAATTCCATCCAATACATATTGATTGCTTTACAAAATTCAATGAAAAAAATAAATAGGCCAGAATAAAAGACATGTATCTTATTGGGGGAGATTTATTTCTTTTCAATCAATCAGAGCTTATTACGAATTTTCGTGCTTTGAATTTCATTTTATTCTTTCATTTATTCTTTCTCTTGGATAATTAAGAATTAATTGAATTTTTCAATCTTGCCTTCTTTTTTCCCCCTTAACTTTTCGTTCATTTGTTGTCGTTCTTCCACAATTAAAAAGAGAAAAAAAGATATAAAGTGAAGAGAGGAAGAAAAAAATTGCATTTTTACAATTAATTTACTTATATTGTTTTTGTATATTTTTTGTGAAATAAGAATTATATTCCAATGAAATCACGTAAACTAAACCATTAAGTTCCTCTTTAGATATATAATTTACTTTTATTTATTTATTTTTTATATAAATTAGAATTCTGTTACGACCATTTGGCTCGCAATAATAGTAAATATCTCAGTTCAAAGTAGAGGAGTCCATAAAATTTTAATTAAGAAGAGTAAGATCCCTATTGTATGTATGTATGTATATATAAAAGAAGTCAACAAAATCACGATTTCCATTCTACACAGAAGCTGAAAATAATTTGTCGTTTTTTAATGGAGCTGTTCTTTTAAGATTAAATTAACTTTTCCCTGCAACTCTCGCGAATAAAAAACTAAACTTAATAGGTACGTATCTATTAAAATAAAAAGTAGAAAATTGTATATAAAGTATGGCAAAGCTGGCTGAGCTTAGCGTCTCTACTTAACTAGATATGGAATTGGATATAAATTAGGCTTGGACTCAGTGACATAGAAATAGAGGGTATACATGTGGATACAGTGAGGGACTAATACCGCTTCCCCCCTTGAATTTTAATATTTTATTTTTTATAAATATTAATAGATAATAATCAGTGGCGTGCGGTCCATGGATACTATGGATGCTGCGCATCCCTAAAATTTCAAACATTTAGATTATTTTCATAAATATCGACTTCAAAATTTCGGGAGGATCTTTAAATTTTCAAATTATTATACGTTATTTCAAATATTTCTATAAAAATCATTTTTTGTTTTGAAAAGTGTATATTGGTTATCGAAATGAAATAAAATTGTTGAATAGTTTCAAGGGGCAATTAAAATGAATGATTTTTCCGAAAAGGGTCCGGATAGAAGGTTTGAACTCCCTGTGTGATAGATATATCTTCCAGTTCAAACATGTCAAAGACAAGTCCAGGCGAGTTTTAGTCGAATAAAAATGATTCTCACTGACGAACTATTAAAATAGTAATCATACAAAAAAGAATAAATAAAGATGATTCGAGAATCTTTGGACTAATCCATTTCTAAGAACTCTCAATATATAAGATCGAAAATAACTAAGAGTGCTATAAAGTCATTGCTTGCTTATAGCAATAGAATTAGGAGAAATTTAAGATTTTCTTATAGGACAGGCTGATACATTGTGGAAGATGGTCGATTTCCATCTCAGGAACTGTGGAATTTAAGTCCCAAGAATTAATTTCTGACTCCTTTCCTCATTCACCCAAAGCATATCTTTTTGGAGCGAAGGTCCAAAATATATTTCTAAAAAATCTAATGTTGAATTTGAAAAATAACGAAAAATGAAATTTGCAAAAAAAGGGAAGATTAAAATAAAATTTCAAAAAATGAAGGGTATTTTTTGGATAGCATCCCCTGGTTTAAAAGTCACAAAACGCCACTGATCATAATAGTTTTTTTCATTTAATTTTTTACGAATATACGATAAATTTATTTTTGTAAGAAATTATTGCAACTAATAATAAAAATATTAACCGAATTCCATCCAAGAGAATTATTTTTGCTCAAATTCAAAATCATTGATTATTGTGGATATCCAGAAAAAACGAGTATACAAATAATATAAATCATTAAGTAGATATGAGGATGCAAATAAACATATTCGTTATAATATATATGTAATATGTATTGCATATGTTTATCTGCATCAAGCAAAGAACAATCACATTGATTTCTCTTTATGAATCAACAATTCAGCTACTTTGGGCAAAATAAAATATTTTCAATTAAATATTACCACAATCTTATATCGATTTCCTTTGCTTAGATATTTGATTAAATTTGAAATTTTAATTTTTGTCATTTGAATCTGATTAAGCCCCCATCTTTGTTACATATTTTCCTATTAATTTTATCCTTTTATTTATTTAAATTATAATTTATAGAATTTACTATTGAAATTAATACCATCTAACATTAATTTCTTCTATCATTTTAAACATTAAAATTTTTTAATATACCATAAGCACTGCTACATATATATTTTATATTTATAGTAATTTGTAAGAAACTATCTGAATAGAAAACTGAAAGTTCCTTGGGGTAAATTTAACTAGCAATAGATACAAAGATTTTAAAGTATTCTATTCACTAAGAAATCTTTTTCACTGGGCTTGTAATTAGGTAACATTGTCTCTTACTTGCATTTAAGTTAAATTTATTATGAATTTGAATTCATTGCAAATTTTACAAGCGTTAAAGAAAGTGGCCGCCCTCTAGTTAATTGAGTTTCCTTAAGAAACACACCTTCCTTTTCATTGATCACTCAATTCTCCACGGTTTTATTACGTGCTTAAGTCTCTCTTTCACTACCTAATGTAGCCTTATATTTACCTCTATTTACTTCGAGTAATAATCCATTCTGCATATTAACAACCCACATAAATTGTACAAAAACAAACTTAGTTTAATACATACACAATACAAAATAATTAATGGTGAATTGAATTTAAATATAGAATTCTATCACGTTTATATGTATTACAAATTATTATAATTATAGGTAGTAACATGCTTGTGCAATTTTCGAATGAAATTTATCAGGTGTGTATGCTGTAGCTAATGCCTATACAGGGGTGTGCAAGTGGTGCACCCGCACTAGCTGCCAAAGCGATGGGACGTCGTGGTGAATCTCCGGTATAAATTGCCGCCCGCAGGGGCCAGGTGTCAAGTGTATGTATTTATTTAGTAGTTGAAATTCACTTGAAAAACATTTCAATTTTTTTCATATTTGTGCTTAGAGAAGTCTAAAAAAATCATATTCAAATAATTTTCCCGTCTGTATGTTTATATGGATTCTGAAGACAAAGAAAGTTCGTTCTAGAGCAAAAACGTTTGTATTTTCAATATGTAGAACTAGTTTGATTTGGAGATAAAAGCTGTTGAAATGTTGTAACCAATAAACCAAGATTCATAAGTTGTTTCTCTTTGCAAAATTTCATTTATCTAGTTCAAGTTGTTCATATTCTCACCTTATAACGATTGACTTTAGGGGCTTCTCGTATTAATTAATCTAATTATTTTATTTCGATTCCATCATAAGCTATTACCTACCTTTGGGAAATAAGCTATCCTTTAATTAAATGAACATTTAATAAAAAACCCTGGTTTAGGTTGTCATAAAAAAAAACACAGGCATACAATTTCTCGGATAAGTAAAATGTCGTTAAAAATTGTACGAATCCCCAAATCTTTGCAATATACCGAGTCTTAAAAAAAGTTTACTTTTTCTTAAATTAATTTAATTTTTTTTAATTATTAGGCCTGACCTGTGCTATCTCTGGTGTAGCGCTTACAATGCACAACATTGACTGGTACAGACTATAGTAAATTATTGCTTTCATGTTTCATCCTGGTCTCACTTTATGATTATGATAAGAAAAAAGCGGCTGAGGTATGGACCTCTGGCACACTGAAGAAAGCTACGAGAAACTACCTCAGTCCTCTTGTTCTCTAGTTCAGTTCTGCTAATAGTAGAATTGAAGAGGAACAAACAAGCTTTCGGGCTGACTTCTATTTATACAAATTATCAGGAACTGAAGTTTGGCCTGTCCTCTAATCCCTTAAAATTGAAATTCAGTAATTAGGCCAGATTCGTTTGGTTCTAATGTTATATAAATGGAATCCAATAAACTATTGAATTAGATCATATTACCAAATTAATGGTATGAAAACTTGCATACCTCTAAGAAAACTTAATTAATATTCTTGAATCGTATATGATTGACATCAAAAACCGGAAAACATTTAGCTCTTAAGCATCCCTATCCATTATAAGAATCCATTTTTTAATCTGAAAAATAATTACTCACTGTTGTATAATATCTCTCCAACAAGAGACAGAAGAGTGATCCACCGAGAGTCATTTGTCTTTGAATGACAAGAATTTTTGATAGCGATCCCGAATGGAATGAAGATGGCCGGCTCTTTTCTTTCTTTGGATTCGTAGGTGGTGGATGGCCGTTCGTTTCTCGTCCAAGGAATATCATTAAAGCAATCGAAATCCAAACAGACACAACACAATGGCCATAAAAATCCGCTTATTTATTAACTGAAACCATTCAATTCGTTCGGTTCGGTAATTGTCTCAAATGGAATTTACATTTTTTCCTTTTTTTCTTTTTTTATTCCCTTTCACTCTTTGTGTGTGTGTGTCTGAATCGATCGAATTTTCTCTTCACGTCTTCTTTCTTTTATGGATCCTAATTGAAGGATAATAGAGTATAAATAGCAAAGACAGAACTCTTCTTCTCTATCTCTTTCTTTTTCACACTTCTCTCATATATCAAGTACCATAAACCATTCAGAGTCGAGTGCAAGTGATCAAGTTTCCTAATTCAGACAGTAGCACTTTTGCCTTCTACGAAGTTCCTCTGCCTCCCATTTTATGTCCATCATAACGCACATTCACAATAAATAATAGGCTCACATTTTATCCTCCAGATTTTTTTTTATTGTAATATATTCCCTGCTGGGTTTACATTTTAAATATTCTCAACATGCATGATAGATAGCCAAAGTTTAGGAAAATAATATTATAATAAATATGTAAATAATTTTATATGTCATCGGCCTTGGCTAGTTCAAATTCCGGTCCTCGAAAAGATCAGTGAAGTTAAGAAACATGGATTGTGATTTGTGGTGAAGCGGGTGACCCACCTAAGGAACCATGTACTGTTGGTATTTTTACAGCCTTTCCAATCCCAATCATGTTGCGTGCATCCGCATTCTATTATAATTAATGTCTAAAAGAAGATAGTGTGAGTTGCGACCCTCTATTTTCTCAGATGATCATCGGATATTTTCCTGATAGTAAAAGTTGCTGAAACAGGTCAATATATATATATGTTATAATCATATATACTTAGGGATCTTTCGAGTGGAGAGGATTTAAGACTCCTTGATCTTTTATTGCAGAATTTCCCAAACTTTTCCTATTACGAAACACTTCTCAAATCTTGAAATTTTAACAGAACACCTTGTTTAATTTGAAGGATAAGTAGATATACATAATGAATAAAATTTAACAACTTGCGAAAAAAAAACTTGTATTCTTAGATGGTATAACTTAGAATAAAAAATATAAACATAGTAAAGTAAAATTATATATTTAATGACTTCTTTGATTGAGTCTCATTAATTAAATATTCATAACCAATTGTGTTTTTAAAGATTGTGGCCGTTTCTGTTACTGTCAATAGACTCCGAATTCAGAAATCGTACTCACAGGTTTCTGGAAAATATTTCAAAATAATTAATTGTTTTTAAGCTATGTATGTTTAAATTTTTTTTTTTAGAATTTATTTCAGGCAAATGACGGAACCAGAAAGTAATCGAAATTATTCTGATGAAGTTGAAGTTGTAGAAATTCATGATTGTAATTTCCTAACAAAAGATGCGATTTTCTTTTGATTCGAAACTATTATGTCATTGTAATAAGTTAATTCCATTCATTTAATTTAAAATTTTATGTAAATTTATCTTCTAGATACATCATCTATGAAAAATTAGTCAAAAATTCTTCAAAATTATGTGCTAAATTATTTTGTATCTTAAAGAAAATCAATCGCACTACAAAGTTCAAAAAGTCTCATTATTTCTCGGGGAATACTTAGGTATCTACTTATCTACGTTCCGTGGAACATATATATGTTGAGAAACCCTGCTTTATTGAAAAAAATGCATTGCCTAATATCTAATGATTTGACAAATAAACTTTTTAAAAATTTTATAATAATTGAAAATGTTTTTAAAAAATCATATTCTTTCTTTGTGACAGACTTGCGACCCAGCATCTTGATAAAAACAGACGAAAGAAAATATAAATAAGAAAGAAAACGATATTATTTTATTCATTTAATCTATGTGAAGGTACACGTATTCATTCTAACATAAGAAAATAGCATTTCAATTAAGAATTTTGTAGTTTAAATGAAATGTTATGAAAACATCCAGATTCTTCACTTGGGCTAGAAATGGCAAAAGGGTTTAATTTTTTCCTCATCACCTATTCAATTAAATCTATTGAAATTTCATATCTATAAAATATTTTCTTTTATCTTTTATATCAAATAGTTTTTATTAGAATATTTGCATTTTAAAGGGTAGTTTATTTGAAGTCTAATTTGAAAAAACGCTAATTACTACTTTGAAATAATTTTTAAAAATATGAAATTAATAACTATTATAAACCAATCGATTATTAATAATTATATTTAATTTTGAACGAAATTGATTGATTAGTTTTTAAGAAAATTGTAAAAAGCTAGAAAACCGTAACAAATGACTCGCTGATACCGGGTAACTTGCGATCCAGCGCCTTGACAAAATAGTCCAAAAGTATTGTAAATAAGAAAGCGATCTGTCTTATTTGATCAATTTCATCTATCTGGAGGTTCATAGTACCTTTTTAATATAAGAAAATAGCATTTTGATTAAGTATTTTTGTAGTTTCCCATAAATTGCTGCCTAACCCTTGGAAGTATACAAATTTATATAATGACCTTTATTAAAAATATTTAATTTCCAACAGAAAAGTTCATATAATTTAAATGTCTAAAATCAATAGTTTAGGAATTAAAAGATATTCCAATATTGTAGAGTGAAGGGACTTGAATCAATAACAAGTAATGTGTCTCTATTGGCTCTTGATATAACAGAAAAAAATTATAAATGAGAAAAAAATCGATCTTATTTTATCGATTTAATCTATCTTGAGTTTCATAGTAACTTTTGTAATACAAGAAAATAGCATTTTGATTAAGAATTTTGTAATTTAAAAGAAATTGTATGAAAAGATTCAATTTCTTCTCTCCAGGAGCGAATCAACTAGAAATGGCCTAAAGTTTTATTTTTTTCTTATTAGATATTTATTAAAATCTATTGCAATTTCATATCTGTGAGTTATTTTTATTTATATTTTATATCAAATAATTATTATTAGGCAATTTTCATTTTAAAGGGTAGTTTACTTGAAGTCCAAATTGAAAAAACGCTAATAACTCCGTTGAAATTTTTTTTTAAATATGAAATTAATAGATATTATAAAGCAATCAATAATTAATAATTAGCTTCAATTTTGAACGAAATAGGTTAAGTAGTTTTTGAGAAAATGGCCAAAAACTATCTGAACCGTCAAAAAACCATGGTTTTTGAAAGCACGAGATGCCTTTGAAAAAGTTTAAAAAGTCATATGAAACGAAACATTGACTTGTGACATGGAGGTGAATTTTTAAAAGGCTTCTAAAACGGCCTTTCATAGACGACTTTCGCAGTTTTTGACCATTTTCTCAAAAACTACTTAACTGATTTCGTTCAAAATTGAAGCTAATTATTAATAATTGATTGTTTTATAATATCTATTAATTTCATATTTAAAAAAAAATTCAACGGAGTTATTAGCGTTTTTTTAATTTGGACTTCATGTAAACTACCCTTTAAAATGCAATTTGTCTAATAATAATTATTTGATATAAAAGATAAATGAAATTAACACACAGATCTGAAATTTCAATAGATTTGAATAAATGTCTAATGAGGAAAAAATAAAACTTTAGGCCATTTCTATTTGATTCGCTCCTGGAGAGAAGAAATTGAATCTTTTCATACAATTTCTTTTAAACTACAAAATTTTTAATCAAAATGCTATTTTCTTATATTAAAAAGTTACTATGAACCTCCATATAGACGAAATTGATAAAATAAGACCGATCTCTTTCTTATTTATAATACTTTTGGCCTGTTATATCGAGAGGCCATCAGATATATATTATTTATTATTAATTCAAGTCCGTTCACTCAACAATATTGGAATATCTTTTAACTCGTAAACTATTGATTTTAGACTTTTCACTTATATGAACTTTTCTTTTTGAAATTAAATCTTCTTTAATAAATGTCATCATATAAATTTGTTTACCTCAAAGGGTTAGGCAGTAAATGTGAAATTTATGTTGAAGGTTGGATAAATATTGCTCTAACCCCCTATATATTCTATATATAAAAAATTATAATGAAGAAACATATTATTAATCATTTAATTTACTAAAAGAAAGTTCATTATCAAACTTCCCCTTAAAATTCAAATATTTTAATAAACAAATTTTACTATAAAAGATAATAAGAAAATAATACACAGATAATTATAACATTTTAATAGATTGATTGATTGATTTTTTTTATTTTTTATAATTGGATTTGGGAACTTAGATGCCCATTTAGCCAAGATTGATTGAATATTTAATAAGAGAAAACAATTTTTTTTTTTTTTTTTTTTGGCAACTCTAGTTGATTTCTTCCGGGGGAGAAGAAATTGAATATTTTCATAAAATTTCATTTAAACTACAAAATTCTTAAATGAAAATATGCTATTTCCTTTTATTTGCTGCAGTGAATGAGAGTGTGCACTCTTTAGTGTCTATTCAGACTTATCTTGGAATGACCATATCATCTCTCTTGCAAAATAAGCCTAATTAAAATATGTTTTTCTATTTAGGTTCAGAAGCTATTTAATGTCCAATCAACTTCTTAAATTATTCAAGTTCCAAAATCGCACCTGTCTTGAATTCGCCTTGCACACAAACAATCTCTTTTCTCACATATGAAAGTAAAATTTAGAATCGAATAATAAAACTTATAATAGGAGATATGACTTTTATAATATGACATATCGTAGAAGAGTTTTCAATGCATTTTAATCGATACTAGATACTATCATAAAATATAAAATGACCAAGTGAAGTTATTAATTTCTTTAGAGCTTTATTTTCACGAAATACCTGATTAGGTGATTAGTAAACTTATAATGTCCATTCACTCTCAAATTCGAGACAAATCAACCAACGGCAATAGTCGATTAATTTTTATCATTTAGAAACTGAAAACTCTCTTCCGCCCGTATTTTTCTTATTTAATTAAAATAAAACTTATTTAATTTCTTATTTTTAAGTTAATTTAGATTTTTAATTTACCAAATTATTATTATTATTATTATTATTTTTACAATGTACCAAATATACTCAACAAAATTGTTTAAAATTAGATTCATAAATTAAAAAAATTTACCATTTTTTTCTTCACGTTGAATATATAATTTAGACACAGAATGAAAAGAACTGTGTGGGCTCTTTTCCTCTTCTTCTATAAAATAAATGCTCAAAAAAATCACAAACAAAATCTCGCAACGACCATTCATCATTGATTTAAATAATTAATTTTCAAGTTGACTGCGTGGAGAGAGTCGACGTCTTTCAAACCGTTTAAAAAGTTTAGGTGTGTCCTCAACCAGCAACCAACCACACTGAGCAAAGCAACTCCAGTGGCCAAATCACTAGACGACCGGAATTTATATTTATATTCATATCGGAATAAGGATCTTGGGATAAAATGTAAACTCTATTTAACAAACAGCGACAACTTCTTTTGCATAATTTATTTATTCCGATTGATTTAGAGGCGTCGCAGGGGACATTCGATAAATCTTTTAATTAATCAGAAAAAGAGATTTATGATACCGGCCAGGAGTAGTTTGAGAGAATTTCAAATTGCGCAAGGGAGACGAGAGAAGAAGAAAAATTCTTCTCCTCTTATTCTCCTCCAAAAAACTCATTCTATAATATGTGAGTGTGAATAGCTATTACCTACGTATAAACATATAAATTATATTAAGTAGTTAAAATATTTCTAAAGGGTGTTGGTAAATAAAGATGACTATTTGGTAGAAATTCTTAGCAAAGCAGAATAGCAAAGCAATAGATGAATTTGATAATAAAAACTTTTTTTTAAGAATCGGTACGCTTTTAAAATTTGTTTAGATATCTGTCACCTTCTATTTTGAAGTATGAAGTTGAATTTTACTTAGAGAAAGTGGTGTAGGTTTTAGGTGAAACATGATATTAATTAATAAAGAAAAGGGTGTCTATATGTAATTTATGCTTATTTGTACATTGATATTTATAATTTATTTTTGTGTTTATGACTTAAGTTTGAAATTTTATTTTTCTAATTTAATTCTATAAATTTATTTATATTCATACTTGTAATTAAAGTTTTTTTATTTATATTAATATTCATATTTACCTAGATTTATTTATATTTAAATTTAAATTCATTATTGTTAAATGTTGATTTCGGAATTTCTCGACCAAAAATGCAGAAGTATACAATTATTGTTCTCTACTTTTCAGACATTTATTAACAGGTTAAGCAAAAAAAAAAAAATAAAATTTCTTAATGGATTAAAAATTATGGGAATTAGAAAAAAATAAGTCTAAAAAGTAAGACTTGATCCTAATAAAACATATTTCTTTACAGCTCCGATCGATTCGCTCATTAGTAAAATGATACAGTTAAGTAGGTGTATTTAAAACTTTAGAAACATATAGTACTGTAATTGTATTAAAACAACTGTACCATAAATGTTTCTATTCATAAAAATCACAGGAAAAATAGGGAAAAGATAATTAAAAATAAAATTATTCCTATATACCGATAATTCTTAGTCTGTCATTCAAGTAAATAATTTTTTATAACATCTAAAATAATTTACATCGAAAGTACTGACATTAAAATCCTAATCTTTGTTACAGTTTCACAAATTTTTAAATTAAAGATTTGCAAAGATAGATGGTACACACACCTACAACGACTTTATAGGCTCGACTAGGATATCAAAATAAAAGTTACAAAAATATGTATGTAGAATACCACTCTTTCTGATTTTTAGGAGAAAAAAAAGGCAGGGGCCTCGGGACTAACAAACAATCAAGAGCCACCAAAAGAGTTCTATTTTTTCCATTTTTGCTATGCATTCCTAAAACATCAATCTAGATAATAAAACTTTTTTATTTTATTCTTTCTTTCTACGTCGTTTAATCACAGCTGAGTTATCTTCTTCAAGACTTAAAAATGAAAGTTTCTCTTTTAAAATAAAGTAAAACATTGTTTCAAATATTACAACTTTATACCTTTTGATATTAAAATAAAAAAAAAATTATCTTACTCATAAGGACTGAAGATGACACAATTTAGGGTTGAAACGTTAGCTATAAAAACGGCACCAGAATAAATAGTTAAGTTTATCAATTAAGGATGCTAATTTTTCCCTTTTTCTAAAAAAAGAATTATAGTCTTTTGTGTTTTCAAATATTTTTTGTAGCTATTTAATGTTTTAAATTAAATGGCTTAATTAAAACAGAACCCCAAATTATGATCATAAAATCATTCTCATTCTATTGAAATGTTTTCTTCTTCAAGTCTCCATGTCCTCTTTAGCCATTTGATTATCTATTCTTTCTTAATATTTTTTAATTTTAATTTTATTTTTATTTTTTATTTAAAATTTAAATCATCATTTTTTATTTTAATTTCAATATCGAATAAATTTAATAATAAAAAGAAGGTTTTCTTGTTTTAATATTTTATTCAAAAATATTAAACTTGCACTTATACGTTAGATATCGGTTAATTAACATAAATCAATATTTTTCTATCCATTTATGGTCATATTTATGTATCTAATAGAAGAAAGATGAGAAAAGCCCAACAAAATATATTATGCGAGGCATTTTCGATGAAAAAGAAAATGATTAAGAAATAAATCGAATTTTATAAAAAATTAAAAATATTTTTCATTTGATTGATAATTGGTTTTTATATTAATTAACTTATTGATATAATTTATTAATATTATTTATTTATTCTCATATATATGGGCGCAAGGTGCACTTCCCAATAAAAGGCCTTAAAAATGTACTCGTATATTTTCTTATTTTTATTGGGCTGCGTTTATGTGAGTATGTTAAGTTGACTATCTTTCAGGCGAACTACTCGAATACGTAGAGAATTATGTAGAGCAGCGGGGAACAGGGGTAAATTACCCCAAATGGGGTAACAATGAAACTATCGGCGGAAATAAGGACATTTTTTAAATTTTAAATTTTCTAAACTAGTACCTATAGTATTTTTACTTTAATAGCTTTTCCAGGAATTCAAAATCGTAAAATTAATAAAAGTTAAAAAAAATATAAAAACATTAATAAAAGTTATTCGTTTTTTGTCATGATGAGTGTTCGTATTTTTTTTTCTTTTAACAAAGTCTTTTTAAAAATCGGTCAGTTAAATCAGGCAAGAACAGAAATCGGCTGAATGCCGAGGATTGTATTCAAATTGCGCTCACGTCAAAAAGTCCTAATTTTGAAGTCATTTTAGCAAAAATGAAACAACATCATTTTTCTAAAACGTAAAAGCGTTTGAATTGTGTTAATGTTTACAATTTTTATTTACTTACAGATAATTTTCATGTAAATTCCAATTAATTCAATAAATAATAAATCATATACATTTACCTTGCTTTTTTTGCTTTTCAGAATGTAAGGGTAACAGCGACCTACGCATAAATATTTTGGGGTAATGGCTAAAAAAGTTCCCCGACCTCTGATGTAGAGGTAATATGTGTCTAAATATAATATAGTTACTTAACTTATTATCCATTTTTTTTAAATTTGACATTTATTCTTCTATGATAAAAATAAATAAATAAATAAATAACATCCACATTCATTTGTCTTTTGAATTAAGTCAATTTTTTTTTACTTATTTAAAAATTTCGAAAGACTACTCTTTTAAACAAAAAAATACTTCGTGTGTGTGATCCCTAATTTGAAAACAAAAGCTCTCAGAAAGATTTTATTTTTTTTAAATTTTAATTACAATAATTTTAGGCTCTTAAGCTAATCATTGAGAGATGCTGAAAATAAGAAAAAAATCATGTGGTCAACTTTTGAACATTTGTGTAAAAGCTGAAATTCGCCCCTAAGAAATAATGCAATTATATAATTGAAGCAGATCTTTGTGTAAGTTTAGATTTCATAGCTTAAAGTTTAAAACTGTTCATTGACTCGGCATACAACGGTTCAATTTTTTCATTTTTCTTTATTTTGAGCGTTTTTTCTTGAAGTTCTTTATTTCAGTATAGTTTTTTACATTTCGTAGCAAGCGTCCTCTATCTTGAAATGTAAAGATAACTTATATAAAATCCAAAATGGCATGAATTCAATATAAATGAAAAACAAACTAAAAAGGGTAGAAAAATCTAAAAAATTTTCATTACACAAGACATCTACCTGCTACTGAATTTAAACTTCTAAAAATTTTAATGATAAAAACATTTGATTTCTTAGTTTGAAATGTTGTTTGACGTTTTATGGATATTAAAAAATGTCAGTTTGAATTTTTTTTTAACCTTTTCAAAAATAAATAAATTCATTAAATAAACCAAGATGTAAAACTTACATAGTGAATTCAGGGTTTATAAACTATATTAAATAACAATTTGATCAAAATATATTAAGCAATTTTCGAGTATCAGATTTAAGTACAAAACTAATGTTTTTTTGATTGATTTATACTAAAATCTCAGCATTTCTTCAAATTAAAATTAAAAATATTTTGGCACCAAAACAAACTCTCTTCGAGCTTTTCTTCTTGATTTAGTGAGCACACAGATCCACAGACAAAACTTTTATGCTTAGAAATTAGTTTACTTCAAATCTAAAATTTCAGACATTAAGCATAAATAATCAAAATAAATAAATAAATAAAAATGTTGTGTGAATTCAATATAACATTACGGAACACTCCGTGAATCATTCTAATTATTATTATTTTAACAAGTATATTTATTATAATTTCTATCGTTTGATTACAGTTAGATACCGATTAGATGAGATTAATAATTAATAATAAAATATCAAAGTTAAGAAGTCACTCTGGCACTCCTGACTTGTAACGTCGTCAGCTATAGAGGCAAATTAAAATTTATTAAAGATGTTTTAATGACATGGATGCAAAAAGATAGCAACATTAATTTAATTATATCTATTGCACTAGAACGGTAATCACAAGTCTATTTTAATTTTCTTATCCAGGCTCATCTTTTATTTAGCATCTTTTGATCAATATTTTTTTATTAAATCCTAGATAAAACAATTTTAATTAATTAATTTTCAAGTTTTTAAAATACATTTAATGAACAAAATGGCAATTAGGCGTGGCATCTATTCGAGATATATATAATTGCATGTAAAATTCAAGTAAATTCACCCTTCATTACTTCAATCGGCAGGAGGTTATTGAGTAAACAAAATCTATTCTCCCATGAGAATAATACATTTCCTTCTCTAGAGTCTCGAATTTTGCGAATATCCATTCTTCATGCTTTATGTTTCCTGAAATATTTTTTCGACTGTGAATGTATTCAAATAAACAAATATGAACAACACAGCAATTAAAAAAAACATCAAAAAATAACATGAGAACCACTCAACGAATAATTATTCAATTATTTATTTGTTTATTTAAAATGTATAATAATAAATGGTAATTATTCATTACATTAATTAATTTTAATATTCGCACTAAGGTCATAAACACTATATTATTAAAAATTAAATTCCCGAATTTTACGGAGTATTGAAACAGACTAAGGTAAATGTACCAGTAGCTGACTAATTAAGTTACTTATATTGAAAACAATATAAATCTCACTAATCGAGGGTTAGGTAGGTTTTTCATCATTTATCCAAACTAATTATTTTATTTCCACAAAAATAAGTTATTTTCCTGATATTTTACCGATTTTCAAATCAAACGGGTGCAATATTGGGAAGGTAACATACAAATGACTCATAGGCCACGACAAGGGGGCTTCAAAATATTTAATAATTAGAATTTTTGTTTTTCTTTGCTTTGGCTGCAACCAAGATTTTCCTTTGAAAATTTGTAAATAGATTAGGTGATAAATTGTAGCGAGTTCGAAGCCGTGACAGATAGATTTAAGACATCTATAAGAGTTTCTACTTGATATGGAACTCTAAAAATGATGAAGCAGAAGGGTATCAATAAAATATTTTAACATTTGCTTGTAGTCAGAACTATTTTTAAAAATGAGAGACTTGAGCATATTATGAGACTTCATTTCACTTCTCACATCTTAATAAAAATTTCAAAATTACATAATTAAAAGTTATAATCAATTGAACTTGAACCTAGCTTCTTTTGAGCCATAACCCTGTGGTGTGTTAGCTATATTTTATAATTTTAAATTTCCCATTTCTGACAATCTCCTTTTCGAATTATCATGACTACAACCAGACAGACAAACTAATATATTTTTGAGATCTGGGGACCACAAAACTCATACCCTATAAAAGCAAAAGTATATTTCCAATTAGTATTAAAAAATTGAAAGTTAAATTTATTTAATATATAATTTCTCATGTCACATCCTACTCTGCATGCACACTTGACATTACTGCTGAAAAATTTCAAAGAACGCATGCTCATTACACCCGAGTCTGAGTATGATCGCATTAAATCTAATACAGTATAGCCTTTTATAACAAAGGTAAATTTTGATAGTCAAGTGAGAAAGAAATAATCTTTATTTTTCTCGTATGGACGAAGTCGATTTGCATTCGCCATTTTGTCTGTAAATCCAGTGGATATCTTGCTAATTCCTGAATGTATTAGTAGGAGGTGGGGCACGGGGGACCGCGAGGGGGGGCGTGGCCCACCTAAGCAGATGGTCGAATGACTTCAATTCGAGGTCCAATCACGTGAGATATTGACGAGGGGGGCCCAAGCAGGAGGCCAGCTGGTGCCCACCATGCACCACGTGTCTTTCAAGGGCAAAATAAACCTGGCTCAATATTTTAGTAAGACAACAATTGCAAATTTTAGTCAAGATTACGGATTTTAAAGATCGAAAGAATTAGTTCTCTAATCTGACTTCGATGAAATTCTCTTTCGAAAATTGTTCAATATCATGACATCATCAGATCAGGGATGATGACCTCTAGCAAGGCTAATGCAATTTTGCTTAGGAAGTTCAATATACTTTCAAAACAAGGCAAAAAATAAAGAGGGAGAAGGACAGCGAATTGTCTTTCACAATAATCAAGAAAAAATAATTAGTCATAAATTATTAGTTGTTTTAAATAAGTGTTTTTCAACATTTGTTGTTTGGAGAAACCAGTGAAATATTTTGTAAACTTTTGGGAATTCCTGCCTTCTTAGCTAACACAACAGTTGAGTGTCTATCAATCTCCAAAACTCACAAAAATATGAAATAAAACTGGAGGAGACGCCTCGATATAACAAGTCTCCAAATTCAACAACTTAGTAACCGAGATATCGAGCAATAAGAGAAACTTGAATGACGAAGTAAAAATGCAAGTGACTAAAAGAGCCCAGATTTCTGGCTTTTTGAACAATTTAATATGTCCAAACAAATTTATGTTAGGAAAATGCAAAATCTGCATTTATAAAACCAGCGTTTGTCCAGTGTTGACATATCCCACACTCTCCGAACTACAAAATGAAAATAATTAGGGCAATACATGAGAAAACATTTAGAGATTGAGTCTCAGTTACCAACTTAGACAGGTGAGTGAAATACAGAAAATGATTGAATGAATTGGTATTCGAAGAAGAGAGTGGGACTGCCCACATAGATCGGATAGGAGAAGACCGAATTGCAAAAGTTGTTTGAAAATTGTTCTGTCTCTGTTAAGTCAGAATTCCACTAAACAAATTTCATACAAATTTTTACTTAAGTCATCTTGCACCTATATATAGAATTTCAAAACGAAAGCCAAGAATGCATGAAAACTTTAGCTGAACTTTGTTGGCCTTTTTAAATGCAATTCAACTTGGTGGAGACTGTAAAATGTAACTCAACCTTGAAACTAGCCTAAGTTTACAGAAGAGACTTTTATTTTTATTTTTGAATAATTTCGCCTTGTATATTATTAGGGTCCCGTTCAAACGTTAAGCGGAAATCTATTTGTGTGAAACAAATCTGTCAGTCCTTATGTCAGAGCATTTTATCTCGAAAACTAAATAAGATACAAACTTGAAATTTACAAGTTATATGAATTCATTTTACCCAAAATCAAAAATCGCATTAAAGTTTTAATCAAATATGGGATTGAAAATAAAAAAATATCAATACATGATTATCATATAGTGCGAGGAATCCCTGTAAATATCTCTTTAAGAGAATTAATATATCTTTTTTTTTGAAGGAGACAATAGTAGTGTAGTCTTCTTGCTGGAATTATACATTTTTAACTTATTTATAATTCCAGCAGAAGACACACTCTTTTATTGCCTCCTTCAATTTATAAAAATTCTGCTACTCTCGGCAAAAAAACTTTCAATTTAATCTTTTTTTTGACGGTTTTGCCAAAAATTACAAGGGGTCTCGTCGGAGAGCCAAAAAGTGCGATTTTTTCATTTGGCGTGCAGTTGACGGATGTATGTATGTGGATGTATGTATGGATGGATGTATGTTATCGTTTTTGTGCCCACGATTTTTCCACACCGTTACACCGGTTGAAATGAAATTGAAAACCTACCATTAGTTTAACAAAATGAAGCGCTGAGTTAGTTTTTGGTACATATCGGCCCACAAACATTAGTACTTTATTTCAGTACTTTTTAGTTTTTCTAAATATCTTGAAAATGACTTAACCAATTTTGATGAAATTTAATATCCTAATTAAGTACCTTGGGGACCATAAAAAAGGTTAAATAAAGTTTTTAGTAAAATTATATTTTAAAGTACTTTACTCTAGAGTAAGATGGTACTTTTTTTAATTTTTAAATTCTTTAAAAATTTATTCATTTGAAAGTTTTAATATAGCTCATTTAGCCTTGCTTAAGTAAGAATGGATAGGCTTCTCTCGTGTGAAATGCTAAAAATTTGGGAGGAATTTTTATGAGTAACCATACTGCAACTGCGTTGTTTTCTTATCCGTTACCTTTGCGGAAGACAGAGAAATCGATTTAAACCAAAAATAGCGATTGATTCTCATCTAGTACTTGAGGAATAATCATTCTATATTGGATTTTTGACGTTTCGGTTTTTATTAGACCTCATTGCTGAAGACATAGAGAAATCGACCTTAAACCAAAAATAGCGATTGATTCTCATCTAGTACTTGAGGAATAATCATTCCATATTGGATCCTTGACATTTCGGTTTTATTAGTAACCATTGTATTTGATTAATATTAAAATGACGATATGAGAGGCCCTCAAATAGGCCATTTTTTGTCGATTTTTGTACCCATCGTTCAGAAGTGCCTTTAGCATAAAATTATGAAAAAATAAGCTGACGTGTTCTGATGTGGCCAATCACTTGACTTTACCATACAACCTTGCCCCTCACTTATATTTAATATTTAATAAAATTATTTATAATCATGTAGGAGTGTGGGGTTAGTTTTTGCATTTTTAGACTCCTAGGGGGCCACTGATTATGTATACAAAATTTGGTTGAGTTTGGTACAAGAGCCTATATTTTTCATTTTTTGAATCTACACCCCCCCCCCTTTTGGGCGGCTAGTTTTTGCACTTTTAGACTCCTGGGGTCCCACTGATTATATTTACAAAATTTGGTTGAGTTTTCTCAAATGGTTTAGATTTTTAATTTTTAACCCCCCCCTCCACTCCCCTTAATTTTGGGTCGATATGCACCAAAATCTAATCAGCTCTTAATCTCAATGGACCAAAACTACGTGTGAAATTTGGTTTCGATATTCACACTAGTTTTTGAGCTAGCTCGTCCACACAAATTTGTTAACACACAGATTAACGGACAGACAACCAGACTAAATAACTTACTAACAAACATTTTGACAAAATAATTATTATCTCGAAAAATATAATTTTTTCGATGTTCACTTATTTGAACTTTTTTGTAGAGCGAAATGCCATGGTTTCGCTCAATTTTTTTAATCAAAATAGTTTCAGCCGTTTTTGAGATATTTCGAAAAAAAGAAGGAAAAAAAACACTTTTTTTTCATGCACGATTACAATACTTGACCATATCCTGTATCGTAATGTCAATATACAAATTCGTCCTTATAGACGACAAATAAGAACAAATTTGATATATTAACTATTCCATAAATAATCCTCGGTATAAGAGTACAACTCGCACTTGATGGTCGGGTTATTTATATTTCGATGTATGATTATATATATATTGTGTGAGTACGTGTCTATATATTATATGAAATGTGTGTGTATATATTTAAAAATAGTGGATTTTTCTTAGCTAATTACAGTGTAATCTTTATCGATTCTTTGGTCATAAAATATAATAAACAGTGAATTTATCATATTTAATCGAATCCATTCGTCTCTGCGGAGAGAAATTGATGACGTGTGAACACAATAAGCGCTGTGGAGCCAAGAAGAGCCGACGGGTGTGAATCGCACACACTTCCAGGCAACCAACACACAAGACACGTGGTCACGCCCTTGGCATGCGCTCACTCATCTCCCCTTGATTCTCCAACACATCTCTGGATAGTTACACTAATACTCTACTAATCTAATACAAAATAAACCAAATGGTGTTTAGGAACTGTCAACCCTCATCATGTTTCGTTAATCATGAAAAATCGGTGCAATTTAATGGTTTTTATACACGTTTAACCACACAAGTGCTATTGATAAAGAATAGATTTAAATAACTTTGGTACTTTTCCGTTAGCCGGGCGCAAGCGAAAAATCGCCAAATTTCAAAACCGTGATGTCTCAAATTGTCTCAAGTGAGTCCCCACAGGGCGTTGGTACTTTTCACTTTTAGAACTTTTCATAGGTTCGGTTCTAATTATCATCTCGGTTCATTTAGATAAAAAAATAGGTTCCCGAATAAACTTTTAAAGGTTCGGTTAAGATATATTCAGTTCGGCTCTTATATCTTCATTTCCAGCTGGTTTTTAGGCGATTAGGTTAGCGTTAGCTAACGACAACCTAATCGCCTAAAAACCAGCCCGAAATGAAGATATACGAGCCGAACTGAATATATCTTAACCGAACCGGCAACGACTTTTACATATTCGAATTTTTTTGGGCATTTACTAATTATTTTTTAATTAATATTCATTTTCTAAAAGAACGTGATACTCGCGTTTGGTTCACAATTGGCGACATTTGCGCCCGGCTAACTGGAAAAAGTACCATAACTTTTATTATATTAAGCCATTCACTTGTTTAAAATATTCTTGATCAAACAAAGCTAATAAAAGTTCTACTAGAAATTTACGAGAATAGCATCAAAAGCGTCAGAAATTGAATTTATACTCTTTTCCTACTAGCTCGATGGCTTCAATCACACAAGCTAGAAGCTAAGTAGTTGACTTGTTAATACAATTGGAGTAAAATCAGTCAAGTGCGAGTCGGACTCGCATAATGTAAGTTCGGTATCTTATATATTGAGATATCAAATTAATTCTTATTTGAGGAGTTCAAAAGGAGAGTGGACCATCCCACTTTTTGGTTTTTTATGAGAAATCCAGCAAAATAGAAGTAAAGGTTCGAGGCAAAAATGGTATCTATGCTGTAATCTAGAAGGACGTTTAAAAACTAAGCTTGGACCACTCTGTCTATTTAGTTTTATCAAAAACCTTCTTGATTATAATCAAGAATATCAATTATAATTGATATTCTTATGTTAATTTGAATATAATTGATTTATATATAAACTTTACTTTATTTTGTGAATATTTGTATTTTTTTCAAATAGCTGAATTTTAACGTTCAATTTTAAAACTTTTATCTGTATTTATATAGTTTTAAGTTACTCCTAACATCACTTGTATTCAATTTCAAAATTCATATTTTATAATCCAAAAATTTATATTAAAATCCATTAAACCTACTTACAGTCCATTATTTTTATCGATAATTAATTTTTTATTTTCTTAATATTTAAATTAATATTCCACGCTGCTTTGAGCGGCACCAGCAAGTATTTAGAGGATTCCAAAAAAATCTTTAACTTTGTCGCCTTAATGCAGTATCAATTCAAAGCGAATTATTTGACAAATATTTCCCTAATCAATTATCTATCATTTCACAATGATACCCCACATCTAAAAACACATAAGAATGGGCGATTGAGTTTCAGTGAGATGTTGAAATTTGAGTTTTGAATTTTCCATCTCTTTTAATCACGTCAGCTAATTAGAAAAGTCTAATACTATTAATGACGGAAAAAAATCAATATAAAAAAAGACAAGTGTAAGATGAATATTGGCGATATGAATGACATGTCTTTGAGATATAGGTATAATAGCAAATTCATCCCTCCGGTATTGGCAGAAAGCATCAAGGAAACAAAATTTATTCAACCATAAGAAAAATTCATTTACCTCATCGTTAAATAGCTCCTCTGATTTTTTCCAATAGTACACTAAATTATTCGATACGCAAAAAATTTTGTTTGCTCATTGTATATAAAAATGTCTGAAACTTGAAGAAAAATAATTTTCCAACATGAATTTTTACCTTCACATTTATATTCTATAGACTACTAGCTGCGACGTCCGCCTTTGGCGGCCCTCTTGCTAGCCAGGGGGCTACGACCCCCCCCCCCCGCATCCAAGCCCCATTCCACTTCCACACCCACTCTGCTCACCATTACGCACACTTCCCACCCATTCCACCCCACCCCCAACCCCGCACCCCAACCCCATTCAACCTCCGCATTCACTCTGCACCCCACTACGCACCCTTCTCACCCCCACCCGGGCCCCCTGCACCACACTCAATTTTTTCATATCTAGCTCCCTAGAGGCCCACAGATTATGTATACAAAATTTGGTTGAGTTTGGTTCAAGAGCAAGAATTTTCATTCTTCACCTTCCCCCCCCCTTCCCCATTTTGGGTGGTTAGTTTTTACATTTCTAGCCTTCTGGTGGGTATGTATACAAAATTTGGTTGAGTTTGGTCCAAGGGCAAGAAAGATACGAAGCCTTTTGTGTTTTAGACCACAAAATCAAAAATCCCCCATTTTTCAGTTCAGGGATCAAATTTCAAAAAAATAAAAAAATCTTCCCGAGATTTAGCATTAATAAACCTATGTACCAAATTTAAATGCTAAAACTTACAAACTCGAGGAGATAGAGCACTTTAAAAATTTCACAAATTTACCCCTTTCAGGGACAAATAGAGCAAAATACTCAAATATGTTTTTTTGTATTTCAATGCTTCATCTTGCTAACCTAAACCCATATCGAGATATCTTTTCTGGTTTATGAGATCTTGAAAAACTCTGAAAACACATTTTGGGGCCCTTTCCCCCCTTTAGGGTTCGAATTTCAAAAAATCCCTTCTTAGCACACCCATAAATCGTTGAAAGAATACACACTCCAAATTTCATATTTCTAGGTCAAGCGGTTTAGACTGTGCGTTGATAGATGAATAATGAAACATCACCTTCTCTTTTTATATATATTAGAAGATAATGGGGAAGTAATTTTTCCTATCTGTAGGTATGTATTACTTATGTCTGGATTCAGATACCAATAATAACTCAAGAATGGAAAGTCATACTAAGTTCGTTCTTATAGCAAAATGTTTGTATTTCCAATACGAAGAACTGATTTGGTTTTGTGATCACTCATCTGTAGAGCTTCCAGTTCAAAAATGCAGAAAATTTCATTTTTTAAGGATTTTATTGACATTTTAAGGCAATGGCATAATTTAGGCATAAATAAACAATTTATAATATTTATAAAATTATACAGTTTACCAATTATTTATTACTATGGCGGCTCTAGTCTGAAATCGTACAGAATTATGAAAAAGTATTTAACAGAAAGAATATTACTTATTCAGTCGACCGCTGGACGAGCCTAGTATTGAATCCATGCAAAAATTTTAATGTTAAAAAATGTCTGAAATGTGAAGAAAATCATTTTCAACCATGATTTTTCTATCTGGGTGTCTGGATATCCACGATAACTTAAGAACATAAAGTTTTAGAAAGTTCGTTCTTGTGCTAAAATAATTGTAATTTCATAATTCACCGAAACTGGAAACAACGTACTGAGTATTGAATCCTCCAATTTATAATTAAAAAGATTGTGATTATAAAGCTCAAACCTGAGAAAATAATAGTCTCTAACAAATAAATTAATATATTCACTTATAGTGTTATATGTTTATTTGCTTTAAACCGAGGATAATCTCAAAGATTTCTCCTTATGACATAAAATATACATACATGTACATAAAATTTAGATATACTAATAAAAACATCGAGTCAAATAAATATCGCTTGAACGAAGATGTTTTCATTTTATTAATAATAATAATATATTTATAAGACATATAAAATTTATGTTTTTGTATTATAAGATTATAATTGTAGAGGGATTTATGTTTTATGAGAAAGTAATGTACACTAACATCTAATATCTTGGACATGTGTTCAATTCAAGGTGCTAGCGGTGGATGAGGAAGAAGCAAGAGGAGTTGGCGTTGAGTTGGAGAAAGAATGGAATTTTCCTCGGTGGCTGACGCTGAGGAACCTCCTGTGGCTGACGCTGAGGAACACCCTGTGGCTGACGCTGAGGAACACCCTGTGGCTGCTCTGGGCGCTAACAAGAGTTAAATTGCCTTTGACCGTGGCTTCCCTTCGGCCGCCTCTTCTTCAAGCGCCGCCTCTTCTTTCCCCCGAAAACCTGTTCTTCACGCCTGGGCTCGGTTCGCAACCGGCTCTCGGCCTAAACCAACATCCTAGCCGATCGACGTTCAAAAACGCACACAGCTGCTGGGCTCCCAACTCGTTCTGCTCCCATTCTAATTACCGCCGAGCGATGATTGATGCCCTCCGATCAATGGACCAAACAACGAACCATTTTTCAATTAACACCGAATCTAAATGGCTCAACTATTGCACGAGGCTGGCCGTTTTTTCTTCAACACCTTGATATATACAGTTCCTTTCTTACTACCATACGATCAACGGGAATGATAGAAACGAATCCGTCGTCCCTTGTCTGAAAATTTTATCAAAAAATTACAACCTGTCAATCTGACAGCTGATTGCATTTCGGGATACCGTCCCGAAAATAACCATCTTTGGAACATATGTCTGGGTCACGCCCACAGAAATCAAATTAGAAGGTATGTTGTTCTTCTCCTCATCAACCAGAACCATATTGAACCCTCTGCTAAATGAAAACAGCAAGGATTGTGAAAAAATATATCCATGCGGAATTCGCAGAACACCAATTTCTTAATAACAAACTCGAAAAAAATTCCGATATAATAGGTGGTCAGGAAGAAACCATGAATTTTAACGTTGAACTTTGATAGTCTTAGTTTACTCACCTGTTCGAAATTCGAAAAACTGAGAGAGGCCACTTTCTGTTGAATAATTACAAAATTAATTTTCAATTATTTTCTCCTTATATTAAAGTTAAATAGAAAGAGTAAAAATAAAAAACATTGATTTCAATCTCTCTTTATTCTCAACATTTCATACCATATTTAAAGTGGCCAGAAATTTTACAATGGAATGTGGGAGATGAATCTGTATGCACTAGTATATAATTATTTTATTAGCATATATCTATTGTAAACCATAATGGAATAAGAGCAATCATAGTTAAAATTAACAAATAAAGATATAATCACTCGTACTTTTCCGATGAAATATGAACTTTTTTCAATAATTCATCATTTTGTGATATGTTGTTACAAAATTCCTCAAAAGTATTGGAGATTTTGCATTTCACTTGCAATATAGCCTTCAACGTTTCTAACCATAGTCCCGTCATCTAATAGCACCTCGTATAATGGGAGCCCCTGATATTTAGACAACTGAATTAGCAGATCAGTTAATTTATTATAATTCATAAATTTTTCTAATCCAAAAGAGAAAATTATCCAATGTGGGACACTGTGAAGGACATTTTCGGTGTGGGACAAGAGACCCAAACGTGGAACAGTCCCAATTAATGATCTTGACAAAGAATTATTTTTTGTTTTGTCTTCATTTTTAAAAATCATGGACCACACTTTATTCTATTTTTAGGAATGAAAAGGCTTGCCCCTGTCAAGATTTATCCATGGTGTTTTAAGAAAACAAAACGTATTGAAAAAGTGCTGTAGAAAATTTAAAAAGTTTATATTTTATACTAAAATTTTTTTTTCGCAAAAATAGAAATTAAAGTCTCCACTGATTTTAAATTCACATTGAATGAAGTAAGATTTCAAGCTTTTTATAAAGGCCGTAAAAACTGATACTCAAGCTTTCACTAGACTCTTTTTTCTCGGATGCATGTTCATTAAGTAAGTAAATACCGAAGTGAAAATGACCAAATTTATGTAATTGATACTCCAAAATAAATAAACAATTGTTTTGAGTAATCGATGATTAGAGTATCGTGTGAACTGCTGATCATTGGGTTGGGTCCATAACCCTTTGTGTAATTTACCATTTGTGCATGAGCTCTTGAGCTGCTCACCTCATCCATACCTATTACATATTTATGTAGTAATTGAAACTTTGCATTTAAAATACAAAAAAGTTCAAATTGCCGATAATAGCAGACTTTAAATTTCTATAGGAATTAGGAGAAGTTGTCTTCTATTAAATCCCAGCTGTCCTGGGGTTCGATTTCCTTCTGACGTGTAATACAGATTATCTCTAACAACTCGGATTTAGTTAACGACAACTCTTGTGATTTCTTTACTTGAATTATTTTTATAAAAAAAATTACAAATATATATAGTTATTTGGTCAAAATTCTAAAAATCACCAAAGCTTACTTATTGATCAAATCACTGACTTGTTAACTCATTAAAATCTGAAACATTGTTATATACCATTAAATAATTAATTAAAAATTATAAAAAAGGCGCCCGTGATAAAAAAAATAAATAAATCAACGAACAATATATAAATAATATAATAAAGAAAATTCCAACCAAAAAACAAACTCTAAGCTATTTCAATAGCACATCATGACGATTATATAATCATAAAATGTAAATAAAAGATTCCACTGATTAAATTTGAATTTTCAAAATTTATCCCCAGGAAACTTTTTTTAACCACCAGATTGTTTACAATATAAATAGCTTGTAATTTTTTTCCAATAAATAAATTAATATTATACTAGCTAGCTATATAATACTGTGTATACATAGAGATGAGGGACTCTCAACTATAAGAAGGCAAATATTTATTGCTATACTATTTAGATTCAAAGCACAATTGATGGCTAAAAATGGAAAAGAAATGTAAGAATGCGTGTAGCGTGCAATTAAAGTACAAATTGCAAGCCAGCGGATGCATTTAAGTGTAAAAATGCAGTCAATGGACATCAGGAATGTGACGTTTTTCTTTATGGTTGAACGAATACAAACACACAAACATACATAAACCGAAACACATTGAGAGAGTTTTATTGGTAACATATTCAAACCTAAGAGATATATTTTCATACAAATATATAAATAAGTATACATTTTCTAATAAATAAATTATATTTCTTTATGCGTTATTACATTCTTATATATTGATTGATTCAAATAAAGGACACTAGTTCAAAATATTGACTAACCTATTTTCTTTGGTTTTCGTGAATTAAAAGCACATTTTAGCCATCATTCTTAAATGTGTGTGTTGTGATTGTGAGTGGAAGTGTGTGTAAATTGGTGTAGAAATCAGATTATAGCCGGTCAAATATTTGCAGCGAGTCGGGCTTGAATCCGCGCTAACGTGATTCAGCTCTCTAACCACTCGGGCGACATGAGCCCCTACGAAATACTAAAACGGATTAAATAAAGAACTAGAGAGAAAAAATATGCTTCATAGATGTGGGAATCGAGCCCGGATCTTTGACAGTGACAGTGCCATTCTCTGACCACTGATGTACAGATGCATCTTTCAAATTTCCCACTGTCTTCTCTGGAAAAAGAATTATCTCTTCAGGCGGTGGAACTGCAATTTTTTCAAGAGGATAAATTTGTAATAATTCAGGGAGTTGTAAGGAGAGTTTTCGAATAGTTTGTGTTAGAAATCTAAAATTTAGCATAAGCTTATTAATTAAAACAAGTGTGCCAAATTTAAGTTTATTACCTACAACTATTTAAGAGCTATTCATATAACTATTTTATTTCAGAACTTTATTATTATATTTTTGATCTGGAATATCTGAAATCTAGAAAGCACAATCAGCTCTTCGTATTAGAAACAAAAACTTTTAGCACTAGAACGAACTTTTTATCAGCTTCTCGAGTTATCGGAATCCAGTCAAACACTCGGACAAAAAATTATATTTCCCAAGGTTTGAGACATTTCTAAATATGAGTAAGCATAGAAAATGTTGCTACCAAATGAAGCACGATCGATTAAATCTTTTAAAATCTTTTCATACAATTTTTTGTAATTTTTTTTTTGGCGCACTAGAGTTCCCCTTAAATGCTACCAAATATAAGTCACTAAGGGCCGGTTGTATGACGCAAAGTAAATGCTTTTTACAACTAACAAAGGGTAGGTGGTAAATGGAGGGACTGGGATGGCCAATCAGATGACAGGCACTTTCAGTGAAAGTCCCTCCATTTACCACCTACCCTTTGTTAGTTGTAAAAAGCATTTACTTTGCGACAAACAACCGGCCCTAAGAGGGTAGGCCTCTTCAATAATTTTGCAGCCCTTACATTTAAAAATCTTTAACGTTTAGTGCAAATGCTTTTGAAGAAAATTATTTTGGTCGTATTAAAATAATTAATTTGGATTACATATGAAAAAACTACTGAACCGTAGAACTGTTTTACAATAATCGTATTTTGTCCCAAATTTATATTGAAAGCTTTGTGTGACTTCACACAGAGGGCGTAAGTGGTATTCCAAAATTGCCGAAAGCAGGATCACTTTTTAGGGTTCCGTTCAACGTACAATATTGTTAATAAAAAGAGACCCTATTATTGTCAATACAATGTCAATCTGTACGTCAATCTTCCAAACCATTGTAGTTCTTAAGCTAGATACAAACTCTAAATTTATTAGTTATGTGTATTCATTTTACCCGAAATTGAAAATCGTATTCAAATTGTTATCAAATCATTATTTTGGTGAAGATCAAATTTTTGTAGGGTCGAAAATAAAAAATTTATATTTTTTTATGATGAGGAGTTAGATAGATATCCATGTAAAAATCTCGTTTACTAAAAGATTTAAGGACAATTTTTTAAATTTAAAATAATAGTATAGGCTATAGGAGATCAAAGTAACCATTCTAAAAGATTTTCTAATGGGATTTCTACTTTATCCAATGCGAAGCATGGGGAAAGTATTGTATTTTTTTAATGAAATCGAATGCAAAAGGGCCCCCAAAAAGAAGGAGCCTCTATGGATCCCGAAAGAATTGCATTACGGAAAAGAAGAAGAAATTGATCAAAAGAAAGGGTGGATATGTAGGTGTCTGTTCACCCGGGTCTTGAAGATTTGAAGGCTATAAGTGACAAGAGAGACGGAGGACGTGATTTTCAAAACAATAAACATAAAATGATGAAAAAATTCTACATATAAGTCCATATTCTTCGGACCAAAGACAAAATGAGACGTTCAAAAGCAGAGTCGACCAACCCACAAATCTCATTTTCGCTGATAAACCTCTATTATTATTAAAAATTAATTAATTAACGCCAATCGCGTTTTTAGCACAAATTGCTAAACATATATAGCGATCGACGCGTGCAACACAATTTAATCTATTTTCTATTTGGTTGTAAATCAAATAAACAAATAGAAAAACTCAATATCAATCTCAATTGATGAAAAAATAAATAAATATATGCTTACGATCTATCTGCTATTAACGAGAATTTTGAGCACTCTCAATAATTCATATTAGACACTCTCTGCGTAGGTTCAAAATAAAAGGGGTTTTTTGTTGCTTCAAGGTAAAACATATGTGCAAATTGAGGTTAAGGAGGATTTTTCTTATTCTAAAATCATCTGGTCGGGAGAGAAATAAGCGGCGATTTCAGTAAAATTTAACAATTTTTCACTTTGCGAGGGGCTATCACAAAAACTAGGTGACCATTCCTAGCAAACGACATAAAAAAAAGTGAATTTAACATTTTTGATCATTAGCTTAGACGAAAGGCAAGGAAATAGAGAGAAGATAGAAAATAGTGCCTCAAAAATCTAGGTACACAGCTCCATCTATTTTTCCATTCGACACGGCGGTGAATTTTGAAAACGAGTTTTTTAGTGGTCAATTTGCTACTACCACTTGCTCTATTTCCGAAACTCAATATAATCCTAATTGAGAAAAAATATCGAATTTGGTCCATTCTCTGGAGATAAACGATAAATAATGGCTTATTTGATATTTCGCGAATTTTGGGAGATATGATAATTTTCTTATTTTTAGAAAAATATTAGTTATATAATCTTTTATTTTTATGACATTGAGTGTTTAATAATGACTCTCGCGCACAACACCATCTCCGCTCCATAACTGGCTTTTCCTATGAGTTTCTGTTAAACTAATCTAGTAGAGGTATTTCGTGTGTATTGGCATTACAAACAGGCAAGCCGGCCTATATAATCTATTTTTTCAAGTTAGAAATTTTCCTCAAGTATCTTTTTAATAGATAATAAACACGTTTTGATTTTTAATTTGTCTAAAAATTCAGTATATATATTAAAAAAATTAATTATCTTCATCAACCCGAATGGGATATTTAAATAGACGACGATTTTCTAGTAAGTCATCATCAACCTCATCACCATCATCAGCATTATCAAAAGATTCTCTGAGCAGGTATAAATAAACCCACTATTAAATCACTTCGAATAAAATAAAATTAATTGAAAAAAAAAAAAAAAAAACTAAAAAACTCTAAATTGGATTTTATTTCTATAACTTTTAACCATTTCGTTAATAAAACTCGACCTTTTGATTATGCAGAAGTTTGAGAAGGGGGAAGCTGAGAGAACAGAGAGTCCATACAAGGTTTTCTATTAGTGAAGATTTTATTTTATGATTAAATTTTGATTATATATTAAGTTTTATGATAATCGTAAATCTCTTTTTGAATGCAGAATATAAGTCCCAAAGATTTATATATTTATTTATCTAACCAGGCGCAGGGAAAATCTATTAAGTATATTAAGTCATTATGGTGAACTGCCATTGATTTTTTATTCTCTTAGTTTATTTTACTATCATTAAAGGAAAATATTTTTTCTACACTTGTGATTGAAAATAGGATTTTCTAGCAGTCAATCTGTAATAGGAAATTGACTTGTGTTTCTGAGCGAGCAGAAAGTTTCACTCGCCAAGACAAATGATAATTTGTTTATCAAAGTGGGAAATTTAATGTTTTCCGAGCTGAACCAAATAATGATGGCCAAACCTAAAATAAATTCTTCTATATATGTTTGTCTCTAAGAGTTTAATCAAAAAGTGGTCCAAGTAAACGTTCAAGCCAACAAAATTTCCTAGAGAATGAAATAGAAATCAAGTTTCTAGGCTGAGTGGTTTTTATTTTATGAAGGAAAATCTGCGATTTTTTGCAAAAAATTGCTGTTTTTCAAAACTTCAACTTCATTGCGGCAGTGGTTACCATTATCCAATTAAGATGAAACTTTATTTGAATTGTTGAAAATTTAATCTAGTTTAAAAATGTATATAGTGGTTGTAGCGGCCCGTGTTGCTTTGGCTACGAGCTTTTAGACACGGCTGCTAGATGATTCAGTCAGATCGTTGCGACACTTTGCATGACTGATAATATTTCAGTCATGTATTAAGTAAGGCAATTCGATCTCGACTGATGATCGAAGGAGGAGCCATCCACCAACAAGGAGCTCCTCACCCGCCAACTAGGCGGGTGGCGCCCAGCCCGGCTCTTTAGCAGGGACGAACATCGCCCTGTCCAAATCATTGTTAGGTCCCCGCCAACTAGGAGGGGAGCGCGGACATGCACCACCCAACCAAACCCCTAACAGTGGTCTTTGTCGAAAACGTGCTCCTTCATGGTCAAAATGGGAAAAAATCGAAAAAAGTTTTTGGGATATTCAAAAGTGATCCGAGGGGCTGTTTTGTGGATCCCCATAAAAAAATCGAACTACTTTTGCATTTTTTTAATTGACGCGAAATTTTGTCCTCTTTAATTTACTCCTAGGACGGTTATTTACAAAATATGGACCGTTTTCGAGTTATAAGCGAAAAACTGGAAAAAGTCCGAAAATTTCGAGATTTTTCGGCCCCCAAAAGTTTGCCACCATATTTTCGAAATCACAAACTTAGATTTTGCATACCCACACCATACCAAACGATCCTAGAAAAAAATATTTTCCAGATGTATGCTGAAACTCCCTATATACTAGACTAATATGTTTAATCAAGAATTATGTTCTTTTTTAATTTCTTGAAGTACCGATTTGTTTTAATAAAAAAAAATCTCCCACTAAATATTTTGATTTGAGGATTGACCCCCATGTAAATTTTCTGGCTACGCCACTACAGACACACATTGTACTATTTTAAAAGGCTTTAGCCATCAAAAAATTATCTTGTTTTTGTCACGAAACTCGACAGTTTAGTCCTACAATTAAACGATAAATTTTTTGGGTTCTAAAAATGATTTGTCACCTATAGAATCGAACCGTTGTCACGTTCTGCTGATGGAACGTGAAATCTTTGGCCCTTCCATTTAGGTCTAGGCCAAGTTTAAAGGATTAGAGTGAGGTGAAGAGTTGTCAGCAAAAAAAAAACATGCTTTTTCAAGTCCCTATTTGTTGTTATAATTCCTCAAAAAATTGACAGCTAAATTGGATTAATTATATAGTAATATATATATTTAATTATCTATACTAAAAAAACAAACATATATTTTTTTTTAATTACTATGAAATGCTTAGAGAAAATGGTAAAAACGAGAGTAGGATAAATAAGATCATTTGCTTGTTCTTCCTATTTTCTCTGTAGAACTGTGTATCTTTGAAAGTAACTAGTTAATTAGAATGAAATTTAGTATAGACGAACTTTTTATTTACCCAAAAACAAATGTTAATTCAATATTAAAATAAAAATACTGATAATTTATTTATATAATGAAAAAAATTTATATTGAGGCCCGCGAAGCACTCTATGAGATTACAAAAGCACTCGCAGTGTTTCTGTACTCTCTAATTTTTTTATCTCTTTAAATTCATCACATAGCTTATTATTATAGTATGAGTAATTTCGATGAAAATATTTTTGTTTACTTTAAAATAATTAGTTTGGATGACAATAAAAACTATGGAAGTCTCAGTCCCACATGGCCCCTTTTTTAAATCTAGATATGAGGCATTCCACGCCAAATCGGACGGTTTGAAAATTTTTAATTTTTTATTTCCTTCATTTTTTGACATTTTTTAGTACCCATCAAAAAACTCTTCATGGTAAATTTTGAAATTTTTTTGATCACCGGTTTAAAAGGTATCTAATTTCGGTTTTTCGCACACATAACTTCTTCAAAATGGTCCAAATTCAATTTTTTTTAAGTTTTTGTTTTTTTATATACTTTTTAGAAAAAAATACAATAAAATTATTTCAAGTGTTTTTATATGCGATTTTGAGTTTGAAAATTTTAATCTTATTTTTGAAACTATGTACTGTTCGATTTTTTTGATAATTTTGTATTTTAAACTTCTATTTATTCTACAAATTTTATGCTCGGGTTGATAGTGGTCCTATGATATAATTATTATTTTCGATTTTCGATTTTTGATTTTGATTTTCTTTCAACAAACTAAAATATTAATTATTTATTTAAATCACCTGTTAACAATAAAAATCAATTCAAAATAACTAAAAAAAGAGAACTAAATAGCAAAAAGTGGTTTGAATAATGGTTAATAGCGAATAAAATTTTTTCGAAATTTTTAAAAATCGAAAAAAATAGTATTTATCATAGGATCACTATCAACCAGGTCTTAAAATGTAGATTTAATATATAAATTTGTAGAATGAAAAGAAGTTTTAAATAAAAAATTATCAAAAAAATTGAATAGTACATACAGTTTCAAAAACAATATTAAAATTTTCAAACTCAAAAATTACATATAAAAACTATAGGTACCATAATTTTTTGTATTTTTTTCTAAATACTATGTAAAAAAACAAAAATTAAAAAAAAATTGAATTTGGACCATTTTTGAAGAAGTTATGAGCGAAAAACCGAAATTCGATATCTTTTAAACCGGTGCGGTGTTCAAAAAAATTTCAAAATTTACAAGGAAGAGTTTTTAGATGGGTACTAAAAAATGTCAAAAATCAAAAATTCAAATTTTTCAAACCGTCCGATTTGGCGTGAAATACCTCATATATTTACCTATTTATATTTTTAGAATTACAAGTATTTTGTTATCTATTCTACCTGTTGGCTATCACATAATTTTTAGCATTAAAATGTGATTCCTGTATCCCTAAAACAAGCCCTGACCCTTTTCCGAAGGCGACACCTGGTTTAAATAACTTCGAACTAAATTTAAGCCCGAATATTTTTTAAATACGCCTGTTTCGTAATCTATTTATGGGAATGGAATAAAATCCGTAAACTAGTGAATCTTTTTTGTGATGGAATCCCTTCAGGTGGAACTCCTCTCTTTTCACGCGGACATTTGAAATGTCAATCACGGGATTTTTTTATTCACTCTTCACCGTTGATCTTTCCCAATTTAATTTTTTTGTTAAAGACATTTTTCTAAATTCTAATCCTGAAAATGAGGCGAAGACCAAGCGACAAGTAGGTGTAGGATGTGTCTATGTGTGCATGTCTGTGTGTGACTGTGAGAGTGTATCACTGTGCTTAACATCCAGATTAAGACGTGTCAATTATGCTTATCCGAGGAATGGTTTCGGAGATGTCGGATCTGCTAAGCTCCTCACGACTGATACCAGTTTCTGAAAGAAATTCCACCGCCACGCTGATTCACTTGTTTTAATCTGAGACAGTGTCCGAGGGCAGATCTGACATTCGCCCCCCGAGGGCATCGGCTGACAAGTGACATGGGCCCCTCTTCCTTTTTCCTTCCCAGACATGTTTTTGTCGACGGTTTTTGAGTCAATATTGAAATACAGGCACTGTTTGAACGCAAACAGCGACCAATACTTTCGACACAAGAGGTAGTTGCTGCTGGCTACTACTACTACTACTCATACACACACCTACTACCATGGATTTTGTTTGCCAAGAGGCAAGAACCACTTCGCAAAGAGCCAACATTTGACCTAACAAGAAACTCATAATTTATTTATGTGTCCCTTAAGTAAAGCACAAAACATCTCTAAGATTTATCTATATTTTTTATTTACATTTCAAGATGTTGTTTTTCTATAAATAATTTTTTATAATACAAAATTCATTATTTATCTTTAAATCAACGTTTTGACGTTTTCTTTCAAAATGAAGAGTGTCACCAATAAAATTCAAGAAAATACTGACAGATTCACAATTAAACTATGAAAAACATAATATTTTTAGTAGATTTGCGTCTCCCACGAGAGGCAAAGATATTTTTTCTATAATCATGATACAGAGAGTACAGATATTGTACCTTTTTAGTGCAATTTGTTCTTGTATCAATTAAATATACAAAAAAACAAAACAAAAAAAAACAGAATCAAAATTTATTTTTTAATATATTTTTATTTCATGTCAAACTATAAGTGTACATGTGGCTATATTTATATTTGTTTATGGTTAACTGGTTAACACAGTCATTGCAAAAACCTGATTACATTTTGAGCTTTTTGGCTTCAGATCTTCCAGAACAAAAATGAAGAAAATCAGAAAAAATCTAATTTTATTTTTGGGAAGCTCGTTAATGGCTTTTCCTAATGAATTGATTAATGTTTAATGTTTGATTAATTAGCTATAACTTGTACTAAATTTCAGTTTTCTAATACAAATCATTTGCAGTAGAAAAGATCACTAAAACAACAAAACTTTTAAGAGGGTGCAGAATTTTGAAAAAATTAATTTCTTCCACCAATTCACATTTATTAGTTCTTCACAAATGGTTTGTAATATTTTAATCTATCTATATTATTTTTTTATTAATTATTAATGCAACAATCAAATCTGAGTTAATTAATGTTCAACTTTACTTGTCGGGGGGTCGGGTAGGCTAGGCGGTAGCATGTCAGCCAGCTAACCAAGAGGACCCGAGTTCGAATCCGGCTCGAGGCATCCGGCTAAAATCTGACCCCCGAGGTAGAGACAAATTTAAAAATAAAAATAAATAGTATCGTAAATGGCTTATGGCTAGCATGGCCGAAAAGCCAAAAAAAAAAAAAAAAAAAAAAAAACTTTACTTGTCTTTTTAATCATTTAAATGATCGGTTATCCCCATATACATTTATATTGCATTGCATTCCATTAACTACAATATTAAGTTTACCATTTAAAATAAAATATTAAAAGTATTCAATATATTTCGAACAATGTTTTTTGTTCCCGTTAGAATCATCGTCTTTCTGTTTCTATTTAAAGCAAGTATCGCTACATTTGAAGGAGAGTGTTGTCTGGTGGGGGCCGATGAGCCCAAGGGGGTGACTGGCCCATAAATAAATACGGTGGCCCGCGTTAACGAGGATGTGGCCCCCGGGTCTGTTGCATTTATCTCGCCAACTCCATCAAAAACACCCAGCAAACCGATTAACATATTCAAATCGTATAATAAAATTAGAGCATTGTAGAAGGTATTTTATTGATATCTTATAAAAAGGAAAATTCTCTTCGACATTATTTGTATTTATTTTTTTTTACAACGACTACCTTCCAATAAGAAAAACAATAAACTAGAATGCAATTTCAGTTTGATATCATTATAAAATACTCAAAAATATGTTGTTGATAAAAGTATATTCATATTGATAAGTAGATAGATATATGATTCTCTCTAGAGCCAGTATGAATTTCACCTGAAATTGAGCGCTGTAGCCTGCAGAAAATATATTCTACACGCTCTATAGTTCATTGAGTAGCCAACGGGCGTTGTTTATATCTAAATATTTTAATTCATGTAATTATTATATTTTCATATACATGTATCTCTAAAAGAATCTTAAATAAAAATAATATATATATATATTCTTTCCTTTTGGGTTATTAATAAACTATTGGGGGGAAATCAGAGGCGCACGTTAGCTGGAAAGTAAACGAATTGTTCATATGGGAGAATAAAATTTTTTTCATTGTTAACTTTCTTCCACTAGATGTCAGGAGGGGTGAATTCGCTATGATAATACCACATGTAATTATTTATGCTAAATATCGAAGTGATGTCACGCCTATCATGATTTTCACTTATAGATAAATTTTCAATTGTTATCTTAGAGTCCAGGCAAATCGAGGCAAATTATGTGAAAAAATGGCATAAACAGGAAATAATTCCCAGAAAAGATTTTATTGCTGGAATACCTTTATTGGTACTCAAATATTACTACCCTAAGTTTTTCCCCAAATCTGTGTTGTGGAAATTTTTCTACGCGCCTCAAAATGAGAAAATTTCGGAGTTTTTTCAGTTTTTCTTGAATAACTCTAAAACGGCTTATCAAATCAAAAAGATATTCATTAGATAAATTAAAGCTCTTTAAATTACCCGTAAAATGATAAAAACCTCATCTATTTAGGTTCAGTATAACTGGTACTAGCACCTGTCAAAAAACAGCCCCCGGAATCACTTGAATATTCCTAAAACACGTACTTTTTTCGATTTTTCCCCATTTTAACCATGAAGGATCACGTTTTCGACAAAGACATTATATACATTTTTAAACTAGATCACATTTGCTACAATTTAAATAAAGTTTCATTCTAATTGGATCATGATAACATGAGGTTGAAGTTTTAAAAAATGTAATTTCTTGCAATAAAATGAAAACCACTCATCCTAGAAACTTGATTCTTATCTCATTCTCTAGTAAATTTTGAAGGAGACAATAAAGAGTGTGTCTTCTGCTGGAATTATAAATTTTATTTATTTATAACGAGACTATAGTTTCGAGGGCTTTGCTCCTCTTCATCAGTCTATTACATAGCATTCATAAATTAATTCCTGTGAATCCATTGTAATAGACTGATGAAGAGGGCAAAGCCCTCGAAACTATAGTCTCGTTATAAATAAAAAAAATTTATAATTCCAGCAGAAGACACACTCTTTTATTGTCTCCTTCAATATATAAAAATTCTGCTACTCTCGGCAAAAACTTTCAATTTACTCTAGTAAATTTTGTTGACTTGAACGTTTACTTGGGCCACTTTTTTGATAAAACTATTACATTTATAGATATCTAGCATTTTCCATGACGCTTTTGAGGATTTATAAAAAACTAAAAAACATGCTTGTAAAAAGTACAATGTATTAATACTTTATCAAAAAGAGACGGCACTTTGTCGAAATTAATTAAAACTACATGCTTCTGCGCCCTACGCTTTTTGATTAAGTATTACTACATTATTTTGTACTTTTTACAAACATGTTTTTTAGTTTTTTATACATTTTTAAATCACTCTTGAGTTCATTACCTATATGTAAATCAGACTATGTATTTTTTCTTTAGTTAAATTTATAATAATTTATATATGATATTTAGAGAGAAATTGTGCAAAATTTGATAAAAATCGGCCAAAGGTTTCAAATTTTAATTCCCCCCCCCCCTTAATTTTTGGTCTACTTTCAACCAAAATCTATCCAATATATCTCAATATAAAATTTTGTTTTGCTACCTTTATTGGATTTTGAGCTAGAGCGTACGCAAAATTTTATATAGGTTGCTCATTTGTCATTTTTTGAAAATAATAAAATAATTTCTAGATATGCAAAACTGAGTTATTTATTATATTATTAGACTTGAATATCCGAGGCTTATTTGCCTATATTTTATACTGTAAATTTCTCAAACCATTGTACTGAGGAAGATACAAAATTAAAACGAAAACTTTACAAGTATTTTGAGTGTTATTTAATAATTACCTCATTTCTGATAGCCATGAGTGAATATAGAAAATATTAATGTCAAAGAGTTAAAGATATATACCTAAATATATTTTTAGTGGCCGGTACCCTTTTTGATTTGCTGTTTCTTTCAGCCACGTTTGACAGGCTTTAACACTTTGCTTGGCCTGCCACGATGCGCTGTCCAATCATTCTTTTGCGAACTCTTGTATTAAATTCTTATGTAAATGGCAAGCAAGCGTGGCTGCTGCGTCCGAATGCCGAATATGTTTTTTTCTTCTATCGTTTTTTCTTTTTTTTTATTCGGCCCTGGTCCTGCCTGGGCTCATAGCGACCCTGCTAACAAGCCCGACCGCGCAATTTGTATGTTAATCGCGGCTGCATCTCCGAAGGAGCGCGACAAAGAGAGCACGAGGCAGCTGGCCATGAGTGGGACAAAGACAGAAGACCGCCCACCGCTTCCACGAACCTCTCCTCTCACTCTGGCTGGTCCAGGCCTTTGTTTACACGCGCATTCTTCCTCTATTGGAAATCAATGCACTCGATCCATCCTTTCGTATTCCTTATTATTCTAATGCTTTCCGACTGCGACTTTCAAGAAGCATCAACTGTTTCTCACGAATCGCACGCAAACCTCGCAATTCACGTCTTGATAGCCTCAATTTGAGAAATAAATATTATAGGGCCAGTTGGGACGCTGTAAGATTTCTACTTGTGGAATTTGTATTGCTGACAAAACGACCGCATCGGCTTACTTGGAAGTGATATATAGAGGCGAGCAAATAGTTCGAGAAAGGATTTGTGTCCACAAAAGGATTACCTCGGCGGAAGGGTGTAAAAAAGCGTTTGCTGACTTGGAAACAATTGGCGAATCCCAGGCAACTTTCAAAGGCAATTTCGAACGGATTCTCGCTATTATGAAAAAATGTGACACACATGAACGAATAACAATTACAATGGGTGAATACATTCGGACCACCATATACGGAAAAAGAGTTGAGAAAATTCATAAAATTTCGTTCCATATTTAAAATATACAAAGGAATTGATTATTAAAAAAAAGAAAATAATACTTTCAATTTTATTTATAAAGAATAAAAGGGAATTATTAAAATGCATCTGCGAAAATGAATGCTCTTTTTAAAGACTTTTCATTTCCATAATACTAATTTAATTTTATTTAGTTTCTTAGAAAGACGGACTGGTAAGCGAAATAAGTAGGTTATAAATTATAATGAAAGGCAGTCCATAAATTATTTAATTTTATTCAATTTCCGAGACTTTTTTCTCTCCTTCTTCAGAGTATTGAATAGTTATGGGTGAGTATAACTCGGTTCCTATTTGTCTCTTCTTTCAGAGATAGCAACAATATTACAATATTTTCCAACATTATACCTTAAGTGTTGTTGGAAACATCGGAAATTGAATAAAATTAAATAATTTATGGATTTAACCTACTTATACTAATTTAACTTTCCCTTTTTTAATACAAATCGGACATTGTTGACAATTATGAAAATGTTCAAAAACTAACACTTTAATTGTTTATTTTCGAGATTTCGATTCTATAGTGGTCACTGAACATAGCCATCAATCTGTCTGTCTGTGTCAGTAATAACTCAACTTAACTTAACATCTCAAGATATCACAGGCAAGTTGCTTAACCAGATGTCCAATCGGGTAATTTAACCCATGTGAAATAACAGAAAAAACATTTCTAATTAAAAAACTGATTATTAAGACCAAATCTTCGAAACTATTATCTCTAACAAAAAAATAATATATACCTATAGGTATAGGTATATATATATATATATATTTATAATATGTACCTATATGTTTATTTGAATCAAGCAGAGGATAACCTCATTGATTTACCTATATGAACTATCACGTCTGCTACTCTCTGCAAAATAAAATATTGTCAATTGTATAAGTTTGTTTGAAAAGAATTATATACCTAAAGATAATTCTGATTTCAGGTCCTAGATTTTTTATTTGCGTTATCAAAAAAAAAATGTAAATAAATAAATTTAATAATTTAATTTTAATTTAATTAACCTTTAATTATTGTATTTTAATTTTAAATTGTTATTTAAATGAGATAAGATCATAAGGTTATGAGGTCTGCAAAAATCACGCCAGAATATTTTTACATCATTTATTGTTTCAATAAAAGTTTAAGTTCTAGATTAGTGAGGTCAAAGAATATAAAATCTAATCGTAAAATACAAATAAAAAAATTCCTTGTTACAGAGCATTTTTTATAGTAGAACATTTGAAAGAGATGCATTAAGTGTATATCCGATCAATAACAAGAGAATGATTTATTGGTGATTTCAACGCCCGGCATAAGTTCAAGTTCCTATCTATTTATACATTTAGAGGTTAAAGATGTGCAACATAGGTCTAAATTAACAAGCATGTTCAAATATTTGTACATATAGATATAATATAAGCCAACTTAACAAAAAATAAACTAAAACATCATTTGAATGGGATTAATCTTATGGTTTTTCTATATAATGTTGAAGAATAATTTATGTATTATGGGTTATGGCGGGATCTCATCACTAGTGAACAACTAAAGAACTTCTTATCGACATGTTATATATAATAAATTGAAATATATCTTAAAGTAATAATAATACTCGGCACGCAAAGATAGAGCGCACAGCTCGCAGAGTGACCTATCTAGTACAATTGAAATTAATTAGTTGAATAAAAGATTTCACTGTCGATGGTAACAGAATTGTTTTTATTTTAGGTTAAAAATAAAAATAAAATGAGAGAGTCTTCTGTTTTTTAAATAAAATAATTTTTAATTATTTCTAGAGACTATAGTTTCGAAGGCATTGCCTTCATCATCAGTCTATCACAAATATTTTCAAATTAAGTTACAAATTAAGAAGAAACATGAAGAAAAAGACATTATATATTTTTCAAAATTTTCTATGTATAAATCTTAATTTGTAACTAATTTGAAATATTTAATGATAGACTGATGATGAAGGCAATGCCTTCGAAACTATAGTCTCTAGAAATAATTAAAAATTATTTTATTTAAAAACAGAAGACTCTCTCATTTTATTTTATTTTTAACCTAAAATTGAAATTAATTTTTGAAAAAATATAAATATATTGCCTAGATGATTGCTACAACATTTATTTATTTTATTTAAAGGCACAAAAGACCACGCAGACGAGGCGGCCTTTAAATTGTAATAATAATAATAATAATAATAAAATTTTATTTAAAAGAGCTCACCATTGAAAAATAGATGAGAAATCAAACAGTATTTGTTGAACAAGATATAAATAATAAATACATAAAGTGAAACAAATAGGTTGTCCTCTGCTTGATGCAAATAAACATACACCCCTATATATATTATTTATTTGTTTGAAACTGTAGTTTCGAAGGCTTGGCCCTCATCATCAGTCTTTTTTTAAATTATAAATATAATTTTTTATGGGCTCAGTATCGAGTAGATATTGAAAATTTTTTGATCTTACTTGACGGAAAGCCAGTTAGAATTAAAATGTGCATCAAGCAGAGGACAACCTCTTTGTTTCTCTTTAAGAATCAACAACTCTGCTACTCTCGGCAAAATAAAAACTTTTCAAATAAATAATAAATAACTGTCATATATAAATAAAATAATAAACAAGCGTAAAGGGATGCATATTCGGCTAGCTTCTGTGCTCAATCGCAGAATCTTTAAACGCTTGCAAATTTAATACACTAATTAAATTAGTGATCTAAAAATTTTGTAAACATAAAATAATCAAAAAAGTATAAATATGCTATCAAATAAATATAAATCAATAATTTTTCAAAATTTTTAAATAACTATATAGACATTCATAGGTATGTTGTTGTTGGCACCTGCCGTACTTAAATGATATTGTAAAATAAAGATATTGACTATTTCTTTATAAAGTTTCTCGAATGGAAATAAAATTTTCAAGTTGAAGGATTGAAACGCATCTGCGTCGTTACGCTCATTATAAAAAGACGATCAAAAAAATAAAAATATCTATTTCTTAACTACCAGCACACTCCTCTCTATCTACTAATCAGCAAATAAAAAGATTTCGTTTGACATAAATTGTATTAAAATATTTAAAATATATGATAATCTACTCACCTTTTTTTCTTCTCTCCTACTGCCTATATATTTAATATATAATTTATAATGCTATAAAATTCCCTTTCATGTCTCGAAATACTAACTCTATCCAAAGTATACATATATACCTACCTATACCTATATTTAAAAAAAGAAAAAGAAAAATAATATAATCATTATTTAAAATTTGTTTTTTGAAAATTGGAATATGATGAAGTGGCTAATCAAGTAATGGATTTATAAATCCTGGAATGGCTTGACCGCAGTGGCCCAATCTGCCTTCAGGAAATTCAGATTTCTTTTCAACTTTCAGCTAATATAAATATTATATATATAAAATAACACTTAATATTTTTATTGACACTAATTTACCTTTGGATTACTTTAAATGATGAGCAGTATTTCAGAAGCCTTTTCGACAAAATTGATCAAGCTTTATTTTTCCTTAAAAATCACCATCACTTCTAGTGTTACTACTAGTGTACTACTGTTCAGAAGAAGAGGAATCTATTAAATTATTTTTGTAAATTTATCATTTAAAACTGTACCTTTTATTTGAATATATTCGAAGGAACTATTAGGAGGAGAATACCCAAATTTGATTACTCTAAAGATCGTAAAAACGTATTGATAATATTTAATTTAATGTCAAATGAATTAATAAATTTATTTTGCTAAGAGTGGGGGCTTTGCTTTGTTACAATTAAGATTTATATTTGTATACTTTCTAGACTATTGCGACCAATTTCATCATTCCCACATAGACGCTTTTCTTACCCCTATGATTAACAGATAAATAAGTTGTGTATCCAGATCTTCAAGAATTGTAGGTTTCAAGATAGAGAAAAGGATTTGTTTCAAATTAGATTGCAAAGTGTTGACTGTCATAAACGTCGTTTTAAAAAGGACTCCTATCTTTATCTTATAAATAACATGCCTGGAACATTACAGTAATAGAAGGAAAGTACGGAATTGCTTCTGAAATGGTCGAGGGAATCTAGACAGGGCAGAAAATTACTCATTTCTGGTGGTAAGAGATTGCTTGGAGGCCCTTCTCCATAAGTATTTGAGACATGAGTGTATTTGGACTTCACAGGGATAGGAGTAAAAAAATATCTGAACCCAGATCATCATCATCATCAGAGTAGTCAAACCTAAGATTGGTGTGGTGCAACTACTGGCCATATTCCATTCCATTACTCTTATACTTTATGGGTACGAATAACTTATTTTTGGGGCAATGAGAAATTAGTCTGGCGTTTAATTTGGTTGGAGTTTTCTCAGTAAAGGATTCATATGAAACTGATAGTATTGGTATCTTGGAGTAATGGCACCCCTTAAGTTTCCCTAATAGAAAATTATCTTATCCTTTCTATCTTTATATTTAACAAAATTCACTTTTGAACCGTTCTTTGACACTTTATCTCTTAAGTGTCTCCTCACAAAATATTTGATTAGACCCCAAGACAATTTATTATAAATACATTCTTATCACTGATAAAATCTATTTCTGCTTGGACTATAATTTTCTTTAATTTATCACTAACTTGTCCTTATTGCTTCTGAACGCTTCCTGTCTCTTGTTCACTTCCTATTTCCAAATTTTATCTTTAGGAATTTATTAAGAATTCTTTTTATTTTATCTTAAGGGATAAATATATAAATAAATGAGGTAGTATAAATTTTCGCTGTAAAGAAGACACACAACGGGACTACCCTTCAAGGGAGATTACAAGAATATAAATTAAAAAAAAAGGATTCCAATATCAATAAACTTATCATAATATTTTTTCTCTCAAATAGGGACAATTTTGAGAGTTTACTCGAAACATAGTGACTTCTGTAGTACACAATGTTTCAAACTATATAGTAACTATAATATAGTGCCTATATAGTTTTCGAGAATCTATATAGGTGCTATATAGTTACTATATAGTTTGAAACATTGTGCTACTAGGGTTCCTTCTATACAATTATAAGTCTATTCAGCTAAATACTTATATGATTCGAAAAGGGAATAGTTAACAAAAAACAACAATAATTATTACTCAAATAATTTATAATTATTTTTAGCTGGTAATATTTTATTAAATATTAAAATATTATTAACATTTATCCCTAGTGTGAACTTTCTTTAAAGTCATTATCTCTAAAATTTAATTCACAATTAATGTTTTCCTGTAGATTAATTGCCATTTTACTAGGATGCATTATTTGACTTCGTGTATATTCGGCACTTTAATTGTTTTTAAATAATCAGAACAAAATGACGAACTGGCGGAGACGCCAGAATCATTGAGGTAAACCCTCTGACATATGTAGTGTGCTAAATATTTTACTCAAAAATTTACATCTTCATTTGATGAGATCTAATAGATGACAACCTCTTAAGATTTTTATAGAAGAAAATCTATTTCTATCAATTTGAATTTGAATAATTAGAAACACTCTGTAATATGATAAAGGTTTATGATAAGGTTTAAAGATATACCCACTGCTAAGTATAAAATCTACACGTGATCCATCAGTAGCTTTTGAGATTATCTATACGCAATCCTAAAAATTATCATTAAAAAAAGTTTTTGTTTTCGTGTCAGAAAATATCATATTCGTATTCTAACACTTTTTTGATCAAAGGTGCTACATTCCGCATTCTTAAGACGGGTAGTCAAGTTCCCATTCTCTCATCCTATCACCCTGGCGGTTCATAATTCCTAATATAATTTTATACCTAGATCAGGTTACGAAATTTAAACCTGGCTGCCTCTATTGTCAACAAAATCCTTTTAAGTTTTTTTATACACCTTCATAATTTTTCTCTCGACTTTTTATTAAGTTTTATTATTTGTCTTTATTATAAATTATACACACTAAGACCAATGAATTCAACACTTGGAGAAAATTTCATTTCTTTGAGCTTTAAAATTCTTTCTTGTTGTACCACCCAAAATCCAAAGAAAAGAAGATCTCAGATGATAAAAGAAACGAACATGTCAGACATACATAAGAATATTTTCCCCAGATAATAAAATTATTGGATTTGGGACTTTTAAAGAAGTGGAAGTGTTGTCATAAGATAGAGTCAAATAGAGACTGGTTGCATCAAACCAGCCTTGAGAACTATAAACTCGATGATGATGATGATATAGAATCCATGAGGAAACTAGAAAATCGGACAAAATTTTCCAAAGTGTTTTCAAGTAGATATAAAGTCTGATTTAATCAGTCGATTAATCTCTTAAGGTTATTTTATCTTGGAAGAAATTTGAACTTGGGATCGAAAAAAAAGATATCGATTTGCGCATTGGCGTAGGCGTAGTTAGGGATTTTTCCGAAGGGGGGGGGGGGGCAACCGGCCAGCTGATTAGCAACCACAAGATTTCAATCAAATCTCATATGTATGTTATGTTCATTTATCTTTTATAACAAATATTTTTTATTAGAACGTGATAGAATGCATTTTAAAGGGTAGCTTGCTTAAAGCCTAATTTGGAAAACCCTAACTCCTTTGAAATAACTTAAAAAAATATAAAATTAATAAATATTACAAAACAATGTACAATATAATATTAATAATTATATTCAATTTTGAACGAAATTGATTGATTAGTTTTTAAGAAAATGGTAAAAAGCTAGAAAACCGTAACAAATTACTGGCTGATGCCGGGTGACTTGCGATCCAGCGTTTTGGTAAACAGGCCAAAAGTATTATAAATAAGAAAGAGAGCGGTCTTATTTGATTAATTTCATCTATCAGAAGGCTCAAAGTATGTTATTATATAAGAAAATAGCATTTTGATTAAGAATTTTGTAGTTTAAAATAAATTGTATGAAAAAATTCAATTTTTTCTCTCCGGGAGCAAATCAACTAGAAATGGCCAAAAGTTTTATTTTTTGCTCATTAGATATTTATTCAAATCTATAGAAATTTCATATCTATGGATTATTTTTATTTATCTTTTATATCAAATAATTATTATTAGGAAATTTGCATTTTAAAGGGTAGTTTACTTGAAGTTCAAATTGAAAAAACGCTGATTAATTTTTTTTAATATCAAATTAATAGATATTATAAAACAATCAATTATTAATAATTAGCTTCAATTTTTAACGAAATCGGTTAAGTAGTTTTTGAAAATGACCAAAAACTATCTGAACCTTCAAAAAAAACATGTTTTTTGAAAGCACGAGATGGCTTTGAAAAAAGTTAAAAAAGTCATATGAAACGAAACATTAACTTGTGACATGGAGGTGAATTTTTAAAAGGCTTCTAAAACGGCCTTTCATAGACGGTTTCGGAGTTTTTGACCATTTTCTCAAAAACTACTTGACCGATTTCGTTCAAAATTAAAGCTAATTATTAATAATTGATTATTTTATAATATCTATTAATTTCATATTTTTTAATAAAATTTCAACTGAGTTATTAGCGTTTTTTTCATTTTCGACTTCAAGTAAACTACCCTTTAAAATGCAAATTGCCTAATAATAATTATTTGATATAAAAGATAAATGTAAATAACACACAGATATTATATTTCGATATATTTGAATAAATATCTAATGAGAAAAAAATGAAACTTTTGGGCATTATTAGTTGGTTGATTCGCTCCCAGAGGGATGGAATTGAATCTTTTTATAAAATTTCTTTTAAACTAGAAATTTCTTAATCAAAATGCTATTTTCTTATATTAAAAAGGTACTATAAACCTCCATTTATATGAAATTGATTAAATAAGATCAATTTCTTTGGGATTTATAATTATTTTGACTTACTTTATCGAGACGTTGGTTGGGACGTTTCTTAACATTAGGGACACATTATTTCTTATGGTCCATTCACTTAACACTATTGAAATATCTTTTATCCTATTAAAATTTTATACATTTAAACATCAGGCGGGCAAAGATCGACAACTGTCTTTAAAAGTTCACTTATTAATATATTTCTTTAATAACAAATTACACATTTTTATGTGCCACTTTATGGGCCACTAAATATTTGTAAACTAACCCTTCTTCAGTTGCTAAAAAATTCCAATGAGCCAGGAGAATTAGTCCACGAGAGACTCTCGCAGAGTAAACTTTTAATGTAATTACAATTTTAAAACTGTTCATATACAATACTTATTTTGCAATCATATGTGAAAAAAATGTTATTAAAAACAATATTTCTTTATTAAAAGATAAACATATTTTTATTTGTTGATAGGTCAATAATAGTCTATTTTTTCATATTTTTCTCCTATTGGTCTCCCAGATAACTAATAGTTTATTTCGCTTTTTTTGGGCCGCGACATGAATATATTTCAAAAATTTGGCTTACGGCTGAAAAAAGTTAAGAATCACGGTAATATCATACAACTCGACTCGAAAATAGTACAATATGTTATTTTGACAAAAAATTTTCGCGTGATCTGGATCTTCAAACGATCACTATTTTAAGTCTTTAATATTATAAAAATTAATCAAATAAATTCTTTATAACGTATTTCAAGAAGACTTGAGTCAGTCAGTGGAAACAATATAATATAAATAAGCATGCAGGTATATATTTTTATTCACTTTATACTTTTTACTTTACCATACGGGATTTGGTGAAGTATTGTAATCGTGTAAGAAAAAATGTTTTTATTTGCTTCCTATTTTCGAAATATTTCAAAAAATGCTCAAACTACATATTTTGTTAAAAAAATTGGACGTTTTGCTCTACAATAAAACCTTATATAATAAACATCGAAAAATTTGTATTTTAAGAAAAATTAATTATTTTGTCAAAATGTTTGTTAGTGTGTGTGTGCGTGTATGTTACCAAATTTTGTTTATCCTCTGGCTCAAAAACCAATGAATTTATCAAAATGAAATTTATATATTAAGATATCTTATAATGAGATTAAGAGCTGATTAGATTTTAGCTGAAATCGACCAAAAATTAGGGGCTTTTTAAAAATTTAAACCCTTTGTCTAATAGTTTGACCTAAATTTAAAAAAAAAACGTGAAAAATTAAATATATCATAAAATGAACCTACAATAAAAAAAGAGAGAGATTTTTTCGTGGACCAAAATTGTGGGCTTCAAAAATCCTTCAATATAAGTTTTAAATGAAAGACGAAATTTCGCACATGGTCACTATGCGAAATTGATAGTGAGGGGGAGTTATAATTTAAAATAATAAAATTAAAAAAAAAAGCCGAAGAAAGCTAATATTCAAGATGAGATATTATTAATTGCTAATGGGTCCAAAATTAAGAGAGATGGGGTTCTTTCGTACATAATTATAATTTATTTTATTAAATAATAAATATAAGAGAGTGGCTAGGTGTATGGTAAAGTCATGTGGATGGCCACATCAGTTTATTTTCTTTTATCAATGAGATAAATTAAAAATAAAATACATTTTCCCATGAAATCAGCATTTCTCCAGCGAGTACCTTTTTACGATTATTTCTATTATTTTTCATAAGTATTAAAAATTCATTTTCCAAAGAATTGCGATAAGACGCTCTCGACTTGGATTTCTTAATCACTTTTATTTAGTTCTTGACAATTTTTCGCCAGCGTAGCATCGATTTTCTTTCCTCCTGAGGATTAATACATTTTAAGGTAATCATTCAGTCTCACTTATTATTTTCTTATTAATATTCAAATAAATATTAATTAATCGCTGAACAAGCGATTTATTAATGACATTAATGATTTATTATTTATTAATGAAATTCGCTTAGAATATATGTTTATAATCATTATATTATATGTAATATATTAATTTACTAAACAAAATTGAGTCAAGCGAAGACTCACCTACTACAATTAATGAGCCATTTCCTTAAAAATGTTATTTTCAGAGTTATTAATTATTTATTTCGGAAAAAATATGGTCTCTAACAAGGGACGAATTCTCATTTACAAAATGCATTATAGACGATTTTATCAACTTATTTGTTTTCATCATCATCATCGAGCATATACAGTCATATGACTGGTTTGACGAATCCAAAAATTTGTTTTAATAAAATTTCCTTGAAAAAATAAGATGAAAATATCTGAAACGTGAATAAATTAATTTTCTATCGTGTTTTTTTTTCTGTCTGAATATCTCTCTAGATCCCGGTATCCACGAGAACTTAAGAACGGAAAGTCTTAAAAAGCGTCCTAGTTGTATTTCTACTACAACTTAGATTAATTCAGGGATTGTCTAGCTTTAGAACTTCCTGTTACAAATTCAGAAAACATCATTTATTTTAGTGATATTTTAAGTCATTGTCATAAAAATAGGCTTAAATAAACTTTTTTCAATTTCACTTCAATTAATCATTTTATTTATTTTAAAATCAACTAAAATCTTATTTCAAATAATTTATATATTGAAATTAATTAATAAAATGATTTTATCTCAAGATAATTAAATTAGAAAATAAATTTTCACTAGTTTTTTATATATTATATTTATTACTAGGGCGGCTCTAACCTGATAGCGGACCGCGTCTTGAAAAACATTTCACTTTTTCCTCCAATTTATATTTGAAAATGACTTCATGTTTACAAATAGTTATATGGGGAGCTATTAAACAATTAATTGTACCTAATAAACAGAATTTTCGCACCTAAGTTTGTATTAATTAACTATACCTCTATGGCAAGTTTCAACAAAAAACTGCAAAATCACGAAAGAGTACTAACAAACTTATATTTTGAAAAATTAAAATTTTAAATTTTTATTGCCTAAAAACTAAGAAAGCTGAAATTTCACACTTGGCATATAACTCAAAATTGTGTAAAAAAAAACTTAAAGATCCCTTGACCGCCCTATACCTACATTAATATATAAATATCAAACTTTTATATCCAAGTTCAAATAATCGATAGTTAGGAATGATTGTGATTATATTTTATTAAATGAAATAAAGCCTTTCTGACTTAGCTATAATAAAAATTATCTTCAACACCTCAGTAGTTGATAATCTCCTATCGCTTTCTTTAGTGTCAATCTTTTGTTTATCTCAAAGCCTAAAATAAAATATAAATTATGATTAATTATTTTTAACATATTTTCTTAATTTACGCCTTCTTCAGCCATGTGGTGACTATTATATCTTTATAAGTAAAATCAATCAGTCCATTAGGCTGGATCTTCTAAATCTTTTCTCCTCTTTAATGAATTTTAATGCATTTGCATGCATCTTGGCTAGCGAATAGAGTTATTTAACCAACACTGAGGAAAAAGATGCAATCTGCTTTTTAACGCACTCACACATACAAATACACATACCCACTTGCCCTCAATATATATATATATATATATATATATATATATATATATATATATATATATATATATCATAGACTGTTACCCGCTAATAAGATTAGATATTTATCTCAGGCCTGAAAAACACGATACCGCCGATATTTATAATTAAAACATAAATCGACTCGTAAGCGAGTGAATTATCGATAGAAGGCAATTATCCGCCTGGAGGCTCCAGACAACCGCACTCTGCTTGCTCCAGGGCAAATAAAAAAAAGTTGCGACTATTTAATTAAAGAGCGTTTTCATAATGGACGTGACGACATTGATTTGGGTTAAAAAAATTTTTTAATCTTTTAAAAGTCTAACTCGGTTCAGTTAATCACTTTTAATGAGCATTCAATTTCAGAATCATTTAAAGTTCCGTTCGATTTTTCGTCTTTGGCAATTCGTTATAATTTTTTTTTTTTACAGCATCCATTAAAGTTAGGAATAAGCTAGCTTAAGTCGAATGAAGTGAGAAAAGAAATTTAAGAAAATTTCTCTACCAATTAGAGGTGATAATATTTTAAAACAATATTCGTTTAAGGAATCAATTCATTTAGATCGTTTAGAAAAATGATCGGGTTTAGTTTGTTTATTATTATTTTAGAGACATTTTTTTAACACCTAATAAATTTTCGGATGATCTTATTCGTTATGCTCATTATAAAGAGTCGACCAATATATATACATATTATTTGTTTGACATGAATTTTATTAAACTATTTTAAATATATAATAATCTACAATCATCTTTTTTCTCCTAATACATAATTTATATCGCGATAAAATTCCCCTTTATGTCTCGAAATATAAACTCTAAATATATATATATATATATATATATATAGGTATACCTATACATTATATTGGTCGACTATTTGTAATAATATAATAAAATATTTCTAAATAAAAAGATTAATAATGTAGGTCAAACCTTGGAGGCTTCGAAACTATAGTCTCTAAAAATAAATTATATACTAGTATATACATATTTATCAGTGGCTGTTGATGATATTCCAGCCAGGGGATGCTGTCCAAAAAAAGTACCCATCATTTTTTGAAATTTTATTTTAATCTTCGCTTTTTTTTGCAAATTTCATCGAATACGGTATCATTTTCGTTAATTTTCAAATTTAACATTAGATTTTTTAAAAATATATTTTGGGTCCTTCACTTCAAACGGATACTGCTTTGTGTGAGTGAGGATAGAGTCAGAAATTAATTCTGTGACTTAAACTCCACAGTCCCTGAGATGGAAATCGACCATCTTCCATAGTGAATCAGCCTGTCCTATAAGGAAATCTTAAATTTCTCCTAATTCTATTGATATAATCAATTGAGAATTCTTAGAAATGGATTAGTCCAAAGATTCCCGAATCATCTTTATTTATTCCTTTTTTGTATTATAACTATTTTAATAGTTTCTCCCCGAGAACAATTTTTTATTCGACTAAAACTCGTCTGGACTTGTCGTCGACGTGCATGAACTGTTTGATAACTACCAGGCAGTGACTACAAACCTTCTATCGGCACCCTTTTCATTCATTTTAATTGGCCCTTGAAACTATGCAACAATTTAATTTAATTTTCGAGAACCTATATAATTAATACTTTTCAAAACAAAAATGTTTTTTTAATAGAAATAATTGAAATAATGGATAATAATTTGAAAATGTAAAGATCCTCCTGAAATTTTGATTCAATATTTATGAAAATACTCTAAATGTTTGAAATTTTAGGGATCCACATCATCCATGGACCGAACGCCACTGATATTTATATTCCTTATATATATATATATGTACGTTCATTTGAATCAATCAGATGGCAACCTCATTGATTTCTTTTATACGAAATTTCAGTCGAAAAACTATACTTTCTTTATAAAATTAGGCTGACGACTGAATGAATTTTCCAGTGTAAAATTGGTCCTATACTATATTTCAAAAAAAGCTGCCCTCAAAATTAACTTTTAGTATTGAATGCGATTTGGTATTTAAGTTCGTTTCAACTTTTTGAGAAAAATTCAAATATTTGTCTTATTTTCTCTTTTCAAATTAAATATATTATCGATTTACAAAAATTTTTCTCATATATTTAGCTACTATACATCAATTGATCACATTATATTATGATTAATTAGCTAGAAACTGACTCTTTCTCACGTGAAATGATATTCGCGTTATATATATATATACTAGTTTATAGCTTTTATTATTAATTAACGATTTAACTAAAAAGGTCCATACATATGAATTTGACGTCGCGTCGAAGGGATGTTGTATATTTAGTTGCCTACCTATATGGGGCTTATTGATGTTGAGAATTATTATTTACAATAAATTATTTATTATCATTCTTATCAAAAAATCACGAATGTGTCAAACCTTCTTTTGATTTATTTCTATTTAAAAATTTTCTATATACCATATATTTAATACATTCGTAAATATTAGGCCTCAAGATTGATGTTTATTTAATCATTCTATCACATTCCTGTCTCTAGCAAATAGAGTTTGGAGTAAATGAATTGAAAAATGACATCATCATCATTGAGTATACATTCCTAAGACTTGTTTGACGCAACTTATCTCCTCCTCTCAACTTTATTCGACACCAACTCTTTCACTTCTCTAAAAGTCTCACATACCTTATATTTTATTATCTGGCGAAAATTACACTATTGAAAAGCCAGAAAATACACTTTGTGGCATAAGGGTAATGATATAACTCTGGCGATCTATATTTACAGTAGATAATTTTAGTAAAGTGGTAAGTATATTAAGAATTTTAGGTGAAAATACCATTTTTCGATTGTTGGCCCCACTTCTAAACTGAGCGAACCTCAGTATTGAATTCATTTGATTTTCCCCCTTAATAATAGTGTTTAGTATTGTAAAATATTGAAAATATAGTGAAAAATTAATTATTTTGAGTACGATTTCTTTTCTAGATTCCGATACCCACATAACTCAATAATGGAAGTTTATAGAAAGTTTTCTCTGTTGGTCTTTTTTGAGCTTCAGAACATCTGGTTGAAAAATACATTAAATCAAAAAGTATAAAATGATTTTCTAGAAACTTATGAGCTGATATTTGCCACACAAGCTTGTATTAGTAAATTGCATATTTTTAAACTTTCTAGCTCAAACTGTGCCGAAAATTGCCAAATCAATAAAATTTGTTGAAACTAGTCTTCTTCTACTTCTTATTTTTAACCCTATAGGTTTGTTTCTTCCAGATCGTCATACTATCTCTTCTTGGGACGACCTCTACTTCTTATTCCAACCGGCTTGTTCGCTTTCTTTAGCAGTCGGTCTTCTGTCATTCTTCCCTCATACGCGTACCATTCTGTTCTTCTTCTTTTGATCCATTCTCCCATCTTTTGTATTCCACATTTTTCTCTAATATCTTCACTCTTCATTCTATCGACCCGTCGGGGTAACCCAAAAAGACCCGGAGACGCTGTTGGGAGATGTAGGCGGAGTTTTTCTGTTCTGTATGAGCGTTCGAGTTCCCTGGAATTCTCTAGAAGTGAGATAGGGGTTGGAACGCGTAGAGCCCTGGTCACGTTCATTATCCTTCGCAATGTCTTCATTTCAGTTGTTTACAATAATTGAGAAGTTTTTGCAGTGTCGGGTCTTGTCTCAGCTGCTTATTTTAATATTGAACGTACCACGGTTTTGTAGACTCGTACCATGGCCTCCATTCTTAAATATTGGTTTGACCAGATTGCACTGTTAAGGCAGCCCGATATTTTTGAGGCCTTTATTGCTTGATGTTTTACCTCTGTTTCTAGGTCTCGATGAGAGGTCACTTGGATTCCAAGGTACGTGAAAGACATGAAACTAGTCTTGAGTCTTCCAAATTTTTATTAAACATCATTTTTTAATTTTTATCTTGGTTTATTATTAAACACATTGTTTGAAAATCATATTATGTGCACAATTCTGGCTAGACTATTTCATTTTGCTAGATAAGTACCAACCTATTATATTTATTTCTTCATTATAAAGTGTTCGTTTATTATTTATCTAGTTGTAAACTTGGTATTTTGTTCGTAACCCTTTGAAATGGACTAGCCTAATAAATTGTAGGTACTCACTTTCATAAGAAATATTTTATTGTGATCTACCCCGCTATCAATGTTTGTTGAAAGTTGTTTTCTTTTCTCTCTCTGTTGGGATAAAACCGAAATCAGTGCGTGACGGATTCTGATGATCGTAGAATTTATACCTAGAAGACATTTTTATTGTAACATTTTCCTAGCCAGGCATCGAAGTCTCCCTGCCCAGCGCTCACGCTTTTCTCTGTTTGTTCAGAGACTGTGCGAGAGGCATCCTTCAGCTAACCTTTCATCCAGGTACCAATTATCACATTCCCGGATTTTTTCTCCTCTCACTCTCTATCTGTTTTTTTATGTTTATACCCTTAAATATACCTTCTTAAATAAATATAATATTATATAAGATCTATCAATCTGGTATTTGATTCCTTAAATATTTCTCTGACTTGAAACTTATTAATTAATTTTAATGGCGATTCTTTTAATTTTTTTCCTCTGGGACTTCTTTTTTTAGACTCAAACATTCTCTGCAAATTTCCTAATTTTTTCTACAAACGGTTTTAGCTAGAAAGCTGAAACTTGTCACATGGTATATTAATACAAACTTGACTGTCAAACCTTAGTTTATTAGCTACTTGGAAAGATTCTCATTAACGATTCGAATTTTTTTCTGATTTTCTGAATTTTTAACCAAATATCTGAAGCTATAAAGTCAAAAATATAATCAATTATTCGTTTTGTAAATACAAACATTGGCATAAAAAGGACTTTCTAAGACTTTTTATTCTTGAGTTATAATTATGATACCAGACTTTAAAAATAAAATCAGGTTTGAAAATGATTTTTCACTACGTTTCAGAAATTTCAAAGACCATAAGAAATTGGCAACAGATTGAACTTTCTACGATTTTAAGTTTTTTCTCTTATTGAGGATACTTATAATTTTTTTTAATACTTTACCTCTTGCCATGAAGTCATGAAACTACTATTTTCTTATTTTATACATGTTTTCTGAGGAATTTTTTTCATTTTATATTTAGGTTTAGCAGCTTAATTTACAAATTCATAATTAAAATTTTAAGTTCCATTCCCAGTCACAAATATAATACACAAAATATTTATTCATTTATAAGCGCGCCTATTAATTACTCAACGGTCTGTCTTGTCTGTCTTAATATTAATGGGTTGTTATTCAAGGCCTAGTTACCTTAAAATGTATCAAAAGCTCTTTTATTAAATATCTCCTAGATTTCTAATTTCTTACTCCACTAATAAGTTTGTTTAACTCACTCAATTAAGAACCTTAAAGAAACATTTAAAGATCATTGGAGTTTTTAATTCAATGTGAAAAGAAGATCGACGATAATCATCTGATGTTGTCAACCTGTTGAAGACGAATGCTAATTATCCGAAACGGAAAAACGAAAAAAGAGAGAAAAAATGGCGAAATTCACGGGGGTCTTCTCGATGGTCTTATCAGCCGAACAAGTGTCCTCTCACCCGAATATATCTTTGAAAACCCTTTTCATTAAAAATATAATTGGACAGAAGCCCAGTCAATATCTACCCTTTTAGTTAAAGTGAATTGCCTTTTGAATATTTAAGATAAAACTTCAGGTTAATTAACTTCAATAGGTTTATCAGAAAAACATTTTATTCCTTTTTAAGATAAAATTTTGTGTATTTTATTAATGTCCAATTTCAATGGTAATTTCCATGTTTTTTTTTTTTTTTTTTGCATTTTTTTTGTTTTATCATAAAGAGACGTGTCACACATTTGTCAAATAAGATAGGCAGAGAATTTTGATGGAATTTGTTATTTCATCTGTTAGGCAGTCAATCAGTAAATATTTAAATTTAACATTTATGTGAAGTGTTTGATTGGCGCTTAAGCAACAAAAGTGCATATTTTTTTCTCTTCTATCTCACGCGTGTCTAAAGAGACGCATTCAAGTATTTCATTCACTAGCCACTGTAAATACAATTCAAAAACAAGTCAATAGATTAATTGAATTATTTTATCTTTAAACTAAATGTCATTTAACATTTCTTAGAAAACGTTTCTGGACTTACTCTTTTTATTTATCTAGTATGGTAAATGCAAATTATAAAATCAGATTTCAAGACCTTCATGTCTAAAAAATGGTTTAAAAAATGTCTGTTTTTCCCTTCCTGAATAGTCAAATTTTGTAGGCGTTTCTCTACTTCAAAAACTATATTATAAGAAAATTTCATATTTAGTTCATTTGTATATTTTTTGAAACTTAAGGATCTGAAAAATTCTCGGGATCGAATTTTTTCATTAATACAAAATTTATCTTACTCTTGACTCTTGTTTAGTAAACTATATTAAATGATCTAAATACGAGTAGGCTTGGATAAAGTGAAATCACAAAGTGGAAATTACGTTTGAAAGTCATTTATTCTACATATTTGGGACATAAGTAAAAAATTGAAAAATTTTGAGCGAATTTAAAATGACCTTGCGTACCGAGCTTAAGACATATAAATCAAAGGCCTTATTGGAATCTTCAGAATGTCATTTGTGTGTTTTCGATAAATCTTTCTCGAATTTGAATATTTAGAACTAACCCAATAACGTTCATATGTGGTGAAAGTAACCAAGTGGTTATCGAACATGTCTTCTAATCAAGCTAGCGCGGGTTCAAGCCCGACTCGCTGCAAATATTTGACAGGCTATAATCTGATCCCCACACTAATTTACACACATTTCCACACACACACACGAACACAAATGGACAAAATGGGCTATAGTTCCCGAAAGTCATAAAAATAGTACATATAGGCATAAATAGAAACAAAAAGGTTAGTCCTCTGCTTGATGCCAATATACATACACACGTATCGTATATGTATATTAAATATATACGTGTGTATGTTTGTTGGCATCAAGCGGAGGATAACCTCTTTTTTTCTCTTTATGATTCAACAACTCTGCTACTCTCGGCAAAATAAAAACTTTTCAATAAGTACAACCTTTCACCAATTTCAAAAGTGAAAAAGAGTTTAATTTTTATTTATTGAGTATCCCCGTCAATTTCTAAACCAATCCTTTTAGAGTATTCTTTACAATTTCAAGTATATAATTAAACAAATTATTTTTGTGAACATAAAATATCAAGATTGAGTAAAATTTTCAAACAGAAAAACAGAAAAAGATTAAGATCTCCCTATGATTATCGATAAAAATGGGGACAAAACCACAAATGGTTACGCCAATGTAAACGTTCCCATTTAATAAATCATTCTCCTTCTCACTTAAATTATATACATCTTAACTATTATCGGTTGCTAAAGAAAACTTTCATCGATACACCTAATAAATTAAGTGTTATTAACAAACAAGGAAAAAGAGTGTGGAGTATTTAAAACCAGTAAAGAATTTGATTCGAATTCGGATAAGAAATTTAGGATAAAAAAATGCAGTTAGAGTGAAAAACCATAATTACGAGTAAAATTTGTTAGTGCTAAATTTTATATAACTACTCTGAACTCATTTTAAAATTTATATAAGGTAAAAACACCACCATTCACCATTGATATGTAGTTTATCTGTATTATAAATTATATATACCAAAATCAGTGGGGTTCGGTCCATGGATGCTGTGGATTCAGCCCATCCCTAAAATTTCAAACATTTAGAGTATTTTCATAAATATATAAGATCGAGTTCAAAATTTCAGGAGGATTTTTTAAATTTTCAAATTATTATCCGTCAGCAAATTAGGGCTCTGGTTCGACTCCTGAGGGGGCGAAACTTTCTGACATATAATATATACATAATAATCTCTTTGATAAAATTGTTCTTATTCAATTTCTCATTTAATTATTATCCGTTATTTCAAATATTTATATAAAATACATTTTTGTTTGAAAAGTATATTGGTTCTCGAAATGAAATAAAGTTGCATAGTTTCAAGGGAAATTAAAATGAATGATTTTTCCGAAAAGTGTCCGGATAGAAGGTTTGTAGTCTCTGCCTAGTATATCTTCCAGTTCAAGCAAACAAGTCCAAACGAGTTTTAGTCTAATAAAAATTGTTCTCGGCGAGGAACTATTAAAATCGTTATAATACAAAAAACGAATAAATAATGATGATTCGGGAATTTTTGGACTAATCCATTTCTAACAATTCTCACTATATAAGATTGGAAATAACTAAGGGTGCGATAGACAAGTCAGAGCTTGCTTATAGCAATAGAATTAGAATAAATTTAAGATTGGTCATAGAATAAAGGAAACTAGATAGAACCGAAACTTCAATTAATTTATAGCGTATTCGACTTGGACTTTTTTTTAATGATATTGATACAGCAGAATGTTGCACCAAAAAAGTGGAAAAGAAGGAAAATAAATTTCAGGGATAGGGTCGGAGTTAAATATACATATCGTCGTGGATCTTGAAAGACTGAAGTTTATATATTAGGTATTCGGAAACCGGTGCGGGAAGGAAGTTTCAGTGTCTGAAAGTCATAGGGATAAACGAGTTGGTGAATGCAAATAATATACTATCTAATGGGTAATGGCTGTTGAAAATCTTATAGTAAAAATTGCAGATAGCGGATCGATTTTAAAAACGCTTTACTTTTTCTTTTAATTTTTGTATAAAATAAAATGACTTTATGTTACTACTAGGTATATATTCTATATCTTATAGTTTATTAATAACTTAGTTTATTTAACAGCGTTTAGAAATGTCTAAAATGTGGATAAATATAATTTTTTTGCCAGCCTCTGGAGGATATTCTGTCTACTCCGTTTGAATTTCGATATCCACGACTAGAAATATTGGTCTTTCCATAATGAAAAACTGTTTTGATTTTGAAACTGATAGTTTTAGAACTTGCGAATGAAAAAATTCAGAAATTTGGAAAATCAAGTTTCTATTATTAATAGGTGCATAAATTTTCAGATCAAACCATTTTCAGGTGAAAAAATGCTAATACACTAAAATTTGCTGAGAGGATACACCTAGTCTTGAAAAAACTTTTTCTTAAAATTTATTTTAGAAAATGATCAATTTAATAATTAATTTATTTCTAATAAAAGTGAGGCAAATGAAAGTGTTTAAGTATAATGCTCATTAAAGCTTATTTTTATTTATTTTATTATAATACAATATATTGGGTGTATCAAGGGAGCCCATTGAGTAATTCATATCTCATATCTGTTAAAATATTACCTTCCTGAATTAATAATCCAATAAATTTAAATAATAATAAGCCATAATATTGTATAATATATATATATATCTATATAGATTAATAAAGAATTTGTTACAACTCAGCAGGGAAGGTGTGTGTTACGTTGGTTCATCCATGTTCAAATTGTTCACTAAAATCGAATAGGAAATTAAATCCCATTCATTTTAATGGCACTCTTTTAAAAATTTTATAGGATTTCTTATAAAAATAGTAATAAACATAAATATCGTATTTTATTGGAATATTTTTCCCTAATCATTAATCCGATATTTTTTCTTTTATTTTTCTAAATTTTGGTATTTAACTATCTCATCAAATTATAGATGAAATTAATTCAAGTATTTATATATTAAGGTATTTAATTATTCAAGTTACAAATGAATAGAGAATTTAAATTAATAGCTATTTAAAATTTCACTATCAATTACGGTGAGAAATGTGAAATAAATTACAATTCCCCCATAAAAACTAATAAAAAAGTGCCGTTCATTTCAGAAGCATAAAAACTTCTGGACGCCCTATTTTACGTTAATCTAAAGATAAAATCTTATATAATTAAATAAGTATATAAAAAACATTTATTTTATTTATTAATCTTTCCGCTCTATAGACATAGTCATCTACCCCTATGGTGTATGAGACAAATGTACAGTCAAACTCAAAATTAATGCAAACTTGGGAAAAACTGGATAAGCCACCAGTCTTATTTTGTTTCTTGTGTTGACGTTTCAACCCTTCAATGTACCTTCCTCAAGATTTGGAAATCATTTTATTTATTTAAAAATTTACATGTTTTCTTATTCATTTCTTTAAATGAAAAATTATTATTTGTCAGGAAAAGGTGGAAAAAACAGACATTTTTAATATAATAACAAAAATATGTCGAGGCCTCGCAACCCAGGCATGGTTCGAGCTCCACGCGATTTTCATAGCCTAGCTGCAACCAACCGCGACCTAATATCGTGTACACCTACTTCCACTTCCACTTTTATTTCCAAGTAGAAGACAATATGAATGAAGGGGAAACATCTAATGAATTCCAAAATAATTCCACATAATCCCAAAGACGTGTACACCAAATTACAATCTCGGTTCTGGGCAGACAAGGCCTGGCAACCGCAGGCTTGGTTCAAGCTTCGTCCGATGGTATAAGCCTGACATTTCCTACCTGGGATACGGATTTCATCAGACTTACATAATTTTTTAGATGGGTATGCATGGTGTCACATGCACCCTTAGGCGACATCGAGGGGTGAACCGCGATTGGAATTAGGTGTACACTGTCTTTGTAATTATTTTGGAATTCATTAGATAATCTATTGTGAAAATGAAAGTGGAAGTGGAAGTAGGTGTACACGATTTTAGGTCGCGGTTCACCCTCGGAGAACATTGTTACATAAAATACGTCGTAGCAAAATTTCTACTTTTTGGATCTCCCCCCTTTGTCATGGTTTCTGGAACCGCCCTAAAAAATATAAAGTCACAAAAGCTAGACCCCCCTATAATAAAATTAAAAAAAAACGAGTTAATAAAAAAATTAAATTAAAATTGATGAACACAAGCAATCACGTTTCTTTAGAAACCTCCCTCCCCCTCTATTTGCGAACGTATTTTATGAATGGCCCCTTATTAATTATTAACACAATATCTCTCTCCATTTATTTAAATAAAATGCTAAACATTTGAATTCAAGAGCCTCTCCTTATTAATAAAATCATTAACAAGTTTAGAAAAAGTTTAAAGTGTATTATTAAGTCACTTAAACAGACGAAAAAAAGTTTCGCGACTAATTAATGGCCTTGTTCGTTAGTTTGGCTCCTTTCTTTCTTTCCCTTGTTCTTTTTTCTTCTGTTTTATTTATTTATTTATTTTTTTGTTTATTTTTCAATTCACCAAATGATAATATTTTCTGGTAGGTCTATTACCAATGAAATTAGAAACAAGTATATGTTTTACATTTACATTCAGAAGTAGTCCAATATTAATTAATTAACCGGACTTTAATTATTTTTTGTTTTCAAATCAGAAACAGACAATATTAATGAAATAAAGAAAAAAAAAGGAAAACAATCTGACTGAAGAACTAGAATGGAACATTTGGAAGAACATCGAGCGGGTAAGGAATTTGCATAAAATGCTCCTGCCATTTGAAGGCCAGCTACGCATTGTCCACAAATTCCAAACAGAGACACAGACACAGGACAAACACACACTACTTGCTTTTACCATCAATTGACCACGTGACAAATCTTTTCTAATGATGAAATGATTTGGAATTGAATCGTTTTTTTCTTCTTCTTGGTCTGAATTGTGATCGTATCGTATCGTCGTGACTTTCTTCAGACAATCTGTCTGTCTTGAAGTGAATAAGTTCAATTGAGATTTTGTTTTTCGGGACAGGCTCACTGTTGGTTTGCGTATGTGTGTGCGCATTTGAATATTTCGTTCGGAAACTGGAATGGAACAAAATCCCGGAAATGTGCAGGACTATGAATACATTTCTCTATTTTAAAATATTTAAATTTATCTCTCAAGTTATTTTTTAAAAATATGTAATTTATGAGTATACTAGCATGTACCTACAATATACAAGAATTTTTATAATACTTAGTAAATTCTTTCGAATTAATATCTGATAGTCAAGGAAATTAAAAACAAAATCCAGATGAAATGAAATGATGCTTAATGAAACAGATCGATAATTCAAGCATATTCCAGTCAACGATCTTTAACATCCTGCTTCTAGCTAGAGCAAATCTATCATCAACATGATTTTCTTTTGTTGAATTACCATCATATAATGAAATAATCTTTCGGACTGGAGCACATATAAGAAATTAGTTAATTAAGATTTTCTGATATTTTGTACGAATTTCGGCTTCTACTTTTAAAGCTATCTTAAAGTGATCATAGTTACTTATAAAGTCATTGGATAAAAAATACTTGGTAGGTTTCATATTAAGATATAAAAAATAAAACGAATTTATTTTTGGAGAATCTGAGTTACTTTCTGTTTCTCCTGAAGATGGGTTAGTCACCCGAAATATATATATAGAGATTAAAGATTCTCCAAAAATAAATTCGTTTTATTTTTTATATCTTAATGTGAAACCTACCAAGTATTTTTCATCCTAAAATTTAAAAAAATGTTTAAATCTTCATAACCCTACTTTCAACTCCAACCTAATTTTCCCCACTTCTTGCTGTGATGTGTGAGACAGTTCTAAATAGATATTAAATTCTTGAATTTAAAAACATAGAATTTACTCTCTTAGCTTCTAAATGTAATTCAGGCACCCGTTAATTTACCCACTTTTTTGAAAAAATCTACTGATAGTTGAAAAAATTTACTCAAATTCATACGGTAAAACTATAATATATTCTGTTTCTAGTGCGAAACCAAACTAATTCCAAGTGGGTATGTAGATGTAAGCTTTAGGTACAAGGTGAAGTTTACTTGTGAAATCACAAAGCATGGAATTAGCAGTTTTTACAAATGGGAGCTATTTTTTATCTATAGCATTAATTAGGAACACTGACTGTAATAAAATAATAATTCATCATTATAAATATGTGTAAAATATAGGTATATATTTTTTTAAAATTAAATTAAATTTTAATAAAATCTAGAATATAAAATTTATTTTGTGTTAATCAGGAATGCAAATTAAAAATGTAAAATATCATCTTTATAATCTTAGTGAGAAAATCAACGAAATCAACTCTCATAACTATAAAATTCCACTTAATCTCTTTAAAACTCTTAACCAAATAGAGAAGATAAATTAGTAAAAAAAAAACGAGTTTGCATTTTTCACATCGCAGATTCCGTCCGTCAGTTTCAGTTCAGTTCCATTTTCAGTTTTACATTTTAAAAACAAATGATTGAAATTAATTAATTGGCGAATCCATTCAGGTTGCTCCGGTTTTGCAACCACCACCATTAACCATCAACACTTCATCCTCTTTTGTATTTTATTTCTCTTCTTTTAATCTTTCTTCTCTTACCCAATTAGATATCTAGAACAATTTAAGGAATTATTTTATGAACTGTTTTATGATTTGTTATCATTATTTCAATCGCAATGGGAGTTATTTATTTTAATGATGTCCTTTTCGATTTGGGGCACTAATTAATTGTGCGTGATGGTTGAGGACCAATTAGATAATCAAAGGGGTCCTTAAGGTGACGGCCAAGATGATCGATTGGCCTTATTAACCTCGAGGAATCATCCCGACTAAAAATAGAAAGAAACCAACAACAACACAGCCTACACGCCTAAAAACAAATACGTATACACTTGTTAAAGTCTCACAGATATCTATATATACCATATATCATAAACTCTGGCGTCTATGGATATAATTATAACTCCTGATATAATAAACATTTACCAAAATTTTCTATAAATTATTATACTGGAATAGAGACAATTGATTGAAACAAAACAGTCTTAGGATTGATTATTGTGTGATGTGAAATGATCTCTTGAGGTTTTTACCAATTATTTTAGTTGACCTGAATCTAGTTGTCCTTACTTATTAGATTTTCTATTCGTTTACATAATGTATGAGACAGATGATAACTTTTCTAATCGTTTTTTAACTTGCCAAATATCCATCTTTATATAGTTTTTTCTAATTTATTTAATTATATATTTTTTTCTTTATAAAATTCGAAGTGGAGAAAGATATAGCCAAGATGATAAATCGTGGACAATGGAAAATTGCACCCTCATCATCAGAACTTTTAAGAGTATGCGATCGGTGAACAAAATTATTTTCAATGAAGGGAATATAACAACAACAAAAAATATCAAAAGAAACATTTCGTGACTTATGTTTAGAATCTTAAAAAAAAAAAAAAAAAGATTCATACTTAAAATTTCAAGATAAATCACAGTGCTTATTTAAACTTTTATTTTTTATAAGATGTTTGAATTTTTTTAGATTTTTATATAATCTAATAAGAAAAATAATAGATAAAATAGTGAAATGTTATAGACCTTAAACTTTTAGATTTATCTTTATTTCATTTTTATTTATTGATGCAAGAGATTTTAATGCACTGATTATCTAGTATTCTTAATAATTGATAGAGATTTTCTTTAGGAGACGGACTGGTATAAATATGTAATTGGATGTTGATGAAAGCAGTCCACGGTGGTTGTAAAAAATAAGACTATAGAGGTTTTATTATTTTACATTTATTTGTTAAAACCGATGTTTCGGAGATTTATTCTCTCCTTCTTCAGGGTAACAAAAAGTCAATGAAAGTAGTTCAAAAAATAGTTACTTTCTGTCTCCTTTGACAATGCCAAAAAAACATTATAAAAATTCTTTTTCATTTCGAATAGAAAACAGTAATGTTTTATAATGCTTTTTGGCATTGTCAAAGGAGACAGAAAGTAACTATTTTTTGAACTACTTTCATTGACTTTTTTGTTACCCTGAAGAAGGAGAGAATAAATCTCCGAAACGTCGGTTTTAACAAATAAATGTAAAATAATAAAACCTCTATAGTCTTATTTTTTACAACCACCGTGGACTGCTTTCATCAACATCCAATTATATTCTTAATAATGTCTAAATAGATATACTATATTTTTTTAAAAATTATTTTATATAATAGATAGGTAAAATATGCTTCAAATGATAGGAAATAAAATTTCAAATCAATTTTTTATAAGCAATATATTATTATTATTTCATTTTTATGTGAATGTTAGGGACTCTCATAATGTGAAATACTAGTTATATTGATCACTTAAATATTTTGAAAATGGTTTGAGAATATATACGTAATATTATATTAGGTACTTAAAATGAATTAAAGTTTTATATAAAATTTTGATGTGTAAAAAATAACGATTATAAGTTGATTATTTTTTTAATCTTAGCTTATAGACTTTAAAGAAGTTTTTGTCTAATTTACTTAATCAATTCTCAATAGATATTGATTTAAAAAGAATTTAGAATTTCATAATATATACTTAAAATAAAATAAAGTTGAATAAATTTTGATTACTTATTACTTTTCATTTCATTCTATATGAAATGACGGAGACTTCAACGAACTGATTATTTGATTGATTTAATCAATTCTAAAATGAAACTGAAGGTAAAAGTAAAATTTTTTCCAAGATTCTTAAACCCTCGACGCATTTTGGTAATTATGTATTTATTTTTTTGAACTAGAAATCTGAAAACTTGAAAGATAAAAGTATTTCACAAATACATATCAGCTTTTTAAATTTCAGTTCATCAGCTAAAATTGTTCAAAGCTCCTTGTGGTTCATATAATGATAAAATTTATTCAGCTTTATTGTATTTTTTGGTTTGTTTAAGACATTTTTAAATACCTACGAAAAGCAAAATCTAGAGACAATTTTTAAGTGAATACAGTTACTTCGGGATTGTGTTCTTCGAGTCTGATGCGAAAAATTATAGAGAAAACTTTTCGAAAAGGATTCTTAATAAACAAATTTTTATAATAAATAGTCATTTAATATTTTATATTAAATTTGGTGACTTTTAATGAAGTGAATATTTATTTATATATTCTAAATAAATATTTTCCAAAATAATTTGAGATTATATAAATATATGTAAAATAGAATAACATTTTGAATGAATTTTTAATAAGCAAAAAATCGACTGAAGAAAAAAATGCAGTAGCGAAAGAGTTCGGGGTTTGGGACCGACCGAGTTACCTCATTGGCAATGCAAGCAACGGAGGCCACCCCGACGTGGAACATTGCCGGCCCATTAATTATCCGGTACCGATATGGACCATTTCTGTGAACCGCTTACATATTAACTGCACAAAATACAAAAACAACAAGCATTCAATCAGTAATACATCAACTTGCATCGGTATTGTCTTTTTAAAAAATGACTTTTTTCGGGAAACAACAGGGAAACCAATTAAAGATGCGGGCGGCTCTGATATGGAGGAGAGCTGGGGGTCGATGAGAAAAAAAAATTCCATTTGCGATTTGCGCACAAAACTGCAACAAGTTTTAAGTCTGCAGACCACGTCTTAAGCTCTTCGAGTTGGTCCAAAGATGGGAAAAAGAGCACCGGGGGCCAGTTAGGCCCCCACTTCCTTCGTTCGAGTCGAAAACCTGCCCTGCACCCATGATGGAATCTCGTTCGTGACAGCTTTACTTTACACAGCCTGCCATCTTAACATTCTTACTGGAAAATCAAAAACGAGACGCCTCTCGGCACCACGATTTATTCCCGAAATTAAATCTAAAGCCTCCTTAAAATATCATCAACTCTAGAAATTTATATCCAGCTGATATCTTTCAATCTATATTCATAATACACATCAAATTATAGATACTTTTCAAGAAAAAACTTGTTTCTTCTCTTTTTCTTTATTTCTTTTTTAGTTCGCCAAATAAACCAAGTAAAATATTATAATAATAAAAAATAATTTCTTTGAAATGGTAGAAAATTAATTTGATTGTTTTCCTTCTTTTCAATAGAACGACTTACGTATTTTTAATCTTTCATTTAATTTCAATTTATTTATCATTTCTCGGTAAACTATATATCTTCATAGTTGAAACTTTTGGTAGTAAAATAAAAGATCATTTGAGTGTAAAATCATCTTTAGCTAAAATTAAAAAAATAGTTAAACTTTTTTCATTTGAATGGTAATGACTCGGTTCTTTCTGGAGGTAGGCATATATAGAAATTATCTGTGATGAGTGAATAAAATAAATATGAATTACATTATCTACTATTAAATATGTTTTTTTTAACAAACTAACAGACGATGTGATCAAAACTTCTTTGTAGTTTTAATATACAGTGGACTCCTGTAAAATGCGAATTCGTATAACGAGCCCAAAAAATTACGACTAGTCCTCATAGCGCGATAAACAGTCCCGTTAACCCATAAGATAAATTTATCATTTTCACATAGTTTCTGATTTTTGATGAAGCAGCAATTATAATTAAAATGCTCTCTTTTATACATAATATAATGAACATTTTGTTGTCTATTTTAGGCCTTATTTTTTATTTTCTTCAACTATATTTTTATTTTGTGGTCCTAAACTTTCTTTACTTTCATTATTTTAGTACCTACACATTTTTCTTTTCTTCCTTTTAATCAAAAACTCAAGCAAAAAAGTATTTCGAAGTAAATATGATATTTTATATTTATTTGACTCACGTCTATAGATCTTTGTTTGAACTATCGAAAAATATTCAGATACATAACTTAGAAATTAGAGGTATCTACTTAGCGTTGTCTTTACTAGGAAAATCATATATAAGTATATATATAATAATTTTGTTTAGACTTTTGTATCACAAAAAGATAAAAAAATACATTCTTATGGGGAGACGCTGTCTGTCTAAGTATATATGTCTCCCCTTTATCAGAAGTCTGTAGGTTCTAAACCGAGACTTAATATCGTGTACACCTACTTTCACTTCCACTTTCATTTCCAAGTAGAAGACAATAGATGAATGGGCATTATCTAATGAATTCCAAAATAATTCCACATAATTCCAAAGACGGTGTACACCTAATTCCAATCGCGGTTCACCCCTCACTCTAAACTATAAGAGTTAAGAACTTTAAATTTGGCATGTTGTTAGAGTTCTATGATTCACAGAAAATCGAATCATCAAAGTTGAAAAAATAGAGTCACCTGCCCAAACATAAAAAATTCTTCCGAACTAAATTAGATTCCAATGATTTTTTTTTTAAATTATTAAAATGAAAAAATCCACGGAACTCTAGGCATGCGAGTCTCATTCAGTTGCCGCTTTTTCTAAATTCATTTGATTTTTTTTCGTTGCCCTTTAATTTATTTCTAAAACAAATTTTATTTATTTATTTTACTTATGTGGTTATGTGTATGTTTATTAAATGAGAAAGTTTTTTTTTGCATTTAGCTTTATATATTTAGTGACAGCTTTAAACAATTTATCGGAATTTACTGCTCACAACTTAGAATAAGTGTGAAAGAATATACAAAGTTGTGCTGCTATGTAACCACCCAAGGAAATTTATTAATATAGAAAACAAATGTACACCTCAACACCACCTATCATAGATAAATATTAGAAAATACTTTTAGGTATGTACCCACCATTCAGTTAAAAGTTAACCTGAGAATATAAAGATTAAAATTTTGATCGTAAACAACTCCAATATTAATAATTATTTATAGAGATATATTTTGAAATTGATCAGAAATTATATATAAAAAAAAAATCACTTTCGTACTCTCAATGTGCAATTTTACGTCATACTTTTCATTTTAAACGAGATTGGAATACTAAAAAACATTTTACTTGTTTTTTATTGACCATCGTCTGCCTGAAATGATAAAATGCGGCTTTCTGGGCCTGTTGTGAAAAATGCTAAATTTTGTAAAGAATATGAATTCGAGAAATATAATTAATTCTAAAGTTATATATTAGAAAAAATATATGAGATTCTATAAATGGAATATTAAACATTCAATTGTTTAATCAGAATCATATTTAATAAGGTCGATATCAATCTTTTTAATATGTTATAGTCTTATAAATTTTCATGAAAATTTTGAATGTAACTATGTTACAAATAACTGCAAAATAGGTACAAAAATCTAGTCTATTCAAAACCATTATTTATATGCGACCTTGTTGGAAAATGGGCATTGTCAATGGGCCTTTAAATCAAAAAAGGTTCCCCAACCTTATACTAAATTATTAGATTGTTTAACCGTAGCGAAATTATACTTTTCAGATATCAAAAATAAATAAATAAAAAATAAAAGATTATTATCTTAATGTGTATTAACAATAATAATAACTTCAGTGTTTTGAATGTTTAGCTAAAATTTCATCAAAATAAATATATACTTTTCAATATTCCCGCCAGTGACTTCAAATCTTTAATTAATCTAAATTAATTATTATTTATTTTAATTCAACCTTAACAGTCCTGGTTGTCCAGCCATTTGACCATATCACATGTGTGTTTTGAACTACCCTAAGATAACAAGGAGTGCTGTTAAGAGAACATAAAGAAATCAAATAGCATTTTGTTGCATAACATTTTCTATTTTATTCACACCGTTTAAAATTATAATTCTTAAGTAATTTTTAACCAATAGAAGCCGAAATCATGGGAATAAGTTTGAAAATTTAAACCACTTTTTAATTTCAACTTGAATGGTTCAAACCGAAATAGCTTTATTAGGAACAAGTTGTTTGCTGTGTATTCAATTTTGTTTTAAAGAATTAAAAACTCTAGGTGAGAGATAACATCCTTGTCTTACCCATTTTTATTTTATCTTTCCTCTAATGATAAATTATTATCTCTCTAAATTTTACTTCCACCTAGGTATTTTAAATTTGTAAAAAAGTAAACATAAATTGTGAATTATAATCACAATCAACGCTGCATACTGCTCAACTTCGGTGCGAATGTACATATGTGTTTCAGTATGTACTGTACTTAATAGACCTTCTAAGGATTAGCTTTTCTGTTTTGCTTATATCCAATTCAAATTGATTCAGAAGGCTTAAAGAGAGATCCTTGGAGTTTCAATCCTTTATCTTAATTAGATACATGATACTGAAAGAAGTTTGCCTTAAGTACAATAGACAATACTAAAATTTTATAATGGAATGATGAAATTATATAGCGATTTCGCTCCCTTAGTGATAATTGCAAAAACGAGGTCTTCTCTTTTCATGCTATTTGTTCCTCGCTGTTTGCAGAAATTTCCTCTTGATGGGTTAAACATTATCATGGTGTTTGATTTCTTTTTCTATTGAGATGCACTTCCTTGTCATAAATCAATTAAGATCAAGCCGACCTGTTATTACTCCTCTCTCTCACACAACACGCAGTGAACAAACGAGGCCCTTGCCAAATCTCTTCCAAATTAAAAGTATCTTCGTGAGATTTTCACTTGGCGATTACTTCACCACTTTTCCTGTTATTACTTCCCTCTCTAATCACCAGTTGTTGATTTAATAAATGTCCAATGCCATTTATCAAATAGTACCTATAGATGTAGGTATAAATGTATGTTTAATAAGAAACGGTACCAGGGAGTGAAGTACTTGGTACTTAGTGTGGGTGAGGAGCGGATGAATAGGTTGTAGTAAAAAAACAATCACCACAGCAAGATTCTGAAATATTAATGCACTCCACTTCAACTGAGGAAAATATCTACATCTATTTATTTATTTATTCCACCAGGTCTGGTCGAGACACAGCGTTTTGCATGTTGTTGGGTTTGTATGCGAATCTTGCTTACATCACACAGACAAACAGACATGGATAAGATATTTTCATATTGTTTCCAACAGGCGACAGCGGCGACGATTATGCTGACTTCTTTATTGCATATAAAATTTCATATCTGTCTTCTGCGAGAGCAAAATTATTATTATAATTGGAATCCATAACGGAGGACATTTGTAAGCAACAAGTGGACGATTTATTAATGAAGGCTTAAGCATCTATTCATTCAGCAATGCGAAAAAATTTGCATATATTGTTAGTATTAGTAAGTTTGTTTGAATTAGGATTTTTATTCATTTTTTAAGCGATTTTTTTATGAAGAAAGCGATTCTGCTATTTATTAAAATTATTTTTCATTCATCCACCTGTACACATTAAACGAAAAAATCGCACTTTTTGGCCTCTAGACGAGACCCCATGTAATTTTTGTCAAAACCTTCACGTGGTAAAATTCAATCTAAATGAATACTAAAATTTGTAATTTCGATTGAGACCATGGGTTCTGTAGTTTTTACCTGGGGACCTTTTGAAGCCGCCCTTGGTGCGAGACCAATCCAATACTTTTATCTGTTTCGCATTGGATAAAGTAAAAATGGGATTGGGGCTTTTTTGCAGGGTAGTCATTCCCTAAACTTATCTGTCAATTCAGTTGTTTAAATAACATGGGCTCCCATTATTCGAGGTGTGGCTATTAAATGATCGACTGATGCTGCAACTAGCAAACAACAAGCGTTCTCATTTGACAACATTACATTTAATGGAGTTGTTATTAGCTATTTCTGGCAGTTTTTAAATTGAAAGTTTATAAAAATACTCTTGCTCTTCACGATTATTTGCTCACTCGATAAATATTACTAATTATGTATATCGCAGATAATTATTTATCTAGAAATACTTAGAACTGACTTAGAGCTTCAGATAACGAAACTTACTAAAATGATTCTGTCGACATTAATGCTCAATAATTGTCTCGGCTACTTGCATATTCGATAAACAAAGTTACTTTATCTCATATAACCTATATATTAATAAGTTGTTCCTAAATCTTCAGCTAATAGATCCGTTCAGTAGCCCAGAGCTAAGGATTAGATTAAACCAAATTTATTATAATTTTTACGGTTCCTTTTTCATGGAACGAATTAATGACTTTAATCGTAGTCTTCACTAACCTTTTTGTCTGGCTAAATAAATATTTATTTTAAATCCTCTCCTTCTCTGTCTTTTTAATTGTATATTGATAGCCGCTAATCCACTCCCAACTCTCTTCCTCTCTCTCTCTCTTCCTAAATTAATGCTCTAATGTTACTTTTTTATTGAATAAAAAAAATTTCTGAATAAATATTTCAATAAAAAGAGACAGAGCGATAAATGTTAATGAAGAAAGCTTTTAATCACTGGTCGGTAGGGAGATAAAAATCTGTGATGGCGGCGGCGGCGCGATGCTATCGACCTTGGCCACCATCTGATAACATTTTTGTTTCGCGGGAGAGGGATATTCTTCTTTTCTTTTTTTTTATTCTGAAGACAACACCCAGAATCAAACACCGGGCGATGATATCTTTGGACATTTTTTGACGAAAGATAAAGCAAAATGTCCCCCTAAAATGTTGTTCTATCCCCTCCAGTCCACCTGGGTTTCTGACCTCTTCTACATAATAAAACGTTTTCTTTTCGTTTTCGTTCTTTATTTATTTTTCCTCTTGTCTCACTCGCGCGGTGGTTCGGTGCCTTGTAACGTTGTAACGCCCATTTGACTTGGCAACACGGCCACACCAAGTGAGAAGAAAGAGTTATGTTGCCGAAGAGCCCGGGCTTGTGGGTGCCCCACGGGCGAAGAACGGCCACCAAAGTGAACTAACCACTGATTACGGTGTCAAAATCGGGATTAGGTAGCCAGCTGATGATTTCCCCTAATGCAATATGGTCTATTCGGAAGATGCTCTTTGTTCAGTTTTTTTCTTTTTTTCTTTCTTCTTTTTCCATTAATGAACATCAAATTCCAATCCATGATTTATATTCGAGTGGTAGTTGATGTTGTTGTTTTTTCTTTAAACGTAATAAATTAAATTCCGAACGGAATAAGAAACTTGGATTTCTTTTCTTGAATTCTGTAGAACTGAAAAAATATTTGCATATTAAAATATATTTAGTTATATATTGAAAGTATTTTCTTTTGGTGACCTACTGGTAGAACTCAAGACGAAAAGGCATATAGATAATTAAAAATAAAATATTACGAATAAAATAATTTATTAGAACAGCAATTTCATTCCCTAAAACACGAACTCTTCGAGTATCTTTGCTTCTTCTTTAGGGTTTAAAATTGTTTACGAAGCAAATCTGTAACCTCCTAATAAAGAAGACAAGGTTACGATCTTCCTTCATTGATCATGATAAACTCTGAAGAAGGAGGAAGATCTTGCGAAACGGGGAATATTAAGAGGCTGATAATGATGTTCCAATAAATTATTTTATTCGGAATTTGTACTTTTCATTATCCTTGGACATGGCCCCCACATGAAATTTCGGGCCCTGAACTCAAAATCTAAAGCGGACCTCTTATTATGGAATAAGTATGTGTTTTTTTATGAAGTGGAAAAAGTTAGTCACCCTACGCCTAGAATGGGTTTTATTTTTTGTTATTTTTAATAGCGGCGTTCTGCTTGTTATTTTAATGAAAAAAATATAGTATTCTGGATAAGGTCCTAAAAATAAAAACTAAACTAACATATGGAAAACTACAATCACATACAATTTTACTTTCCAATGATACTATGGATAAACGAGTAAACCAATAAATGAAAGCGAAAATAATTTTTCAATCAAACTTTAGTTTACATTATACATACTATATAAAGTTTAAATTTCTACTTGTATCCATTTGAGTATAGTCACATGGTCACGTAGATCTAAAAAACGTTACTGAATTGTATTAAAAAGACCCTGCACTAAACTGTACAATTTTACCACGTTTTTATTAACTCGCTTTCTTGTCTGTCTGTTCGGTACAAATTTTGCAATCGATTTTAAACTAACTTCCCGATGAGCTAGAGATTTGAAACTTTAAACATAGCTCAGAACTGGATGACAATGCAATATAAACTCGTTTTCTTGTCTATTTGTTTGTTTGTTTGTCCGGTACAAATTTTGCAATCGATTCAACGCAGCTTTACGACAACTCCCTTCAGATAGCTTACAATTCAATCCTAAAAGCATAGCACTTGCATACCCTACAGGCGTTACCACATTTGAAATATTTTCGCGCGAGTTTTCGAAATTTTTAATTTATATAAGGAGTATTATTTTCACTCAAATTTGTAATTACTTGTCGTAATTTGAAATGTATGAATCATGGAGTATATATTATTTTCACTCAAATTTGTATTTTCTTGTAATTTGAAATGTATGAATCATGGAGTATTTATTATTTTCACTCAAATTTGTATTTACTTGTCGTAATTTGAAATGTATGAATCATTGAATAAAGTAACCACGCTTTTATTCTCGCTTTCTTGTCTGTCTGTTCTGTACACATTTTGCAATCGATTTTAAACTAACTTCCACTTCATGGTTGGGGTTAGTTGGTTTTATAATCTGTTAAACAATAATTTTTTCAGTTAACAAATATTTTTTAAAGTTTTTTTTTCTAGCATACCTCCTTAAAAAAACGTCACTCCCGGGCCTGGGCACTTGGACCCCCTCCCTCCCCTTGTGCGGGCCATGTCCTTGGGCTGCCTTTTCATCAATGTACTGTCTCTGTATTTACTAAAATTGATTTAAAACTGTTAACAATTCATAACATATTTTCTAAAATCTAATACATCATAATCTGGACAATTTTTTTTCCATAATATTTTCAAACCAAATCTCAAATTTATATATATATTTAAAATTAATTTATAAAACGTCACTTTGTTACAGGAAATTTTGTTGGAAAAATGTTTCTTAACTCTTTGACAATTGTTTTATCAGACGCAATTTTTATAAAGAATTGAATCTAATATTATATAAAGATTTAAGATATTTTGGTTTAGTGTGAAATGAAATTCCGAATAAAGGAGCTTATTTTTGAATTTTTTTCGCTTCATTAGATCATAATGTTTTCTTTGAAAATCAAGAAAGTCTATTTTGTTATGAAAAGGTTAATTCATATAACGACTCATGAAATGAATGCTTCTTTTGTGTAAACAATTTTATTGTGTTCACTATACCACTATAGTATATCGTAAATAACCTTTTTTTGTACCGAAAGCTAGACATTTTCTTCTGCTTCTGTTAACTTTTATTTTTGAGCCAAATTTAAAATAGTTATGATTTTATATTTATGACAAATTTGATAATATGCACTGATGTACCGAGTAGGGAGAAATGTTGATTTGAAAAAAAATGTCTTAAAATTTGGTACCTACTTTTTCTTTAAGCTTCATCAAATTTCATTTTTTCAGACAACTCAATTATTGTTGAACTTGCAAAATAATACTACAAGTAAAATATCTAAAATTCTAAAATCTGAAACTCTTCAAATTCATTTAAAATTAATCTATTTTTGGTTATTTTTCAGATAACTAATCAAAGACTTTAATGCTATTTCATTGTACAATTTTTGATGTTGATGTTTTGAGGCTTGAATTGATTTTAAGACTTTTAAAATTCTTTTCAGTTATTTAAAAATATAAATAAGTTTTTTTTTAAATGATGACACTTAGTTGTACCACACAACAAGCTGAAGAGTTTTACCTCTTCCTTCACATGTTAAGTGTTTATTTTAGCAGGAAATTTCCAACTTTCTCAAGGGGTGGATTTAAGACTGACTGACATTTTTGTACCTTGCCAAGGTGTGGTGCAGCGAGGGTGGCAGAGAAACTTCGAGTGGGGGATGAGACTTTCTAGATTCTTTCCTTTAATAATAGAGTTGGGAAAATTTGTTCAGAGCAATTGAACAAACAAAAAGAAGAAAGCCGAGTTTAATGAGTCATCAGGGGAGGTGCTGTCTGTCCGGCTGCCCCACAAAGAACTTAAAAAGAAGACGCAAACACTGAAAGACCATTCAACAATAGAGGAAGAAATGGATTTCTTCACGGGAATAATTTGTCGAAAATGTGAAATTCAATGAGATTCCCTTGCTCACAACACGGCGTTCAGAACGGATAGACAGACAGCACCACCTTGCTCGGTCTTTTCAGGAAAGAGACAGGAGATAAACAAAAGGACACAAAAGGTGATTTTTCGGTGACCCAGTTTGTCGCACTCTCTCTCTATTAATCACTAGTTTGGACCCTCCTGACCTGGAATTGTCTCTTGGGAGGGTCAAACGTCAATCTACTTCCTTTATTCTCATCTTTTCTTCCAAAGAATTTCCAATGTTTCTATTTATTTATTCTTATTTTGAATGATCACTCCTCTTTAAGGTTAAAATCTCCATTTGTTACAGAGATATTGATCTAAAATTTAAAATTGAACTTGAAGAACGAAGATTAAAATGAGAGAACTGTTTATATTGTCTTTTGTAGGGTTTTATCTGAGAGACTAGATATGTAGCTCTTTAATATAGATCTCCTCGATTTCTTATTAAACACTATATATTATTTTTTAATATAGTTATTATTCTTTTTACACTCTTTATTATTATACTTTTATTATAATCATACATTTATTATACAAGGACTAATGGTTGGTTTATTTTTGCAGGGATCAAATTAGTTGTTTGATTTCAGCTATTTTTGGCTTTAACTTTAGTAGATTGCGCACATCATCTGTCAATTGCCAGTAAGCAATTAGTAAATTAATTTGCTAGGTTCATTTCAAGTCTTTCTGACTATACATCGAAGTTTCAATCCATTCTGGTAATAAACAAAAAGATTGAAATATATAAATGTACTTTTGATTCAGACTTCATATGTTAAACACACCTAGTATCTTAATCTAGTATACTAGTTTACTATAATGTTTCATCTAGGATCAAATTATCACTTTAAAATCATAGTGTTTCAGCCAAATCAGGTTAATTTTAAAATTTGATCTTCTCGAGGATTTATAGTGTATTATAGTGCATTTTGATGAGAAGATTTCATCGGCATTGTCTAATTTAGGTCGCTCCAGTCTTAGTTCTTCTACTGATATACAATAACACAACCACTGAAGCATGAAATTTACAAGTCACTTTCAGTTTTAAATCTAGATACGTCATTGAAGTATTTTTTTATGGAAAGTATTCAAGAAGATGTTACATTTATAAATCATGATAGAGCATTGCATTTCTGCAGAGAAGATAATATTCAGGAGCTGTAATCGAAACTGAGATGTATCAGAGCCCCAAAAGGGTTTCAGGAGAGTGGAATGCAGCGGGAGGATTTCAGTGTCTAGAAATCATATTTACATTTTCCGAATAACTTGTTTCAGAATTTTGCTTAGTGTTTAGTGGATTCAGAATACTTGTATTTCCCATTATGCTATTTTGCTGTTTAATATCTAGTGGAGATCGCAACTCCCACCAGTGACTAAAATGTTCTTATATGGGAAGAGCTGCTTATTGTACACCTAACAGAATATACTATTCTAATATATATATTTCATTATATGTAGATACTTTTCATTTTTTAACTATGTGATTAGATTTTATTTCTTCAATTTTAAGAAATGATTTATTTACATCAAAAACGAGGGACGCCCTTTTGATTTGCATTGAACAATTCTGCTACTTACAACAACAAAAAACTTATTTTCTCGTATTTTCTGATAAACTCTAAAATTCTTAAAAAAAATAGCCGAAACTGTTAATAAATAAGACAAAATAGCCAAAATTAATCTTGAATTAGACTATACAAGTTTTATGGGTAGATTTTGTGCCCAAAATACACAAACTAGATAGATAGGTTCAGATAATGTTTTCATCCAAGTCCTGCTCATTTTTCTGGTTTCTGTTTTTTACTCGTCAAAAACATTAAAAATTTACACCAGCAAATAAAATAAAAACATAATTATTTTTCGTAGTTTTGTAAAAGTTAACAAACCAATATTTCTGGATGGTGACTATAGCAAGATTTTGAAGGAAACTTCGAGGTTGAGCCGAAAATTTTAATCTAAAACTTTAAATTCTAGTGTTTGAAAACTGGAACTACACTTGTACACTACTATAATTCAGATTTTATAAAAGTAACTAGAATATAAAAAACTTTCCAACTTTGAAAAGAGTTAAAAAATATTTTCTCTAATTTTAATTTAAATTAAAAAGTGTGGTTATTTCTGAATGAAACAAAAAATCGCTTTCAATTTCCTAAATTCAAATTGGCAAATTGGCAAAGAGACAATGGCGATTTATTTTTTTTCTTGACACCTTGTAATTGGCAGGCGAGAATCTCTCCCATTCGAACACACACCCGAAGAGGTGTCAAACATGTTCCAGTTTTTTTTTCTCTTTTCGTGTGCTCAACAATATTTATGTTATTAAATTGAAAGTAATTTTTTTTTCTTTGAATCCCTGTGTGGTTGTCGTTGTTGTTGTTAATGGTTTCGCAACAAGTGTGTGGCATCCACCGATAAAGCAATTTACACCATAGAAACTTTTTTATGCCCCTTTGGTCCCCTCTTCCTTTGTACGACTTTTTGAAGTACCATCATACATTCCGGTTAAATTTGTCATTCATTAACGAATTGCAGATATTAATTGAATCATATTTTCAATTAAGATGTACAAAAAAAGAAAAAGAGATTCAAGCTCGGAATGAAAGGTGTTAGTAATCAGTGTTAAGGACTACAAAAAATTATCTACTAAATACCTTAAAAATTATAATTTAAGAAATATAATATCTACTTCAAGTATACATATTTTTTATGATAATGATGAGAGAAGGAGTTACACCAAAAAGGTTCAACCCCTAAAGGCCTGGGTTGGCCCCTCTAACGTGAAAAGAAGAAGAAATAATTTTATGGGTTGGGCGGGGGTCGAAGGTATCTGTGGATACGGGTCTTAAATAGCTGAAGGTTATAAGTCGCGGGAAAGATGGTGGCAGCGGAGCGAGTTCCAGTCTCTGGAGGTCATAGGGATAAAAGAGTTGGCGAAAGCGCTTGTTCGACTTTTATCCAATTTGACAGCGAAGGGGTGCTGAGCGTTAGAAAACGAATTCGAATTCAACCAAAATCTAATCTGCTATTAATCTTAGAATAAAACAACTAAATATCACATATAGACTTTTCAATCCTATTGATTTTCGAGCTAGAACGTACACAAAATTTGGTCATTCAATCTTAATGTGACTTACCTAGATATTTTGTCAAGTTTTTGAGATATTTTAAACAATTTTTTCGATTGTGTATGGTAAACAAAATAAATGTTTAAAAATAAGGCAAACTTTATTAACGACACATATTATTTATCTAATGATTAACTACTGACTCTAGTCTATAGTAATTTTATCTTTATAAAACTAATCTATCTAATGATTATTGAAATTATTTCCATCCTTATCTTATAATTATAAAACATTTTTGTAAAATTATGATATGATTTACAATTGACGATTAAGTAATTATTATTATATTGATCAACTTAAAAAAAAACTTTTTATTATGATCTGATATTAATTTAAGAAATTTCTTTTGTTTTAGGTAAGCAGCCAACATTTATTTTTAATGTTTAGAGGTCTCCCTTTCCTGTATGTATTTATGTAAGTAGAAAATTTCTTTTAAGTAATTTAATTTAAAAAAATTTAATTTGATGTAATTTCTAATTAAATTTATTCCCAGAATAATCAAGATTGGATACAGCATAAGCAATTTAGACTAAAAATTTTATATGTCCTATATAATAATCTATTTCAAAATTAATTCCAAGATATTTTTTTATTTAAATTTTATTAATATATGTAGTGCGTAGTGGAGATATTATTTATTAATATTTATCTAAAAATTAAATTAAATTAAAAAGGAAATATTGTAATAAATCCAATCAGCATTTTGAATTAAATTAATCTAAACTACATATCTAGATTTTGAAAGTCTAATAACTGATAAAACGAAATACTTAAAATTTTTAAATTGTCAAAAAATGGAAATCATTACCATGATTTTTAATCAAATCATTCCATTCACCTGCTAAATCATAAAATATATAATAATATCATAATAATCCAAAGCCTACACATAACCCTTAAAAATAGACCCACAATTTAATATATTTTTAATTAAATACTTTTATTAATATAAAATTTTTTGTTTTGATTTTCTCAAACATGTATAATTGAAATTTTTTTGAATTAATAGATATATTATATGGTAGAACTTTTAAAGAGGTAATAAAATTCACATAAAATCGCTTGATTCGAAATGTCTCGAAATAATTAATGAATTCTATTTTTTAGTGCTTATAGATTTATACACATTGATAGAAATGTACACATTATATAGGTATACTTATATAATGGGCTATTTAGCTCAAATTCTGTTAGAAGGATTATTCGACCGAAAAAGTACAAACGTGACGTCACAGGTAGCTTACATCTGACATTGCTGTTTAAAAAGTCAAGACATTGAATTTTTAATGTTCATTATACTTGATATATTGTTAGAAAAACTTGTTATAATCAAAAATTAGACAGCAAATAATATATAATAAATAAATTTAAGCACTTGAAATTGTACAAAATAAATATTGAATCGTTTGTAATTAATTAATTTCTAATTTAAAATTAGCTTTGACTACGCTCTAATGGCTAATGAAACAACGATCATTCACAAAATTAATCAAAATTTTTCATATGTTTAACTAACCTCATTTTCATTCAATTGACACCTTACTTGGAATGTAGGAAATAAATACCTTTTTGCGATTGATCATTAGATAGAAAAAATGTATGCAAATTTTAAAGAAATTTATATATTTATATTGGAGAGTCGGGTTCTCCGAGCTGGATAAGGCACTGGCCCCGCTTCAGCATCGTTGATGACGATATTCAGGCGGGAGATCCGGGTTCGAGCCTGACTAGCATATAAAAATTTCGACCAGCTAAAACTCGGCGCCCTCACTAACCCTACTAACACTTTACTGATGTGCTGTCTAAATGGGCTTTGTTCTCGGGGACAATAAATAAATAAAAAAAATACATACATATTTATAATTTTTTCACCAGAAAACTAATTAGCAATGAAAAAAACCAAAAAAAAAAAAAAAACATTTTACACATAGATATCAATTATCAAAATAAGTACAAAAGTGTGATTTTTTTAGCAGAAATTTTCTTCATATTCACAGACATCGCCACTGTTTTATTTCCTACCCTTACAGTATCAATTAATTATTTTTTATCACTCAAATACTACTTTGGTTGCAATCGTATCCATTCATATAGTTATAGAATTTATTGAAAATTTTTTATTTTTATTATTCCAATACTTATTCTAATTTATTTTTTTCACTCTTCTAAATAAATAAATTATGGTCCATTGAGATCACCTATGTGATAAAAATATGTTACTTCTCTCTCCTTTCAATTTCAATATATTTATCGATTATCCGATTTTGGTTTTGATGTCATCCGGTGATTCGAGGTCCACACTTTTTATGACTTTACAATCTAGGTGAGGGGAGGAAGACCTGAAGATACGTAGAAAGAGAGAGAATGTAAAAAATCCCATAAATTTTATACTTGTAATCCTGAATTCGAATGGATTTTTATTTATACGTTTCCTCAAGGTGGTATAAAAATACAACAACAAAAATATTTTTATTATATATCGATTCACATGTTAGTAAAGAAGTAAATATTTAAATTTACTTATCGAAATCATAATGAAGAGACATTAACGACTCTATAAAGTTGCCTTTAATTATACAAGATTTAATATCTACTTAAAAGATAATCATAGCTTTATAGCGTATTTTTCGAAGGAAATTAGGATTTTGCTATCGTTTTTTTTTCTATCTCATTTTCGGCTTTATCGACTTATGTGTTAACTAACAAATATCTAATAATAATAATAGAGAGTAACAGCACTTAATATTTAGAAAAAGAAAAAATATTAATTTCAAACGAAATTTTCTCTGGAGAGAGACGGACTGGTAGAACTTTTCATTGAAAGTAATGGAAGGCAGCTCAGAGGTAGTGAGGAAAGAAAAATTAACACATATCCAAATAAGGTATAATTTATTGGAATCCTTCCACCTTTCTTTCAAACCGACGTTTCGGAGGATTCTTCCCTCCTTCTTCAGGGTTTCAAGGGGTCAATGAAGGAAACAAATAAAATGCTTCCTTCCTCTCTCCACAGCAGTGTTTAAAACTCTGTCTTTCTTACTTAAGAAAGAGAAGAAAAAAAATTGTTTTTCTATGCTTCTGTTAAGGAAAGAAAAAGTTTTAAACACTGCTGTGGAGAGAGGAAGGAAGCATTTTATTTGTTTTCTTCATTGACCCCTTGAAACCCTGAAGAAGGAGGGAAGAATCCTCCGAAACGTCGGTTTGAAAGAAAGGTGGAAGGATTCTAATAAATTACACCTTATTTGAATATTTGTTAATTTTTTCTTTCCTCATTACCCCTGGGGTGCCTTCCATTATTTTCAATTATTAATTTCAAATATAATATAATTAAAAATCTAAAAATAATAGTGAAATATCTAAGTGTAAATATATATTATTCAACATCACAATTTATTTTTTTATTCAAAAAAATTAAATATATGTTTATATGCCTGTTAATGAAAAGTAGGATTTTCTGGATATTATTTGTTTGTAGAAAATTGACATTTGCGGCTGAGCGAGCGCGAAATGCTGTTTCCACTCAGCTTGCGAATAAAATGTCTGTTTGTATTTACTATTTACTCGCGTATATAAACAAAATTATGGTCTAATACGAAAATTTCATATAACTAAATAAAATTCACATATTAGATGAATTTGATATTTACTTTTTAATTAAATCTTCATTTATGTGTATTCATAATTCTTATTTTTGATAATTTTAAACCTACATGTCAGTATATGACTTTCCTCTTATTATAGACTAGCTGCAAGGCCCGCCTTCGGCATTTCTAGCTCTCTAGAGGCCCAGAGATTATGTATACAAAATTTGGTTGAGTTTGCTCCAAGGGCAAGAATTTACATTTTTTCACCCTCCCCCTTTTTGGGTGGTTTTTGGGGAAATTTTTTTAAACAAAAGTTGTCAGAAATCACATCCCTTACAACTTTGTTTTTCATAAAATTTGCCGTAGGGTTAATAGTTTAGGAGTTATTTGATAATTTTCATTCGTGTGCCCCCCCCCCCCAACCCCCTTCTGGGGTCAAAATATCAAAAACGTAAGTTAGAAGACATCTGATGTAAATATGAAATTTCATAATAATCCCTTCAGCCGTTTTTACGTGAATCGTGAGCAACTTTTCGGAAACCACTGAAACAGACAGACATACATACATACATACATACAGACATAAATTTTGTTGAGGGTGTTTTCGTTCATAACTTTGCTTGAAACGTGTGCAACCGAAATTTGGCGTGATTTGGAGCAATGTACAGACAAAATCTTAATTTTATATATATAGATTGAACTATTTTGAAACTTTGGAGATAAACAATTCACCGCTGATGAAAATCGAAAATTAATTAATTTAATAATTAAAAAAAACTGTCTTCTAGTGTTGATAGAATGTAGACAATATTCCTAGATTACATAATTTGAAATATTTTAAGAATAACACTCAAAGTGAAAACATCGAATTTAACTCTAACGTCTACTCAATACAACTATTATACCTTGAAGCATGAATCAGAGCTAAAAACTCAAAATCGATTGTGGGAAAGAAGATTTTTTCTAAAAAATAAATAAATAAATATGCACAGATCTTTAACATTTATAATTACTCGACAAATCCTTGAATTTTTATTAACGATTTAGGGTCTTGGGAATCGAAGGTCAATTTGTGTGTGGGGAAAAGGACGGAGCCTACCTTGATACACTCATTTAAATAACGATTTCGTATTTTTATCAGGAAACCCGCCAATCCAGGATATGAGGCGTTTTTGAAATCGAGATTTTTTCTGTTGCTATAAACGGATGGAAATATAAAAATATATTATTACAATATATACGATAAAAAATGAACTGTGTGATTCACTGGTAAGCGACAGAATAGAAAAATCCCATGAGAAATAATTCGCTCAACGAAGGGAAGGAAGCAATTCAATCATAGGGGCAAGATCCTTGCAAGACGGAAGAACAATTTACAAGAATTAAGTATTATAATCTTGACATCTGAGAGATTCTTCAATATAAAAAAATTATAGAATTAAGGTAGTTCTTTCACAAATGCAAAAATTCAAGAAGTCTTCGAAACTTGGAATATAAGTCAATAAAAGCATAATAAACACACTGTTAAAATTTGAAGACGATTTACCACACCAAACATGAAATAATTGCAATTAAAAATGAAACATTTTACAGATTAGGTAGATTGGGAAAGGGTGGGAAAATGATCATTATTTTATTTTTTCATTGAAGGGCTTTCACCATCTTGATGAAAAACTAATATTTGTTAAAATAATATATTCGGAGTAACTTAAAAAAAAAAATTGAAATTATTTACCTCGTAATTTTGATAAAAAATAAAATACCACACAGGGGATATAATATCAATGGCTTAGAAATGATCCATTCATAAAGAGAATATAGTAGTGTAAAAAGTACAGTCACGTTAAAAAACATAACCTACAATTTTAGCACCGTTCATATTTATAGAGTGGTTACGAGCCTAAAACTTTTTGTGGGTATTGTCGCGAAAGAACCTTCTTAATAATGTTTCTAATTTTATTTATAATGTAGTAAACTACTGAACATTTTTTACATCATCCAGTAACCACTAAACAATTTTAGTTAAATTTCTAATTTCACTCTTGGTGGACCAAATCGAATGAAACTTCTAAGATTTAGTCTTGGTCTTATATCTGTTGGACACTTTGTAAGTAGAACGAAGTTTTGGAATGAAGACTGAGAAAAGTATATAAATACCTGAAGACAAGTGTTTGCTAATTTTTATGCTCGACGTTTCCATACCATAATCATAATCGTCTTGTTTTGTTAAGGAATATTATCATTTTCGTACAATACAATCATGTAGTAAACTTTCAAAAGTTAAATTGTATATTCATTATTACAACAGATGAAGAAATAATCAGACTATCAAAACTTCGTTGAAATGAGCATAAAAATTGATTTAATATCATAATCTCTGGTTGTAATTTGATTACTTTTTCTATATTATCTATCAGCTTACGGATTAACTTATAAGTGGCATTGAAGGAGACAATAAAAGAGTGTGTCTTCTGCTGGAATTATAAATTTTATTTATTTATAACGAGACTATAGTTTCGAGGGCTTTGCCCTCTTCATCAGTCTATTACAATGGATTCACAGGAATTAATTTATGAATGAAAGGTTAAAATCTTTCATGTGGTTAGGTAAAGAAATTATACAGGGTGGGCAAGTTAAGAATTGAAATTTATACTTGTTTTATTATTTTGGCTGTAGGTGGCGTTTGTGAAGTTTATATTTTAGCGGCTATTTTTAAAATAAAGCTTTCAGAAATTTCTATTTTCCGATTTAAGAATTTTTTTGGTGAATTATTGTATGATTTTAAAAAAAGGGAGAAGCAGCTTATTGCTCCTACCCCATCTGTACCCCCTCTCAGGGATGGACCATTTTCTCTCTCACCTATATGCCAGGGTTGACCGAAAAAATTCAAAAAATATTTAAGAACTATAATGTACGCACGGCCTTGGCATCAACTGGTAATATGTCCTTTTTATTTAATAACAAGGATGTAGTTCCACCCCACGAACAAGATAATGTGATATACTTAATTAAGTGCCGCGATTGCCTGAAACCTACAAGTGTTTATGTGGGTCAAACATCTCGCATTTTTTCTTTGCGGAAAAGAGAGCATGAATTAAGTGTAATAAATAAAAAAGCTTCGACAGCCCTGAGTGCACACCATATCGATACCTCACATGGATTTGAGTTTGATGATGCTGTCATCTTGATGAGATTGGGGAACAATTATAAGCGTCTGCTAGCCGAAAAATGCTTTATTAAGACATATGGGCAAAGGGCACTTAATTTTCAAACTGATTGCATTGGGCTTAGCAATGCTTACTTGTCAATATTGACAAATACTGATGCCCAGGTATAATAAACATTGAGAAGGGGGTGAAAGAATTGTAAAAGGGTAAAGAAGGAAAAAAAATCATTTTTTATTTTTATTTTTATATATTGTCATTTTAAATTCGAATTTTGCTATTCTTAATGTTTGTTAATTATTTTGAGAAATCTTTTAATTGGGAGATGTTTGTGAGGGGTCAGTGATCCTAATTAGATCAATGTCCTCATAATTATTATTATTATTAATTGAATGAAATTGAAATTTGCTATATTTGTACTTGAGACGTTGCGTATATCAAGTGAGAGCACACCAAGATTTATGTACCATTTTGTAATTCATATAATTTTGTATATTATGATAAAATCCACAACAACTCTGCCTGCGGACAATTTATTTATAAAATTAATTGTGTCGCTAATACTGTAAGATATAATTTTGTAATTAACAAGTTTGGATTTTTTTGTAAAAATTTTTATTGTAATTTTACATGTGTGCTCTATTGCTTTTTTCAGCTCTTAGGAACTGATGATGGCATTATTTAATTAAAGCCGAAACGTTTTCCATAATTGGGAGTTTTTATTCAGCAGAGGCTACCCATTGGCTGAATCCCTCTCCATTACTTAATTATTTTAAAATTTCTAACGATTCGAAAATACTATTTTTTTTATTAATTCTAGCAGAAGACACACTCTTTTATTGTCTCCTTCAATATATAAAAATTCTACTACTCTAGGCAAAAACTTTCAATTTAATATAAGTGGTATATTATTTTTCATTTTTTGATGATAAGGACCCAATAATGTGTAATTACTAAAGACTATTGAATTCTATATTCAAGATATGGTCCTGAGTCAATGGTATTTTTGTAGCCGGAATTGTAATAAATGAGAATTGAGAAACGCATCAAAAACTCTAGAACTTTAAGGATCAAGAAATAGTATGAATGAAAAAAATGTCATTTTTTATATAACTATTCTGAAAAAAAAAATAATATTAATTTTCTTTGGCACAACAATTGAATTGAGTGTCGGAAATGTCCAAGTTATAACCCCATCTGTCCATCCAGAAGCACGCCCACTTATCAGATAAATAGTTTTCAAATTATTTGAAAATGCAATAGGGAGGTCTTATTTTTCTAATGTCAAAACGTATGATTAATATAAATAAATTTCACCAATCATTTACCATTCTTAACAATTGGTAAATAAATACAACATTTCTGAAGATTCTGCGCAGCTCTCTCTCACTTCAGCCGCGTTTCTTTTGTCTCCATCAAGAGACATTTCAGCTTTTACTGAAAGCCTCCATTTTACCTGTCAAACCTTTCTCCAAATTTTCGAATGAATTCTTTTTACCGCAAATTTGTTTTTTTGGCACTTTAAATTGTTCTCTCTATTGAAAAAAGCATTCTTCGTTTCATCTCTATAGAGATATTCTTTCTCTTAATTCGTCAAGAATTGTCTCTTATTCACCATGTAATTAGACAATCGCCTTTTTTCTATTCAACATTTTTAATGCCTATTGAAAATATTAATTTGTGGAGGCGTTTTTGGGTTTGGTGTTTGCGACCGTTTCAAAATGATTCAGCTGATTTGTTTTTTGCTTTCTTTTTCTTCTTCTTCTTATTTTTAGCCGAAAGAAGAAAAAAGAAGCAAAGAAGTAATCGAAACATTTTTTAAAAAGAGATTAAGGTCATATTGTCAGTTTCATGACGGTATGTAGATTTGTAGGTATAGTTTGTTATTCTGGCTTTTACCTTGGAAATGAAAAAATCCCTTTAAAGATATGGGGATCTAATAATTTTATTTAGTTATATTTTCATAATTAATTTGTTAATTGATTTTTTATTACTCAAAGAGTTATGTGTTTGTGCGGTCTGAATGTCAATACCCTCGTAACTACTCCTGAACCCCTTCAGGCTAACCAATTTTGATAAAACCTTCAGTTTTGACTTATTTATAACCTTGGGTTAGTTATAGAGTATAATATTGTGTTTGATGTACGATCTAAAATGGAAAATAGGGTGCTGAAAAAATTCAAATTGTACACAACACTGAAATTTTGAACGAAGAAAGAATATTATTGAACGAAGAAAGAATATTATTCAAAAGAGTTAGAATACTTCAAGTTTGTTTCAATTAAAGGTTTAAAAATTGAGATAGTTTGAAAATAAAAAATTTTGCACTCAAAATTCGCAACCTACCTTTTTAAGGAGGCACAGTAGGAGAATTTTGAGTCTACTGGGTTATTTATTGAGACGAGGGTGGTCGTCTCACTCTCTGGTCGACTTTTCTTTTGGAGACGTCAGCGAAATCATTTTTCAATTACGAACTGACGACTTTATGCATTACAGTCAAGTGCTTTACCTACTAACATGTCGACGAATCCTTAAAACCAAAGACCAATGAAGATTAAATTTAGCAAAATGATAGGCCACTTTTTTAAAAGGATTTTTGAAATTATGGAGAAAGGAAATTTCTATTATTGATCCAAAATAGTATTTTCAGAGTTTAATAAGGTCGTATAGAGTGGATATCCGAAATTTCGTACAAATCGATCAAAGGGTCTAGGACTTATATGGAAAGTTCTATTTTTTGAACCTCCCACCTCCTAATTTTGGCCCCCCGAAAAAAAATAACTCTAATTTTTATTATAGGTGTATTTTATAGTATATTTCATTTTTGTTGGTTTTTTTTTAGTTTGAAAATCTTATAATTTTAATTTTTTAACTTCCCCAATTAGTATTCAACCAAAATCTATTTAGTTCTTAATCTCAATGCACCAAAACTACATATGAAATTTCGTTTCGATATTCTAATTTTTGAGCTAGAGAGTACACAAAATTTGGTAACGTACTAACTAACGTACTAACAGACATTTTGTCAAAATAATTAAAATCTCGTGAAATATAATTTTTTTTCGATGTTCACTCATAAGGGCTTTTTTGAAGACTGAAACGCCATGGTTTCGCTCAATTTTTTTATATCAAAATAGTTTCAGCCGTTTTTGAGGTATTCTGAAAAAAGGAAGCGAAAAAAAACACTTTTTCCATTCACGATTACAATACTTGACCATACCCTGTATTGTAAAGGTAAAATACTAACAGCATATATACAACAAGGTGACTCAAATAAACGAAACAAATTTGCAAACTTAAATTATCTATCTATTTCTAAATTTTAATTTTTGAGCGCTTCAGAGCTAAAGAAGCGTAAGTTGGTTTTTTCAAATATGAGGTAACTTCACAAACCAACTTTCATTATAGACCACTTAAATAAAAAAATCATACCACTTAGTTCTGAAACCATCATTTATCCCAATTCATCGGAAACCTATACATCAGTTAATGATATAACACCTTTAAATCAGGATTTACTTTCACATCGTTGACGGAAGAGACAAATATTTAGCCGAGAGTAATTGTAGAGCTTAGAGCTTTATGGATTAAAGATTGTAGAACATGGGAAGATGGAAGCAGGAATATTCGTGAGGATAAATAGAATATGAATTCTCGATTTTTTGTATGTTTACAAATCAAAAAGACAGCACTGTTTGTTGGGTCCCTAGTATCTTGCGGTGGTTATAGGTTAACTTTCAGGAGTGCCATCTTAATGTTTTGAGTATGGACAATGAGAGACTACAGAAAGTGTTTACACATTTAACTATTGGCTCAACAAGGAAATCTCGTTTCTTCCCCTCCCATAAAAGATATTATATTATATATAGATAGATGGAAAGATTCTGGGTAAAACTGAAAGAAATCTTAAAAGAGAAGAAGAAAATTGAAATAATTATAATATTACAAATCCTATTAAACAAAATCAATTTTATTTAATTGAACCTGAAATTTCATGTTCTATTTATATTAGGATACATTTTTTATTTCTTTAAATAATACATAAACTTATAACTCTATACAAACATATTGGACAGTCGTATGTCAGACTCTTAAACGGAACCTTTAAAAAGTAATTAATTTTACTTTCTTTAATAAGATTATCATCAGATGATTATAAAATTTTTCTTAAACTTTTTAATCGTCCCGTCTAAATTAAATTTTCAAAATACACACGTGCTTAAGAGTGACCGATGAAGATCTCTTTCTTTCTCTCTCTCTCGAACTTAACATCCGGTTCATCGCTTGATAAATTAAATCTGAACTTAAATTAAAAAGAGGGGGCGTGATAGAAAGGGGGGAGGCGAGTTAAAAAAGTGAGAGAGGCCGATCAAAGATGACGCATGCATTTTGAATTGCCTTATCGTTATTGTATCTTCCTCTTGGAAATTATATTCGAACATATTACCTAATATATTTGTAGCAACAGAAATACACATCGAGCGATTCATTAATAACCTGGGGTGGGTAAATTCGACCAGGTCATGGTCTGGGTCTTGGGGTCTCCGGGTCTAGACAGTGGCTGCATTCTTTGCCAACGCCTATCCACAGAGAATTCTTTAGAAAAACCGACGGGAGATCAAATATGACAAAAGAAATACTTTTTTATTTCGTTTATTTCTTCTTTTCGTGATAATAAACCCTGAGAACATTTCAACATATTTAATTTCATCGGAAAACAATAAAATAAAAATGGAACAATTCGAACCTGTCTTTTATCGTTTCTGAAATAGTAATGAGAGATATTTCATTATTATGTTTCTTATTTGACGTGAAAACGGCTGTCTTGGAGGCAGTGGCGGATTATCACAGACTCAAGGGATTCTCATAGGCATCTTCTAAAAATAAAAAAAGCCATTGTTATCAGGGATTGTCAATAGACAACCTACAATTTTTGAGATTCAAAATACCCATTACATTAAAAATTATTAATTAATTAATTAGATATATTAGCCAGCTTCTGCCTATACTATATCTTCTTTTAGGCCTTGCCAATCATTTGGGATGGGAATGCATGCAATAAAACTGGGAGTGGGAAGACGGTAAAATATCAGCAGCATTTAGTACCCAATGAAAGTTCCCTAATCGATGGTCACCTTCTCAGAAAAAATCCCGCCAAATGTATCTTAACTTCGATGATTTTTTAGAAATCAGTGCTTTGAACATATCAAAGCCTTTGAATAAATCAGATTACATACAAGAATTTCCATCGGAATTAAAAATCGTATTAAAATGTTAATTGGATGGTTATTTTGGGGTTGGGTGGAACCCGTAGGCTTAAAAATAAATAAAAAATAAAAACTATTTTTTTATCATAACGTAGCTGGGTATAAAGAACTCATCAAATAGAATGATGATTATTATTATTTTTAAATACCTATATTTAATTCACTTTGAAATGACAGTATGAGAGTAGTAGCGGCTGAACATTAAATGATAAAAATATTCTATAATTACATACGTTCTCTGTTTATCAACGAATTTCAACGAAAAATTAAAAATCAATTTTCTATCTCAAGTATTTTGGAAGATATCTGGTACCGATGCCTCGGTATGTGAGTCTAGTTTGCACTTTGCCGGCTTATTGAAATTTAGTCACTTAGAAAAATTATAATAATGAATTTGGACGTTATTAACTCTGAATGAGTATTACAACATTTTTTTATAAATAGGTGGGCGTAGCTAGCAGGATAATTTCGGGAAAATAATTTTCCATTTAAACATAACCCAGCCATTTATATGTTTTTAATGGTATTTTGGAAATGTTTTTTCTGCTTAAAAATTGATGCTATTCCACACCTTTAAAAATTTCCTTTATAAAACTTGACTAAAATACAAATTCAAAGTTTGTAGACATTAAAGAATTCTTTGAGAATATTCCGATCTAAAAAGTATAATGGTAGTTTCTAATGTTCATTCTCTCTCTCTCTCTCTCTTAGTAACAACAAATTCAATATTTTCACGTAAATTTTACCTTTTTCCTTTAATTTTGTCAAATAAATTTAACTTTTATGGCTGACTGGATCGTTAGTCAAGTCTTTCAATGTCGATATATAAAGATGGTTAATGTTCAAATTATATAGATAAAACTTTATTTCAAGAACATTTTTGGAATATCAATTCAGTTGTTAAAGGTGTCTTCTCTTTGTCTGACGTCTCAGGAATCCCGTTAAATGGATTTTTCCACCAATAATCCAACAATTGCTCGGTAGAGTGTCTTTGAGTTTTTTTTCTTTATTTTTACGTTAATATTGGTAATAAATCGCAAGCTGTTTAATGTACAGAGGCATGGGACGTGTGTGAGTGGATCGTGCTGTTCGGATTTCAAATTGTAAACACCAAGGCACGATGATGTTGATGTTGGCCCTCCATGCCTCCATGCAGCCTCGTTAACGATCACCAACTTCACAACTTACTCTCAAGCGTCACAATTTATATATATATATATATATATATATATATATATATATATGAACATGAAATAGTTGAAAAGCAACGCCGATTCAGGGTCGGATTGCATTTTTCTCTTTCTTTATTCAATTTAAAGGTTAAATTCATTTTTCGCTCCCTCCCCCGAATCTGTCTCACGAAATTTTAATCAGGATTATGTTTTTATATTATAGAATACAATCATTACGAATAGTATATTATTTCCTTTTAACCATACTAGACATCATAAAAAATACTTTATTATTTCTCACGTGTTATGCCATTCGACAAAAATAAATTAATAAATATAAAAATAAATATGCTGGTCAAAATTCGTTTAAAAATGAGCTTAAATAAAGATCGCAGGATTCAAGAATATACAAACAATTAGATTTATAATGAATTAATTATTATATTATTCGATGTTTCAAAAGAAATCACTTATTACTTGGGCGACTTGAATGCACGAAATAAATATTTTCCAAACGTTTTCTTTGAGTCGATTATTTTGAAGCTTTGTGGAGCTTACACCCAGGGCTCTAATTCTAATTTGCTCCTGAATGAAATCAATGTTTAAAATCTTCCCGTTTAATCTCAATCAGTATCTGCTATTAAGCGAATTGTAATTTGGATTGAGCACTGTAGAGAAAAATTCACTGTTTCCAAATGGGTGTAATTTAGGGAAACCCCTAACAATAAAAAATAATATTGTAAAATATTTACATTTATAAATATAAACTTTTATTAATTTCTTGATTAGTTTTTTGAGAATTTTTTATTTATTTATATAACTATATATAACCAAACTTCTTGAGGATACAAATTCTCATTTAAATAGGTGTTGGTTTTATTCTTTTTTTGACAAAAAACACATTTTTATCATTTATTTTTCTTTATTTTATTTTATTGTTACCAGGAACGTTTCGACATTTTCAAATATGTCATCATCAGCCTAAAACATTTCAATTTTTATACAATGTGTTTTTTGTCAAAAAAGAATAAAACCAACACCTATTTAAATGAGAATTTGTATCCTCAAGAAGTTTGGTTATATATAGTTATATAAATAAACTTTTATTTTCATATCTTCTTGTAGTGTCTCTGGTGGAAGATCTAGAATATTTTATGGGGTTGAGTTTCATCAGGTGAAATTAGAAAGAAAAATTTTACGACGTTTCGCCTTCATAAAATCCAATTAGTTGCGCAGCGAATCGAGGCCGAGATGTCACTCTAGGCTTAGACATATTTTGAACATTCATTGTCATTATATTAATTAGAAGAGGCCATTTTACTCCCACTCAAATTCCTACAATATTCCAAACCGAAATCCGACAATTCCTATAAGCCAAATCCATCTTAATTTAACCCTAGCTTGATTCTTCTTCTTTTTATTTCTAAAACGTGAGAATCAATCTTGGCAATAATAACAATTTCTAACCTTTCTGTATCCTTATCATAAAAAAAAATGAAAATATTTTGTTTTGTCGATAGTAGCTGAGTAGTTGATTCATAAACATAAATCACAATAGTCTCAAACAAACAAATTGTATATATATACACTAAAATATGTGTATTTTTGTATGAAGCAGAGGATAACCTCATTGATTTATATTATGTATATGCTTATTTGTATCAAGCAGACTACACCTTTACAACTTCATTGATTTCTCTTTATAAAAAAAGACAAAGGAATTTCGAAAAATAGGATTAATGAAGTATCCTTTGATTTGAATACAAGTATTTAGTAATTGATGCATTTGTAATGATTTAATTTTTTCATTCTTTTTGATTTAATTCTCATGTGAAGAAATAAGAAAAAAATCACCGTTTGATCTTGCTCTGGAAAATAAATTAAACCGCCTGATTAATCGATCGTTTTAATCAACTGTTTGTGTAATTAGCAAACAGAACTTAGAAATAATTAGTGCAACAAAGAGACGTATTTATACATATAACAACCAATAATTATTGCAATTGAATCGACTACTAGTAGATTGAATTGCGCAGATAATTGCACTTAAATGCAAATAAACGATGAAATTATAAAAATTATATTTTCTTTTAAATTCTACAAGATAGTTGTCTTGTTTATTTCAATAAATTTCAAGAAATGTTACAATAATTTTCAATAATTAAGATCTATTTAAAAGATAAAATGATTGGAAAATTGTAATTTTTTTATATTTTTTCGTGACCTTATTTATACCACAAAGTTGAACTATTATGATGAGCTCATAGTTTTAAATTACATTTTTTACCAGAAATATAGGTTTTGAGGTCCCCTGACATCCAATAAGACTGACCATTTGAGGTTATTGTCTATTTTAGTCAATATGTTTCACCTTGAACCGACACCATGCTCCTTAGAAATTAACACCGTCTTTTAAGTTGATGAATATGAATATGACAATTTCTATATTAGACTTTTTTCTTGAGTAAGTAGAATAATCTTCAGACCACTAGTGCTTACATGAAAATCACAGTAAGGCTTAAATAAAGTGGAAAGAACATCAAAGAAATCAGCAAAAATAAACTGTTTCCACTTCTTTACTCACTTTTTTGACCTTCAATTCATCTTATAATAATTTAATCACTTCTAAAATCTCTTAACACTAATTTGGAATAATTTCATGGGGAAAATTTAGAATTTATTATAAATAAAAAAAATATATATATATATTACAAAATTTTGACCTCATTTTTGATACACCAGGGGTTTAATATTTAGAAACATCCAAGAAAAAATTTCGGAAATAGAATGAATAAAAAAAAATGAAATCGACCCTTATATGTATAATCAAACAATCGTTTTCTCAAAATTTAACTAAAAAATAGTAATATAATTAAACAAAGAACTTAAAAATCATCATCGATTTAATTACTATTCACTTGAATCTCAGACGAAATATTTCTTAATAATATTCATAAAAATTGAAATGATGTGTGATTTCTTATTTTAACAAAAAACAATGGCAATTGATGAAGAACAAACGAGAATTCCGATTAGTAATAAAAATGTTCTGGCTTACATTAACACATATACTTCATTAGAATATAATTTATTGCAGCTGAGACAGCAGAGTCATAAACATGCAGCATTGCATCTCTCACGGAATCATGTAAATTGTCTAGAGTTTTAGTTATAGGTGCGTAGAAATGGACTTCTTTCGCATAAAGTACTTCCAGTATTAAAATGTGTTAATTACTTTTGAATTGAATTTAGTTTTCTATTTAGTTTAGTTTTCTATAGTTAATGAGAACTCGAAAGCTTTTACACTTTAAAATTGATATACTATACATATATACTTTAAGTCCTTAAGTTTTAATGTCGACGAAAGGTTTAATGAACTAAAATAAAGAAAGAGGTGGATTTCTGTATAATCGTTCAAAGATTAAAACGTTCGTGGAATCGATTAAGATTAGAGCGGAGAAATTCTATTATAAGATAAGAACGCCTCTCTATTTTATACCACAAATGCTTTTCTTCGATAGAAAGAGCCACCCACTCTCTCAAGCCAGGAAATGTATACTACCTCTTCTTAAATTTTGTCTAAATCCTTACCACGAAAACTATATTCAAGAAATTCATTTATTAATAATATAAATAAGACTTTAAATAAAACTCAGAGTTAACTACAGGTTGCCAGTTCATATTTTTTCTGAAAGATAATATTTCAAGTTACGATCGATGAATCTATAACTGATCTTTTTAAGATTATAAATCACGTGACTGTATTTACTATACGCGTATATTCAACGTTTGGAGTTTGATATTTTAAATCATTCACCTTTCAGAAATTAATTCAATAGATAATATCTAATCAGCTCTTCATTTGGAAAATCCAGAAAGATAGATGATAATGTTTTTTCTCTACGTTTCAGAAAACAATCATTATGGTATATATAAATTTTATAATTTTACAAAATTTTCATTGAAACCACTATTTCGGAGACGAGCTGCTTGGTTTGATTTGGGAAACTTATACAAGGAGATACTTACGATCTTATGTTTTAATACAAACTTAACGCCTATTTAAGACACATGAAAATGGTACATCACCAGTCAGAATTGACTATCACATCATAAGTCGAAGGCGGAAATATTTCAAAGGTTGGTTTGGAGTATAAGATATTGCCAGTATAAGCAGAAGCTGGTTAATAATCTATGTAGGTATCAGTGGCGGTTGGTTACTTTTCAACCAGGGAATGCTGTCCAAAAAACCCTTCATTTTTTAGAAATTTTATTTTAATCTTCGCTTTTTTTTCAAATTTCATCGAATACGGCATCATTTTTGTTTTTTTCAAATTTAACATTATATTTTTTTTAATTTTATTTTAAGACCTTCGCCCCAAACGAATACTGTTTTCTGTGAGTGAGGGAAGGAGTCAGAAATTAATTCTTGAGACTTAAACTCCACAGCCCCGAGTTGGAAATCCACCATCTTCCACAATGAGTCAGCCTGTCCTATGAGAAAATATTAAATTTCTCCTAATTCTATTGCTATAAGCAAGCTATGACTTGTCTATAGCGCTTTTAGTTAAATCAGATCTTATATATTGAGAATTGTTAGAAATGGATTAGTCCAAAGATTCTCGAATCATCTTTATGTATTCCTTTTTTAATTATTTCTATTTTAATAGCACCTCAGCGAGAACAATTTTTATTCGACTAAAACTCGTCTGGACTTGTCTTTGACCCGCTTGAACTGGAAATTATACCAGGCAAGGACTTCAAACCTTCTATTCGCACCCTTTTCGCAAAAATCATTCATTTTAATTGCCCCTTGAAACTATGCAACAATATTATTTCATTTCGAGAACCAATATAATTTTCAAAACAAAAAATGTTTTTTTATAAAAATATTTTAAATAACGTATAATAATTTGAAAATTTAAAGATACTACTGAAATTTTGAAGTCGATCTTATATATTTATGAAAATACTTTAAATTATTGAAATTTTAGGGATAAAATATATCTATGCAGGCTGGACGATATAAACGATATAAACTTAAAATTAATTGCTAATCAAAGAAGGGGTATCATCCGCTTGATCCAAATAAAGATACACAAATACTTATAATTTTATTTGTGTGGGACTATTGTTTCAAAGGCTTGGCTTTCACACAATTTTTTTTTATAAAAATGATAATAATAAAATAGACTAAAGATGTGTCTAGGTGAGTATAAATATGTATATTTTAATCAAGCTGAGGACTTTGCTCTTATAAAATAGTATTGTTATTATTAATATTTTATATTGAGTTTGATCCTCCATTTCGTCTTTTGCTTGTGTTGTGACCCCTATTTCCTTCTGTCTCGCGTCAAACATCAGATATATATAGTACATCTCCCTTTGCTGCGACTTATGCGGGTTTATCCAATTTCCGAACGTCAATTTAACCATCAGTTTCTCTGCCGGAGGTTGGCTTAGCGTCCAAAATGTCTTCCTGATGGGCGCCACATTTATAATGTCATACGACAACTGAACTCTTTTATCTTCTCAAGCTAAGAAGTAAGTATACTTATACACATACGTCCAGAGGATAATATTTTTAAACCGATTAAAGAGGCACCTGGCCCATCGAGATAATTCTGTGATGAATGAACCTGGCCAAAAACAATTAAAAAGGCATTTATGGGCACAATGCGAGCCGAAACTGGCCAATGCGCTTATTAACTCGAGTGATGGACACCCGTCACTTCAAATAATAGAAATCAGGGCGTATTAAGGGAACAGGTGGCTCAAAATATCCGGTTTGGTTTCCTAATTAAATGAAAGATCAAAATTCTAAAAGCAATAATTCGCCCGTTATATATTAAGTCATAGAGGGAGGTTTTTTTTAAAAGGATATAAGCCTATTTTCCTCTCATTACATATTGATAATTTTAACCCTCTTTTCTATCTCAATCGAATATTAGTCATAATGACTAGGTAATATCTAAAAAATAATAATAATAATAATAATAATTCCTAATAAATGTGATATTTCCCTGCCAGCTTCTTTCAAATAAAATAATACAGTACAAACAAATAAAATAGTATATATCATATATTTTAAAATAAATTCGTAAATCCTTTCAAAATTTCATTATCTTAAAAGGTTTTGCATTTTTTTGCTTATCAGAAACTTTACTTTGTTTACATAAGCACAGTATTTTTTCATTTTAAAAATATTTCTGTATTTTATAAAAAAAAAAAAAAATAAAAATAGGTCACATTTTCCACTTGCCTTCATGATCCTGAAAAATAAATGGAACAAAAATCATCATTACTCAAAATTGTGTTGAGGAGGGATTTAAAATTCATAATATTAAATCTTTAACGATTTGAGCCAAATTTTGTACATTTATTTTTTGACCATCTGGAATAAAAATATGATGTCCTAAATGTAGGCGGGGGACAGGGATGCGCCAATTCCCTTTTGTGTTGTCGTGCGAATTACTGATTCGCGCCTTTATATTCAATGAGTCCAAATTACTGCGACCACAACATTTTTTCATGTTTTTACAAAAAGAACTAATAGGGCGAATAATAAATAGAGAGTACTGCACACGATTGCTACAGACAAAACGCAGAATAAAATGTATGAATATAAATACAAAAACATAAAATTAAAAAAAAAATTATTTCTTACAATATTTGCAAACTCAATACATTGAGCTTAGAGTTGCTATGTATTGTCAAACTCAATGAATTACTCTCTTTTTTAATTTATAAATTTTTTTAAAAAGCTATCCCTTTTTCATCAACGTTTATCATTTTGCACATATGGAAGGTCAAAATAATTAAATCTTTAGCTGATCTGTACAGTAATTACGCTCTTTTACTCTGAAAGATCCTTTGAGATAAATGGAACAGAACTAAGTTACTCCAAATGGGGGGGGGGGGGGGGTGGACCCAATTAGATAAATGAAGTAACAAATCGCCCTTAGTAAGTATTCAAGATTTTGTAAAATTTCCAGTCATTTTCGAGTATCTAATCTATTCATAAATCACGTATAATTTCAGCTTTTTTAAAACTCTTCTTTTGATATTTAAATAAAAAAAAAATAATATTATTAATAAATAAAAATAAAATAAATTGCAAACTGTTATACCATCTATTGGTAGATCATCCCAATAAATCAATCGAGAAAATTTTAGGTTTTTTTATTTTATTATATTTTATTTTTATATTTATTTATTTATTTTTTAAATTTATAGCAGTTCAATTTTTAAACGATTTTAAGTTAGGATGATTACTTATTTTAATGAAAAAAAATTAATCTTAAACGGGACAGTTAAAGATATTTTATATATGGCGAGAGATGTATATTCACACGCAAGCATCAGCACGGGATAAATAATCCCCGATGAGATCCTGAACGAATATCAAATGATTATCATGTCAATTAATTGAGTAAGGGCTCCATTCATTTTGGCCTCCGCCTTTGGAGCCCTCTAGCTCTTCCTCCTGTGGTGGATGAAATTCCAGTCAGCATCAGCGGGGAACTCGTTCGTCCAAAATAAATATTTTATTAACAGAAAGAGATGGAAAAAATGGAGAAGATTAAGTAATAAATTGGAATGTAGGTTTAGGAAGGAGTAGGTTAGGATTAAGACCCAAGGGCTACAAACATGGGGAATTATCCTTTGGAAGATCATCGTTGATCGCTTTGTTAACGCTACGGAAATAGTAGTAATGTCGGGATTATATGTAAATTCATATTTTAAATTAATAGGAATATGAAATCAATTTTTCAGCTGTATATAATATATATATATATATATATATAAATAAAATTAAAGGTTTTGTCTGTACATTGCTCCAAATCACGCCAAATTTTGGTTTTACACGTTTCAAGCAAAGTTATGAACGAAAACACCCTCAACAAGATTCCTGTCTGTATGTCTGTATGTTTCCGCCGTTTCCGAAAATTTGCTTACGATTCACGTAAAAACGGCTAAACGGATTATTATGAAATTTCATATTTACATCAGATGTCTTCTAACTTACATTTTTAGCTATATAACGTTTTGATACTTTAACCCCAGAAAGGGGTTTGGGGGGCGCACGAATGAAAATTATAAAATAACTCCTAAACTATTAACTCTACGGCAAATTTTACTATGAGCAAAATTGTAGGGGGTGTGATTTCTGACAACTTTTGTTTAAAAAAATTCCCCCCAAAAACCACCCAAAAGGGGAGGGGGTCAAAATATGAAAATTCTTGCTCTTTGACCAAACTCAACCAAATTTTGTATACATAATCTGTGGGTCACTAGAAGGCTAGAAATGCAAAAACTAACCACTCAAAATGGGGGGAGGGGGTTCAAAAAATTAAAATTCTTACCCTTAGAGCCAACTTAACCAAATTTTGTATACATAATCTGTAGGTCACTAGAAGGCTAGAAATGAAAAAACTGGGTGCGGGGTGGAGGGCACGGAGTGGGGTCCGGGGGATGCAGGGTGGAGTGGATGGTTTAGGTGAGGGCCCAAAGGCGTAATGGGGGGCTCAGGTGAGGGTCCAGAGGTGTAGTGGGGTGGGGCCCGGGTAGGTGGGGTGAGGGGGTGGTTGTGCGGGTGTAGTGGGGGTGGGGTCTCGGGGCCCGGGGGTGCTGGTTTTGGGGGAGGAGTAGGAGGGAGAGTGGGGGTTCAGGTGAGGATCCAGAGGCGTAGTGGGGTGGGGGCGGTGGTTGGGCACGGGCGCATGGTGCGGGGTGGGGGTGCTGGGCTTCGGGGGAGGGGGGTATGAAGGTGGGGTTTGGGGGGGGGGTCTAGGGGGCATGTCCCTTGGCTACCAAGAGGGCCGCCGAAGGCGGGCCTTGCAGCTAGTCACAAATAAATGCGGCCAAGACTGAAATGGACTCTCACCTGATGGTTCTAAAAGAAAAACTTGAACTTTAGATATCGATATTGTTCTTATTGGCGGTTTATAAGATAATGAATGAAATTTTAGTATTTTAAAATAATTTGAAGTTAAGCGATTTCGAAATCCCGTCAGGTACAAAATTTTTCTAAAAATGAATACTTACTTTAGGACCCTCCCAAACCGTCATTCTAAATTGAATTAATTACATTTTAAAAAATTTAGTCTATTCTACTTATGATCTTTACAGGAAATCCTTCGTCCCATATATAGATTATTTTTGACCCCAAAGAAAATTCGACTCTCCCCAAACTAATCATTCTAGTAAAATTTTAATTCAATTTTTGATCTGGGGTAAAATGAATAAATATTACTATGAATTTCAATCTTATTTGGCTTATAAATGTCATCAACATATAATTTAAATAGCTAATTTTGCCTATTTTTGCTATTTTCCTGTATATTTTAAAAATTATAATAAGTTCCTATTACTACTCATCATCATTGAATATACAGTCCTAAGACTGGTTTGATGCAACAATCCGTCTCCACTCGACTCTGTCCCCCGCCAGCTGTTTAACCTCTCTAAATGTCTGGCATCCCATATCCCCAATTATTTGGTTGAAATATTCTAATCTGGTTCTTCCCCTTCCCCTTTTCTTCCCACCTCCCCCTCCAAGATATCCCTAAGCAGTCCCCCATGTCTCAGTGTGTGCCCCATCATCTGACCTCTTCTCTTCTTCAGACTCTTCCACAAGGTTCTTTCTCCTCCGATTCTTCCAAGAACTTCTTCATTTGTAATTTTATCCATCCATTTGATATTCATCATTCTTCTGTAGCACCACATTTCGAAAGCCTCCAATCTTTATTACTACTATTCGTTTATTGAAAATGAATAATTACATTTTTAATATTCACATTTTATGCATATTTTAATTATATTAAATTTCATTTTTCCACATTAGAAGTTAATTTTAAGTTGAATTGGAAGGAAAGGAAAACTTTTTGTCAAGAGAGATGTCTGTCCGCAAATATCTTTTGTATGATCTATATTACATTAAAAAAGAATTTCAAAACAAACTTTCATTATATACTACCATCCCATATTAGGTTCTATTGAGATAAATACACAGGGAGTCAGGTTGGCCGAGTGTCATAGAGCATGCCTTCCGAGGGGTGAACCGTGACCTAATATCGTGCACACCTATTTCCATTTCCACTGTCATTTCCAAGTAGAAGACAATAGATGAAAGGGCATTAATCTAATGAATTTCAAACTAAGTCCACATAATTCCAAAGACGTGTACACCTAATTCCAATCGCGGTTCACCCCTCGATGCCTTCTAATCAAGCTAGTGCAGGTTCAAGCCCGACTCGTGCAAATATTTGACCGGCTATAATCTGATTCCTTCAGGGGATGGCAATAGGAAATCACCCCTGTGAAAAATTTCCCCAGGAAATTTATAATGGAAAGGATATTTGAAATCGTGGGGTCAACCGCGACCTAAAATCGTGTACACATACTTCCTTCCACTTCCACTTTCATTTCCAAATAGAAGACAATAGATAACAATAGATTATCAAATGAACTCCAAAGTTATTCCAAATAATTCCAAAGACGGTGTACACCTAATTCCAATCGCGGTTCACCCCTCGCTTGAAATCGAACATGGACACTTGAAGAAGATGAGATAAATATAGCGATTTTTCTTCGTCGGCGAACAATTTGGGTGGAAATTTGATAAGGAGTACAATTTTTATAAAATTATTTTTGTCCACGTATCATGCACCTGTGACCACGATAAGAAAAAATATCAACTTATTTAGTTCTTTGGCCTAAATTAATTTTTTTTATACTATATCTGTAGTTAGATTTTTCAGAACGAAAAAATTCCATATATCAGAACATTGTGCATATCCTATATAAATGCTTGAAATTCGAGTTTTTGTGAATATTGTTCCATTTTTTATACATATAAATTTGAGCTCTAGTAATGAAGAGCAGAAGGTGAAAAGTCATCTGTGACATTCAATCAGAGGAACCTGTAAAAGGGAAACCACTTATTACACACAAATATTATTAGGGATCACGGATCAGTTGCCTTTATTTTTAGTTTTTTTCAATAGGTATAGCTATAAATAGAATAATTTTTTATATACGTTTTAATTTTCACCGGAAATTTAAATTAAATGAATAAAAACCAACTTCACAGATGATTAAACCGTAAAAGAATATTTTTAAACGATTTTTTTCTTCTTGTACTTGTTCTTCTTTTTCGGTTTTTGGTTATTATTTTGTGAAAGTGAAAGAAAGAACATTGGGTTAAAGTCTAACCTGGTTTTTTGGAAAAAAGGCAAATCTTATCTTATCTTAAGAAGATGAGTTGTAGATAAATAATAGCCCAAACCCGAATGGCAAAAAATTAAAGAATCATGACCGAATATTAGGGGAATAATATTTGGCAGATGTGGCGTCAAAATTTGTTATTTTCGTACCTCAATGATCCTATAATTTTTTTTACTAAGGCTTTAAAATAACTCCTGAAAAAGGTCTTAAAACTTTGTCATAGTGTATTGGAATATAAAATTAAAAAAGTTAATTTAAACATAAATTTCATCAAAATAAACTTATAATTATCTAAAACATAGAACTAAAAATTCAACTCAACATTTCCGTAAGGTTAGAACCCCTATAAAGTCTTAGAGATCTTCCATTTACTATTAATTTAAGAAATTATCATCATCAGCAGCATATGCATAAATATTAAAGAATTTGGTAATAAATTTATAATTTTTCTCATTAATATATCAAAGAATAATTGATATATCAACGAGAATTATTTTGACCGCGCTTATTTGAAAAAGACATTTTTCGCGAGACCACTGCGGATGACGCTATTGGAGTCTGCAGAGTCCCAAGTCTGAGATTTCAGATTCATTTGGTGATCCATCCGAATGTCATGCGGGCTATACGCGAAATGACGTTGGATTGTAGCTAAATGGATCACATCTTTTTCTCTCTTGGTCCAGACTTGGGACTCCGCAGACTCCAATAGCGTCATCCGCAGTGGTCTCGCGATAAATGTCTTTTTCAAATAAGCGCGGTCAAAATAATTCTCGTTGATATATCAATTATTCTTTGATATATTAATGAGAAAAATTATAAATTTATTTAACATTATTATTTCAAGTTAGAAATATATAAGTTCAGATATTATTTTCACTCAATATTTGACAAAAATTCCCTACATTTGATTCGCGATTGAATCAAATGTAGAAAACATTCGATTAATTTGGTAATAGTTACCTCTTGAATATAATATATAAGTTATTTATAAATAGACATATTTTTTGCTAAAAGTTACTTTAATTTCGTGACTTTCTTGAAAGTGCTTTTATTAAGTTAATTTGACAAATAGATAATAATAAAGATGCGTCACCAGCATCATCATCATTATGATCAACTAATAACTATAGTACTTAACCGATCAGTTAATCTCTAAATTTTAATATAAATCGAAATATTTGTTCTAAATCTTATATATGGTAGGTATATCATTCAGGAATTAAGTTAGCTCTAAAGGTTACTCAAAATATGGAAAAGAATTAGTGACTCTGAACGTTATCACGAGACTCAACCCTAAGAACAAGTATAAAATTATGAACCCCAAATGTAACCACTTTTTTGTAAATTCTGTTTTTGGCAACCAACATTAAAACTTATTGTTCACTTAAAATATAGGGAACGTTCGAAATTAAAAATACCTAAACTATTTTAAGTATAATAGTTCTAATCCCCTTCAACAGCAGTAAAAAAACGGTTCGTTGTAGCTATAATAACTAGTAGTTAGAATAGAGAGCTAAAGCTCTCTCGTTAATCTCCTTCCACTCAATTCCAATAGTATTCAAATAACATAGCTAATAAGAGAGGATTAAACTACTAAAATATTAGAAAGAACATCAAATTACTTAAAAATTAACATAGCTAATATGGGGCGACAGTATTAACCAACAACACTGTATTCATAGATGCTAACTCCTGATATTTATGAGATCGGGTGCTCTCTGTTATATTTGGTATAAAAATTACAATTGAAAAAAATTGTTATAATTTGTAAAGAGTTCAATCCGAATGAGATTATTATTTTTCTATTCTATTCTTCTTCTTTGGATGTATGGTATCCCACTGGGTCTTCTATTATCCTGCTCTGATATCAAATAAATGAACAAGTGAGAGAGGGATAGAATTTTGTTAGTGGTGAGTCAAGCTCTTTTATTTATAATATATATATTATATTGAACTCCGCCCATCCGCTCCATGAGTCGACATAAAATGCAATCCAATGCATGGTTCAGTTGAAGCCCTAGAGGTAGGTAAGTAGATAGGTAGGTAGGAATCTTGAAATCATGACAGGTAGTTTCCTACAAACTTTTTTCGAATCATCTTCAGATACTTTCTTTTAGTACAAAATATGAAATGCATAAAAAACAAAAAAAAAACGAAACAACCAAAAACGATCCTTATTTAATGAAATTTCAAATGAAATAGGTTGGCTTTGGAAAATGAAAAAAGTATTAAACTTTTTAGTAAAAATAAAAATCATATTTATATTTACTCAATTTTTGATTTGATGTTTCCTAAAACCACTAATATTTCCGCAACTTTAGGACAATCCCATCTTAGAAACAAGCTTGACACGCTCATGGACTCTTCTGTCTTTTGAATTTCTTTCTCTTTTTACTTTACCATACAGGGTATGGTCAAGTATTGTAATCGTGCATGAAAAAAGTGGTTTTTTGCCTTCTTTTTTTTCGAAATATCTCAAAAACGGCTGAAACTATTTTGATTAAAAAAATTGAGCAAAACCATGGCATTTCGTTCTACAAAAAAGCCCTAATAAGTGAACATCGAAAAAATTAAATTTTTCGAGATAATAATTGTTTTGTCAAAATGTCTGTTAGTTAGTTAGTCTGGTTGTTAGTCTGTGCGTTCCCAAAATTTTGTGGACGAGCTAGCTCAAAAACTAGTGTGAATATCAAAACCAAATTTCACACGTGGTTTTGGTCCATTGAGATTAAGAGCTGATTCGATTTTGGTGCATATCGACCCAAAATTAAGGTGGGTTAAAAATTAAAAATATAGGCCATTGAGCAAACTCAACCAAATTTTGTATACATAATCAGTGGGCCCACAGGAGTCTAAAAATGCAAAAACTAACCCCCTCTCCTACATGATTATAAATAATTTTATTAAATATAAGTGAGAGGCCAGGTTGTATGGTAAAGTCAAGTGGATGGCCACATCAGAACACGTCAGCTTATTTGAAATAGAAGTTCCACTCTAGGTGGTTTTAGACGAAACTTCTCTTTTGATAAACAATTTAACTACCAAATCATCAAATCTAATATTCTTTCTTATGCCTTTTTCTACCCTACCAAGATGAATTTCTCAATGTATTAGTCTGAATTCTCAAATTAAGGAATTTAAACAGGGAACACAGACTTTGGAAAAACGGTAATGATAATAATAAGAGTCAATAATATTTTCCATTTTTTTGTAAATTTTTATTCAAATTAAAAACTTTAAGTTTAAAATTTAAATAAAAACATTTTTCAAAAAAAATTGTCAAATTTTTTTCTGATCTTCTGAACTAGATAAATAGATCGATATTTTTGAATAAACTGACTCTAGAGTCTAGAGCGGAAAATTTCGAATATCAACACTTTTGAAGATATTTTATGTTATCTATAATATAATTAGTCAACTACCTTGGCTTATAAAAACCACTAGAAATAATTAGATCTCGGAAGTTATGCAAATTGTAGCCCGTTTAGTGATTTGATTAGTACACAGTTTTGCTGTACATATGTTCCGTCGTCTCGTTGCTTGCATTCTCTTGGAATGTAGTTATTAGTAAGTTAAGAGTAAAGTGTTACTGTTGGTTCTGACCCTTTATCAATATTAGAGAAGCGAAAACTAGATCATCGTTCGCAAAAGTTTTTGAAGATTCTCAAATAAAAAAATAGTCTATTATACATATATATCAACTAGCCATTATTTAATCTTTTCTTTACCTTAAAGTGTCACTATAATAAAATTAATGTGAGTCTTTTAATTAATATCTACGTATACTAATTTAACTAATTTTAACTGTCGTATATGAGAATATATGAAATCTTTGTAATGAATTATATATACGTAGATCCACAATGTCAGTAGTCAGTCACTATATAGAATTATTAATATAATATAATCCAAATTTATTTGACTAAATTTCACTTTCTTCTATTTGAATTTTTTTGTACTGCTGCATGGGGTAAAGGAAAAGTTATCTCCTAAAATATATTTAATACCTGCAAACATTCTAGCTTAGAGGCATACTATTAAAAAAATTTAATATTTTTTTCTATTTATTTATCCTTAGGATTGATGAAGCTTTTGAAGTCAAAGTTTTGGTGATTTGTAAGAAATTAATTTTCTATTTGTTAAATTGATTTCTACATTAAATTGAATTATTATTTAAATTTTTTTTTTAAATTTTAATAAACATTTCAGTAGCTTTGATTAATTGAAAATAAATAAATAAATAATGGTAATTAAGAAATTTAGGAAAATATGTTTTTTTCTTCTTTTGCCATAAAATAATTTCTTTAAATAACACAAAAGAATTGAAATGAACGGTTTTAAAATGATCCCTTTAAATAACAAAAGGGAAAACCTAAAGCAATTAAGATAAATCTTCCCTTAAAAAGGGACCAATTAGTTGCAACTTTTAAGACAAAAAAAATTTTAATAAGCGAAAAATAGCAATTTTGAAAAAACAACAGAAATGGCGCGTGGATGACATGACAAACAAACCACCGACAAGAAAGGCCGAGGGGAAAAAATTTAGGGTCTTCTTGGGAATTTAGGAAGGCTGGTCTCACCTGAATACCTACCCTCACCCCCCGCAGCGTATAATTAATTATTATACAGGAAAAAATAATATTTTACCAGATTCAATTTAGATTAGAATTTGATTAAAATGAAATATCCGGAAAATTTCCCATCAAAAATGAATATATTTTTTTTATCTTAGGTGTTTGATCGATGTTATCATTAATTTCTCACCTTTTTTTTATTTTACTTTAACATACGTATTAGGTAGTATGGGGATGTATTCTAATCGGGTAGATAAAAAAATGTTGTTTTAGATTACTTTTTTCAAAATATCAAAATAAATATATAAATGTGTGTGATGTACGTATAAAATTTTTGTTGAAATAAAATTTAGTTTTCATATAAAAATCAAAAAAAATTTCACAAGGGGGACCTTTTGTATAATTTTCTCTTTTCATAAAGGGTAGAAAATGATATTTTTGGAGATATTTTTTTATTTATATAAATATAACAACCTACTCTTTTAAATAAAAGTTTAATATTTCATTTGTGTACAAGTGTTACTGGTAGGGGACGCACCCAAGGTTTTGGCGGGGGATGCAAGTGGCATTTGTTACACCAATGCACAGAGACATTTTTTGAACTTCATAGAGAAACTTTCTCGATATCAATTTTGTTCTGAAAAACAAATCCCTCGATTTATACTACTCTTTTTACTAGAGATTTTGTTTAAACAAAAAATAATTATTTATCCATTTACGTAGATAATTAATTATTTTTCTCCTCTATTATTGTTGATTACTTTATTTATTACTATTTAATTCAAACCGACTGACTCTACGCATTTTCTTCTAGGTAGAAAAAAAACAACCAGTGGAAATATAATACACGTAAATTGAGGGGTGTAGGTCTTTACATTACATTTAATATAGGAACGGAAGTGCCACGCGGCGTTAAATGAATCCAGATATTATTTATTTATTATTCATATCATAATCAAATGATCTTCTTTGGATGGGCTCATTTTTCATTTTCAGCAAAAAATATGACATGATTGGATCAAGGGTGTATTTTAAAATTCATCTTGTGTTATATTATTAAAAGGCAAAAAGCTCCTTTTATCTTTTGAAGATTTAGTCGAGATGGTAGAGAGGCCCACTTTCCCATATTCAAGCGACAGTGACAGCAGATTAACAGGCGAAAGTGAATTCAGGTCCATTAACAAAAATAAAAATAAAATAAAAATCATGGAAAACTTATTCCCAAAATAGGAGTCTAGAATTCATAATCTTCTTTATATTTGGTATTTAAACAAAGACAACGATTCGGGTTTTACTTGCAAAATTAACCATACAAATGTTTAATAAGATAATCAGGAATCTTAATTTGGACCGAAGACAGGAGTGGACTAGCCCTAAAATTTTTGTGGGAAAAAATTATTACCGGCTCATTCCATGAATAAAAAAATGTCTTTTTTCTACTTATTATTCAGGGGTGCCCCCTCCCCTCAATCATCATGACTCACCCCCCCCATTTTATTCACTTCTAAAGAATTAGAAGAGCTTTTTGCTAACTTTTGTTGAAGTTATAAGACTTGACCGTTTTTATTTTTAGCATATAATGTTAAAATGCAACAATTTTCAACCACCCCACCCAGAAATTTCAATGGCGCACTCTGCGTTTTAACCCCCTCCTCTGTAGGTACCCCTGTAAAAAATCCATAACTAATAAAGTATAATATCGGAGGTCCTCGAAAAATTCCCTCAATTAGAATTAGAAATAAGAAAGAGATCTTATGTAATTATATGTATTTATCTTAGGTTCACAATACTTTGTTTTTATAATAAAATAATAAATAATTTTTATTAAAGATTTTAATTATTTAATTCTAAAATTATTTATTTAAAACTAATAATATGATAATAGCTCTGCCCTCCTAAGTCAAGGAAGGGTCCGCCGTTGCCAGCCCAGAGCTATTTGCATATAATATATATTTTTCTTAAATTATTTTATTTATTTATTTATTATATTATTAATCGTAAATTTAAATATATTAAAAGATATATCAATACTGTGGACTGTATGGACTTGAATCTATAACAAATGTGGTAGTTTATTTGAAGTCTAATTTGAAAAAACGCTAATTCTTTTGAAATAATTTTTAAAAATATGAAATCAATAAATATTATAAAACAATTAATTATTAATAATTATATTCCGTTTTGAAAGAAATTGATTGATTAGTTTTTAAGAAAATCGTAAAAAGCTAGAAAACCATAACAAATGACTCGCTTATGCCGGGTGACTTGCCACCCAGCCTCTTGATAAGCCAGACCAAAAGTATTGCAATGAGAAAGAAAACAATAACTTTAAGGAGTTCGGTGAAGGTTCTAGGTGAAACATTTTCACATGTAATAATAAAACTTGAGTAAGATACGAGGTAGGCTTCACAAAAAAGAAATAAACAAAAATTGAGTTTTGAAGCCGATCTATTTTGGGGTTAGCCCATCGTCGGGAAGTTCTATCGACAAACTGATTATATATTGGATAAAATAAGTGCTACAAGTAACAATTTTTAAATTTTTTAATAAATGTATGTGGCGAGGGAGGTAGGGGAAGAGGAGAAGTTGTTCGGGAAATATATAGAAAACCCAACTTTCACGGACACATGACATACCCTTCTCATCTAATCACCCCATTGACACAAAATTTTTTTGCAGCATTCAGACCAATATTCTAATCGATGTCATGGACTCCTCAGTATACCAGTGGGGTACTACAAATTTTTCAATAAAGAGCTTAACATCATTCAGAATATAGCGCCTGAACAGTGGATATAACATTTCCTCGACTATCAAGCAAAAATTACAGTAGAATCAAACGTAAATTCACTATTTCACACTTACACTCACTAGCATCGGGAACTGAAAAAATGTATAGAAGAATACCCTTCATTTCTAATCATCTGACTTCTCCATTAGCTTATACCTTTAGGATCATATGGAATCGCTACCTGCTTTATGACAACAACAACAATAGCAGGCTCCCGACCAATTAACAACAAGATAGACAACGATTGATAAATTAGACAAATCAGGAGTGTATAAACTAACTTGTCAAGATTGTGATGCTGTTGATACAGGGGGCAGACAGTCCGCTCATTCAAAATACGTTACGCCGATGTAAGAGCTCTTAATCGTCCCAACAAATCCGATAACATAAATTTAGACTCGACCTCAGCCTTCGCAATTCACTTACATGATTCCAACCATTCAACCTCTAATAATAACCCTATCCCCGTATTCATTTCGAAAGAAAAGGCCTAAATTTGGAAATCTTAGAATACACCGAGATAATAAATAGCCCTTCTAATAATCTCAAATATTTAAAAAAAAAAATAACTAACTGGAAGTGTATAAAAAAATACAATAATTGATTATATGTTATAATAAATTAACTAAACATTCCTTCCATTGTTCAGCAACATTGAATATACTACAGTAATTGTACTCTCGCATGTACCCTTTCTGGGCTGCACCTTTCTCAGCTCATCTTGACCAAGACGGTATTATAATAATGCACGTACAGCTGCCTTTTAGCCACAGTTCAAATCTTAATAGAAAATATTAATTCTTAGAACAACTTCTCCTCCCCTTACTTTCCCCTCACCATATACATTTAAAAATTTTTTTAAAAATTGTTTACTTGCAAAATTATTTTTCTTCAACAGCACACCATCAGTTTTCGTAGACTCCTGATGATGGGCCAACCTCGAAATATATCGGAATTCAAACTCAATTTTGTTTTATTTCTTTTTTGTGAAAACCACCTCGTATCTTACTCACTAAGTTTTATTATTATAGAGAAAAGAAAACGATATTATTTTATTGATTCCATCTATCTGAAGGTTCACAGTATGTCTATTATTGAAGAAAATAGCATTTTGATTAAGAATTTTGTAGTTTAAGCAGCAAATTGTATGAAAAGATTCAATTTCTTCTTTCCGGGAGCGAATCATCTAGAAATGACCAAAAGTTTTATTTTTTCTCATTAGATATTTATTCAGATCCATTGACATTTCATGGCTACAGGTTATTTTTATTGAGGAGGAGGTATCAAATACTGGGTTCAATAAAGCACCTTTCATGAGATGTCGGGCCTAAACTATTACAGACCTTCAAATAATGATTATATGCATCGACACCAAGCCTTCTTTTGGGTCCAGGCACGCTAAAAATTCGCATGAAGCCAAAAGAAATTTTTATTTTTGACAAGGCCTTGGTTCGATCACATATGTGTACCGCACCCTGTGTATAACTCCTAATTGACTGAAGATGGCCAAATAAAATTTAGGCCGAAACGTCTCATTAAAGGTGTTTTATTGAACCCAGTGATTCCATCTTTGGCTGATACCTCCCTCATCTAGTATGGTTATTTTTATTTATCTATTATATCAAATAATTATTATTAGGAAATTTGCATTTTAAAGGATAGTTTATTTGAAGTCCAAATTGAAAAAACGCTAATAACTCCGTTGAAATTTTTTTAAAATATGAAATTAATAGATATTATAAAACAATTAATTATTAATAATTGAATTCAATTTTGAACGAAATCGATTCAGTACTTTTTGAGAAAATGGTCAAAAACCATCTGAACAGTCTAAAAAATGATGTTTTTTAAAAGCTCGAGATGCCTTTGAAAAAAGTTTAAAAAGTTATATGAAACGAAACATTGACTTGTAGCATGGAGGTGAATTTTTAAAGGCTTCTAAAACGGCCTTTCATAGACGGTTTCGCAGTTTTTGACCATTTTCTCAAAAACTACTTGAACTGATTTCGTTCAAAATTGAAGCTAATTATTAATAATTGATTGTTTTATAATATCTATTAATTTCATATTTAATAAAAAAATCAACTGACTTATTAGCGCTTTCAAAGTTGAACTCCAAATAAACTACCTTTTTAAATGCAAATTTCCTAATAATAATTATTTGATATAAAAGATAAATAAAAATAACCCAGAGATATGAAATTCTAATAGATTTGAATAAATATCTAATGAGAAAAAAATAAAACCTTTGGCCATTTCTAGTTGATTCGCGCCCGGAGAGAAGAAATTGAATCTTTTCATACAGTTTCTTTTAAACTACAAAATTCTTATTCAAAATGCTATTTTCTTATATAATAGACATACTCTGAACCTTCAGATAGATGGAATCGATAAAATAATATCGTTTTCTTTCTTATTTATACTTGGTCTGGTTTATCAAGATGCTGGGTGGCAAGTCAGTCGGCATCAGCGAGTCATTTGTTACGGTTTTCTAGCTTTTTACCATTTTCTTAAAAACTAATCAATCAATTTCGTTCAAAACTGAATATAATTTTTAATAATTAAATGTTTTATAATATTTATTAATTTCGTATTTTTAAAAAATTATTCCAAAGGAGTTATTAGCTTTAACCATTGGGCTCCTGGGTAAGTCCTTGGCGCAATTTTATTTAAGAAATATATTTACATCTAAACCGAAATTTGTATTGGATAGCTGAGTGTTCTGTGCACTAACTTCTTTGGTTATGTAAACGGAACCCTTATGAATGAAAAGCAAATTTATTGTCTAGTCTTTTTTATTTACTGCCCTTGATCTATTCTTTTCAACCCCCCTAAATCGAGATTTATTTATCCCAGTTTTTTCTTCCTTTTACCCAATTATTTTGTCACCGAGATCGTTTTTAACGAGAAAGTTATAAAATTTCACTTCTCAAATTGGAACACTAATCTTTATCTTTGTGTGTTTGCCAAACTGTTTTATTATTTTTCTTTTTTCTTTCACGTGGAAGAAATCCGTTTTGATCAATTATTTGACACGTTTTTCACCTTTGGTCTTATCACTAAATCACAATCATTTTTTCTCTTCTAGGGTTCTTCCAACTTTTTTTAGTGTGAAAGAACCCTTGGGAGAGAGATAAAATATATGCAGGGGCCCTCATAATTTTTGTTTTCTCAGGATATCATCATTTATCAGTGATTGTCAAGTTTTACAACTTGACAAATTTCTTTTAGGGTTGCTAATCCTCTTGACTAACTTGCACAGCTGAAGGCTCTAAATAGAATACGAGTAGCTCATTATAGAGAATCATAGATAGATATGAAACCTCTCATAAGATGTATTAACTTTTCAACCAGAATAATTTAAAGCTTACCACCCTACTTCAACTTGTTGGTCTCGGAAGCTCAGAACTTCTCTTCCTAAATATCCCTTAAAGTAAACAATTTAGGAACTTGTTGAAGATCTTACCTATGAAATTCTTTAATTGTGAATACATTTAGTAACCGTGTTCAACGATTTTTTGATAGCTCAAGCAATGCTAGAATGGTATCGTGAAAAAGGGCAGAATAACCAGAAGTTAAAATTGACTTTTGAATTTTGGAAAAACTTAATAAAACCTTTTCACGGATTTAATCCATTTGATGATTTTTGCGACCTAACGTATGAAGGATTAAAAAATTATAGGTATGTACAAGTGATTATTAGAGTTCAAATTATACTATGGTCTTTGTAACTATTGCACTTTATTATCTCCTAAATTAAATTTGCTAGAACCAAAAAATGTTCCAATTAAATACCTTATCAGATCGATGAAAATTTCAGAAACGAATAACCCTCACTGAGCAGCGCCATAAGGAGAATTTTTTTAGTTTATTCTTAAGACCGTATTGTGAGTCAAAATCTAAATCTAAATTATTATATTAAGGCTCTTATATATTTTTATTTATGACTTACAAATGATATAATGAAATAATTAATAGTCCGAAAAAGCTATTTTAAGAAATTTCTTTCTTATTTTGGGAAGTACTGACTCAAAAAATTGACACAAAAATAAAAACATCGCTTACAAGAAGAAAAGTAAACAATTTTTAAGACTCGGTATGCTCCCTCGAATTTGAGAGATATGGCGATTTTTGTCTGCGAATACTTTGAGCTAAAAAGTTGAAACATAGCCTGAAAACTATTCAATTCTTCACAATAGAAATACATACATAAAAGTTAAAATTACCTCGAGTAGAAGAACTAAGATTTCTAAAGAAAATCACAAGATATTGTCAATTACAGTATATTAGGTCTAACATGAGATAATGTCAAATTGGTCCGGATTACTTTTTGGCACTCGTGTTCATTTCGAGAGAGGGTGAATACAACCCTTTAGGCATATGATAAAAATCATCCTTAACACTTCAGATTCAATAGTACCGGACAATATTTCGTCATTTTCTTTAGAAATACAATCATTTTGGTTTCAGAACGAGCTTTCTACGAGCTTACACTCTCGAATGTTGTTGATATTGCTGCCCTTATTAAAATAATATTATCTCGAGGGATCGTCCCACTTTAATCTTTTTTGTTTCTTCAATCCGCGTGAATATCCTTTGTCTATTTTATAATCTCTCTTTTTCTTTTTTTTTCCTTCTTTGATTCAGTGACTTATTCACTTCTGAATGGAGTTCTATAGGCCTTTTAGGAAATAGAGGCAGGGCATTCATAGCGTCTCTCAACAAATGTCAGTTTGTCTTTCACGTCGACTTCCCACACCGACACTCACTGGGTTACCGAATAAAAGAGAAACAGAACTACCGGCTCATTGGTGCGAATCACGTCTACTGAAACAAACAAATCAAACAAACAAACATTGTATCAACTAGTTCTTTATTTAACGGATCAAAAGAAAGAAAAATAAATAAAAATGAATATGGAGATTTTTTAAGTGAGTGTTTTAGGGTAGCTTTTTTAATGATAATGATGCTTTTGTTAGATTTTGGTTTTCGAAATCGAGTAAAAAATTATTTCTACATTGCATTCTCTAAACATCGAACAAAATTAAATAAATAAAATATTAAAATTCAATTTTATTGTTCTGATGCTTTTTAATCTCGCGCTACTAACGGTCCTCCAAATTTTTGGGTATTTTCGCAGTCCTTAGTTTTTACTAAGATAATAATTATTAAAATTTATTTTATTAGAATGTTTTGATGAAAAATACAATATGTGTTATTAAATAATATACTTACCCGAGGGGTGAACCGCGACCTAAAATCGTGTACACTTACTTCCACTTCCATTTTCATTTCCAAGTAGAAGACAATAGATTATCTAATGAATTCCAAAGTAATTCCAAATAATTCCAAAGACGGTGTATACCTAATTCCAATCGCGGCTCACCCCTCTTACTTACCTATTACCAAACTAACAAACTTATAAAATAAAATTATAACGACATTTCGATTTGTCTTTGATCGTTTTCAAGTATATTATTATACGCTTGCGATGTATTTTAAAATAATCAAGAAGTTATATAAATACATATTTTTAATTCAAATTGGCTCAATAATAAATATTCTTCAGGGCCAACAAAAAAGAAATAGTCTAGTTTAAATGTAACATCATTTTTTTATAAGGCAATATTGGCAAAAAAAAGAATATAAAATATTAACTTGTATTGTAAATTTACACGATCACGATCATAGCAATTCTAAATAGATAATGTATTGCAACCCTGATACTTTTGCGTCTAATACATGTAGATGGGTTAGAGTTATTCTTTCAGCAAGAGTTTTAGAACCCGATTTTTTTGTCAGATAAGGGTAAAAAAAATTATTAGGTACCCATTAAAATATTTGAAATATATTCAATTTTGTATATTGGTGTGGTATTTATTTTTTATGACTTAGGTATGTTGTATTCGACTCTCTGTGCAGTCAAGCAAGCAGAGCATGCGCACTTGAAATTTATTCTCAATTGAAATCTTGAATTCTGCATGCTCAGTACGCCCGAATGTACTGCAGATGCTTTAACACAAATATACTATTAGTAGTATACTTACACAATGAAATGTTTGTAGGCTATATTCTACTTCTTGCTAATGACTGCCTTCGGTTCATTTAAGTTCATCTAAAAGTAAAGAATGTATTGTAAATTTATCAAAACCCCGGACGGTGATAAATTTATTTTTTCTCTAATCGTGAATTAGCTTGGCAAAATTAAACTACGTATAAATTAATTGAATGCCGCCGGTCTGTTGCATCCACCCAAGACAGAGCCCTATCTATTGTCATGGAACATTAAGAAAGAAAAAGCATTGTGCTGCTGCTGCAGCCTTTTTTTGCGGTCTTAATTTTATTTCGAACATGGCTGGTATGTTGATCAATCAGACATTTTGCGAGGGAGGCAAAAGAGAGGGAGAATCGTAAACGTCGGTGTGTTGTTCTCTCTTGTTGTTGTTCTGTTTGTCTGTTGTTCTTGTAGGACATCTTGGACAACCGCCGTGTTCGTATCCGTTGGGAATTATACACCGCGAACCGATCACGATCGTCACAAAACTTAAAAAAAAAAATTGAAAAAAAAAACGGCAGCATCTGGGGGAGGAAGAAGGACAGTTTTCATTTATGCCTTCCGGAGAATTCAGTGATATAGATGAAAAGAGAATCCGCCGTCAGAGTGTTTTCTTTTTTCGCCAATAAAAAGTTTCGAATAATCTAAACATCTAGTTAGTACTTGAATTGCGATCACAGCAACCAAAACTGTTTACTTTATTACTTACTCTTATGCCATTCATAATTTTTCAAGCAAACGGTTTCGCAGATGAAATCTAATAAATAAATAGGATCTAAATGAAAAAAATCCTATACCTATGGTATATCAAAATGTTAGGAACAATAGTGTAAATCAGTAAATCTATCTTCAAGAAGAAATCAATGAGGGTATTCTCTGCTTGATACAAATAAACATACACCTATAAATAAAAGGGACTATATTTTCGAAGCTTAGCTTTTATCTTCAGTTCTTATAAATATAATATTTATTTTCTCTGCATAAGTACCTTGATATGAAGTATTTTAATCACATCTTAAAACACTTAACATATAACATGTTATATTTGATTATATTTTCAGGCAGAGAATAGCAGAGTTGTCGATTTTCAGGATGAAATCAATGGGGGTGTCCTCTACTTCAGGGGTCGGCAACCCGCCAAAGCACCATAATTTTTAGAAAAATCAACAAACTTAGAGCGTGAGCGTGCCGAAATATTTGAAAATCCTTTAAAATTTGATATTGTAAAAGCACCAGACAATTTACAACTAGAGTTAATTGATTTGCAATCTAACAATGTATATAAGAATAATTTAATTGCATTTTATTCAAATCTACCAGAAAACAAATTTCCCAATTTAAGAAATTTTGCAAAATCAATGATTTGTATTTTTTCAAGCACCTATTTATGTGAACAAACATTTTCAAGAATGAATTTCATAAAATCGAAATTAGAACGAGGTTGACGGATGAAAATTTATAAAACTTGTTGAGGATCTCAGTATCCCAAACACAACCGGACTTATATGAATTATCAAACAATATTCAAGAACAAAATGAAAGATAAACTATTTTCTTTAATATTTTATATATTTTATATTTACATATTTACACATATGTTATTGGAATTGTATTTTCTTTTTTTCCCTTTTAAGAATTGTAAAATTTTTGTTCTGACATTATTGTTATTATAGCATGTCAATAAAAAATAAATTTTTTCTATATTTATTTTTAATAATATTTATGCTCGTATATGATATAAAAGCACTATTTAAGTTACATTTGAATGTGCGGCCCGCATAAAAAATTTTATTTTGAAAATGGCCCGCCGTCCGAAAAAGGTTGCCGACCCCTGCTCTACTTGATACAAATAAACGTAAACCCTATTATTGAAAATCTTTTCAAATTAATAAATCAACCAAATAATTATATATATAATAGCCCAGATTAATTTGCAGTAACGCTAACATAATGCTGCCGACAAGGGGCGCTGATGCCGTCGGCAAATTTGAAATATATTTGTAATTTGAACTCGAATTTTGAAATGAAAGACTCCAATTGATTTTAAATTAAGAAACATTAAATATATTGATAATTATTACTCCCCCCCCCTCACCACTCAAAAATTAAATATTCAATTTGCTTTTCTTTGCACAGAAGAAGAAATTAATCACATCTTATTTGATTTATATTTTATATATTATTTGTTTATTTTTTAATAATTTGCCACTTTTTTATAATTTTTTAAAAATCTAAATTTTGTTATTCTTATTTTTTGATTTTTACAAAATTGAACGACTTAAGACACGCATGCCCGAGTTTCTCATGGCAATACTGGAGCAGCCTGTCATACAAACAACACCTGATCTCTTTTAAATATATGGAGCCTTATATCGATTATCGATCCCAAATTTAAAAAAAATGATATAATATAATTCTCCTCCTCACACGATCCCACTTATTTAAATAAATCTATTTCCACACAAAAAATATCACAATGCTGTAGATTATAGAAAAAAAAATACTTCCAGATTCATATCTAGAGTCTCATTTCTGTAGCTGTGTCAGAACGAAAATGAGGCGAAACTTTTAAGAGACTATGTATTTTCGGGAGTTTACAGGTATACATACATTTGGAGTGTGGTTTTTTAAGAGGAATAAAATTTTTGGACCGAGACGCCGCCCGCCAGGGCACCAGCCCGGAGGGCCGAGCTTCGAGGGCGTGCCGAAGTCACGCACGAAAAGCTCGTTATAAATATTTGTGTTAAACTCATTCAAAATCAATCCGCAATCAAATTAAATACAAATTGTACAAACGCATTCGTCAACTAATTTATCCCTATGACTTAAGATACTCGATCGTCCGAGTGTTTTTTCGTTCACTAATAAAGTTTCGAATAATCTAAACATTTAGTTAATAAATGTGAATTGAGATCATAGGATCCAAGCTGCTTACTTTTTTACTTTTAGGCCATGCTTAATTTTTTCACCCAAGGGCTAGCAGATGAAATCTAATAAATAAATATGATCTAAAGGAAAAAATCATTAAGTCAGTTAAATAAGAATTTGGTTATGATGATGGAATTATTATTGTTTAAATAATTGTTTTTTAAATAAATACTTGTACCAAACACAGGATTTTCAAACAATTAAAACCCCTTTGCCATAGAAATCGTACGAACAACTATGATTTCTAGAAACTGGAACTCTCTTCTTTTCTCCGTCTTTTCTGTAACGTAGTCCTTCAATATTTTAAGACACTTTTTTGACAGTCACTTGGACTTCGACCCAACCCATAAAATTTCTTACTCTTCTTCTTTTCATGATCCAGAAGTTTATCTTGTTCTATACTATATAATGTAGATGTTGAAACTTCTCTATACAACTCTTTCTCGCATCAAAATAATAAAAATATAAAAAAAAAGGTCTAGCTCTAAATGGCAAGAATTATAATATAAAAAACTGTATATCAGATAAATAGGAATAATAGCGTCAAACCAGTTTTCGAACTGACTTATGATGATGAAATGAAAATTTAAAGATACTCTCATTTTTCTCGTGAGTGTGAATGTGCAAGTGCATGCAGATTCTGATAACCAGTATAAAGCAAGAATAGAATTCGTTCTGGTACTAAATTATTTGTATTTTCAAAACAAAGAACTGATTAGATTTTTGGGATTTCTAATTTATAAAATTAAATTCAGAAAACCAGTAAAAATCTAAATGTCAATGGGGACCTATCACCCGTATATGAGCTGAAATTTGGAACACAAGTTTGTAAAAACTGGCCCTTTCTGATGTTTATTTTCAAAATTTTCTAGTTCAAACCGTTTGTTGACAAAAAATTGACAAATCACTAAAAGGGCGGAAAGTGTACTGAGTCTTACAAAAGTTTTCATTTTTTCATACAATTATTTATTTTATTTATAAAGTGGTTCTTAGCTCTTAATAAGTAATAACAAATGAGAGAGAATACTTATCTCGAGTGGTGGAATTTTTGAAAAATGAATGACAATTTTGCAATTTGACGAAAGATGCGATAAGCCAACGGATAACAATCATATAAAAGAATTATCAAAAATGAATATATTTTTTTTATCTTAGGTGTTTGATCGATGTTATCATTAATTTCTCACCTTTTTTTTATTTTACTTTAACATACGTATTAGGTAGTATGGGGATGTATTCTAATCGGGTAGATAAAAAAATGTTGTTTTAGATTACTTTTTTCAAAATATCAAAATAAATATATAAATGTGTGTGATGTACGTATAAAATTTTTGTTGAAATAAAATTTAGTTTTCATATAAAAATCAAAAAAAATTTCACGAGGGGGACCTTTTGTATAATTTTCTCTTTTCATAAAGGGTAGAAAATGATATTTTTTGGAGATATTTTTTTATTTATATAAATATAACAACCTACTCTTTTAAATAAAAGTTTAATATTTCATTTGTGTACAAGTGTTACTGGTAGGGGACGCACCCAAGGTTTTGGCGGGGGATGCAAGTGGCATTTGTTACACCCAATGCACAGAGACATTTTTGAACTTCATAGAGAAACTTTCTCGATATCAATTTTGTTCTGAAAAACAAATCCCTCGATTTATACTACTCTTTTTACTAGAGATTTTGTTTAAACAAAAAATAATTATTTATCCATTTACGTAGATAATTAATTATTTTTCTCCTCTATTATTGTTGATTACTTTATTTATTACTATTTAATTCAAACCGACTGACTCTACGCATTTTCTTCTAGGTAGAAAAAAAACAACCAGTGGAAATATAATACACGTAAATTGAGGGGTGTAGGTCTTTACATTACATTTAATATAGGAACGGAAGTGCCACGCGGCGTTAAATGAATCCAGATATTATTTATTTATTATTCATATCATAATCAAATGATCTTCTTTGGATGGGCTCATTTTTCATTTTCAGCAAAAAATATGACATGATTGGATCAAGGGTGTATTTTAAAATTCATCTTGTGTTATATTATTAAAAGGCAAAAAGCTCCTTTTATCTTTTGAAGATTTAGTCGAGATGGTAGAGAGGCCCACTTTCCCATATTCAAGCGACAGTGACAGCAGATTAACAGGCGAAAGTGAATTCAGGTCCATTAACAAAAATAAAAATAAAATAAAAATCATGGAAAACTTATTCCCAAAATAGGAGTCTAGAATTCATAATCTTCTTTATATTTGGTATTTAAACAAAGACAACGATTCGGGTTTTACTTGCAAAATTAACCATACAAATGTTTAATAAGATAATCAGGAATCTTAATTTGGACCGAAGACAGGAGTGGACTAGCCCTAAAATTTTTGTGGGAAAAAATTATTACCGGCTCATTCCATGAATAAAAAAATGTCTTTTTTCTACTTATTATTCAGGGGTGCCCCCTCCCCTCAATCATCATGACTCACCATTTTATTCACTTCTAAAGAATTAGAAGAGCTTTTTGCTAACTTTTGTTGAAGTTATAAGACTTGACCGTTTTTATTTTTAGCATATAATGTTAAAATGCAACAATTTTCAACCACCCCACCCAGAAATTTCAATGGCGCACTCTGCGTTTTAACCCCCCCCCTCCTGTAGGTACCCCTGTAAAAAAATCCATAACTAATAAAGTATAATATCGGAGGTCCTCGAAAAATTCCCTCAATTAGAATTAGAAATAAGAAAGAGATCTTATGTAATTATATGTATTTATCTTAGGTTCACAATACTTTGTTTTTATAATAAAATAATAAATAATTTTTATTAAAGATTTTAATTATTTAATTCTAAAATTATTTATTTAAAACTAATAATATGATAATAGCTCTGCCCTCTAAGTCAAGGAAGGGTCCGTCGTTGCCAGCCCAGAGCTATTTGCATATAATATATATTTTTTCTTAAATTATTTTATTTATTTATTTATTATATTATTAATCGTAAATTTAAATATATTAAAAGATATATCAATACTGTGGACTGTATGGACTTGAATCTATAACAAATGTGGTAGTTTATTTGAAGTCTAATTTGAAAAAACGCTAATTCTTTTGAAATAATTTTTGAAAATATGAAATCGATAAATATTATAAAACAGTTAATTATTAATAATTATATTCCGTTTTGAAAGAAATTGATTGATTAGTTTTTAAGAAAATCGTAAAAAGCTAGAAAACCATAACAAATGACTCGCTTATGCCGGGTGACTTGCCACCCAGCCTCTTGATAAGCCAGACCAAAAGTATTATAAATGAGAAAGAAAACGATATTATTTTATTGATTCCATCTATCTGAAGGTTCACAGTATGTCTATTATTGAAGAAAATAGCATTTTGATTAAGAATTTTGTAGTTTAAAAGAAATTGTATGAAAAGATTCAATTTCTTCTTTCCGGGAGAGAATCATCTAGAAATGACCAAAAGTTTTATTTTTTTCTCATTAGATATTTATTCAAATCTATTGAAATTTCATATCTATAGGTTATTTTTATTTATCTATTATATCAAAATAATTATTATTAGGAAATTTGCATTTTAAAAGGATAGTTTATTTGAAGTCCAAATTGAAAAAACGCTAATAACTCCGTTGAATTTTTTTAAATATGAAATTAATAGATATTATAAAACAATTAATTATTAATAATTGAATTCAATTTTGAACGAAATCGATTCAGTACTTTTTTGAGAAAATGGTCAAAAACCATCTGAACAGTCTAAAAAATGATGTTTTTTAAAAAGCTCGAGATGCCTTTGAAAAAAAGTTTAAAAAGTTATATGAAACGAAACATTGACTTGTGGCATGGAGGTGAATTTTTAAAAGGCTTCTAAAACGGCCTTTCATAGACGGTTTCGCAGTTTTTGACCATTTTCTCAAAAACTACTTAACTGATTTCGTTCAAAATTGAAGCTAATTATTAATAATTGATTGTTTTATAATATCTATTAATTTCATATTTAAAAAAAAATCAACTGACTTATTAGCGCTTTCAATTTGAACTCCAAATAAACTACCTTTTTAAATGCAAATTTCTAATAATAATTATTTGATATAAAAGATAAATAAAAATAACCCAGAGATATGAAATTCTAATAGATTTGAATAAATATCTAATGAGAAAAAAAATAAAACCTTTGGCCATTTCTAGTTGATTCCCGCCCGGAGAGAAGAAATTGAATCTTTTCATACAGTTTCTTTTAAACTACAAATTCTTATTCAAAATGCTTTATTTTCTTATATAATAGACATACTCTGAACCTTCGGATATGGAATCGACAAGGTGTATCGTTTTCTTTCTTATTTATACTTGGTCTGGTTTATCAAGATGCTGGGTTGGCCAAGTCAGGCGGCATCAGCTGAGTCATTTGTTCGGTTTTCTAGCTTTTACCATTTTCTTAAAAACATAATCAATCATTTTACATTCAAAACTGAATATAATTATTAATAATTAAATGTTTTATAATATTTATTAATTTCGTATTTTTAAAAAATTATTCCAAAGGGTTATTGAAGCTTTTAACCATTGGGCTCATGGGTAAGTCCTTGGCGCAATTTTATTTAAAAATATACTTACATCTAAACCGAAATTTGTATTGGATAGCTGAGTGTTCTGTGCACTAACTTCTTTGGTTATGTAAACGGAACCCTTATGAATGAAAAGCAAATTTATTGTCTAGTCTTTTTTATTTACTGCCCTTGATCTATTCTTTTCAACCCCCCTAAATCGAGATTTATTTATCCCAGTTTTTTCTTCCTTTTACCCAATTATTTTGTCAGCGAGATCGTTTTTAACGAGAAAGTTATAAAATTTCACTTCTCAAATTGGAACACTAATCTTTATCTTTGTGTGTTTGCCAAACTGTTTTATTATTTTTCTTTTTTCTTTCACTTGGAAGAAATCCGTTTTGATCAATTATTTGACACGTGTTCTCATCGAAGAGAATTAATTTAAGTAATTTAGAGAAATCAAGACACTGATAAATTGTTTCAGGAAGCCAAATCGAATCATTTATACTGCGAATCGAATATATATTATATATTTATTTATATTTTTTTTATATGTTTTTATCTCAATAGATTAAAGCAATTTCAAATCATGTCATTTATCCACGTTTATTTAAATATTTTTAAACACTGCAAGACAAGATCTCCGCTTCTTTAAAGCTATGGAATTTGAAACTTATCTTTTTTTATTGCTTAAGAAAATCTTCCTTCACACCTAAAACGCAAATCAGAGCTGTTCCTCAATGTTAAATTGGAAAAATATCAAGCCATTAATTTATAAATTCGTTTATCTCTATGATTCTTAGCAACTGCAATTACTTGTTTGCCTTTTTACGTTACCATACAGGGTATGGTCAAGTATTTTAATCGTGCATGAAAAAATTGTTTTTTTTTCCTTTCTTTTTTTTCGAAATATCTCAAAAACGGCTGAAACTATTTTGATTAGAGAAAAAAAAAAAAATTCAGTCGAATAGAGAACCTCCTCCTTTTTTGAAGTCGGTTAAAAAATTGAGCGAAACCATGGAATTCCGTTCTACAAAAAAGCTCTAATAAGTGAACATCGAAAAAATTATATTTTTCGAGATAATAATTGTTTTGTCAAAATGTCTGTTAGTCTGTCCGTCCGTCCGGTTGTCTGGCTGTCCGTTAGTCTGTGCGTTATTAAATTTTTGTGGACGAGCTAGCTCAAAAACTAGTTTGAATGTCGAAACCAAATTTCACACGTAGTTTTGGTCCATTGAGATTAAGAACTGATTAGATTTTGGTCCATATCGACCCAAAATTAAGGGGGGAGAGGAGTTAAAATTTAAAAATCTAGGCCATTTGAGCAAACACAACCAAATTGTGTATACATAATCAGTGGGACCCCAGAAATCTAAAAATGCAAAAACTAACCGCCCAAGATGGGGGTGTATGGTCAAAAAATGAAAATCTAGGCTTTTGTACCAAACTCAACCAAATTTTGTATACATAATCAGTGGGCCCCCAGGAGTCTAAATATGCAAAAACTAACACCCCTTACATGAATATAAATAATTTTATTCAATATAAAATATAAGGAGGGGCCAGGTTGTATGGTAAAGTCAAGTGGATGTCCACATCAGAACACGTCAGCTTATTTTTTCTCCGTATCTTAGAAAATTTCAATTCTTTCAGTAATACAAGAGTCACGATTTATCATGTTTTTTCTCTTTCTTTCTTTAATAATAATTTTCTAAGATTTAAATTTGGAAAAAATTACTCCAATCTTTTAATTAATAATAAAAATCAAAGTATGAAAATTCAATTTAATAAAATAATGAAGAATACAATAAGGCTACATTTTTAGCTATCTCACCCATTATAGATAAAAATGAGTTATTTTTTTTCAAAATTCCAAAAACTCAGTTTTAATCTAGTAGCTAATTTTTAATCATATTATAAATATAATTCAAAAACTAACTATATCAATAATATACTTATTTTATTAAACAATTTATTACAATTACAGTCTGAAAAAATAATTATTTAACATTTTAATTGAAAAATTAAAATCTAGTAGCACATTTATTCAAATTAACTCACAACCACTATATTATAAAAGAACAACGATTCATTCACCCCCTTTTTTCGGATATTTATTAACCCTTTCATATGAAAATCAAGTTCCAGCAACTTCATTATTACTTTTAATAATGTATGTTTCAGACCTTAGAAAAAAAATTGAGGCGTGAAAGATATAAAAACAAAATTTAAAATGTTAATATGTAATCGTATGTGAAGTTGAAAATTAATTCAAACCGACTGACACTGACTGCGCGAAGGTCGCTTCTCTCTAATTTATTCCCATTCTTTCTATAAATAACAACAATATATTAGATAGAAATTTTAATGAGGTTTAAAAGTTTAAATAAAAATCCGATTTTAATGAGATCGGGACTGGCTGGCTCAAAAACGCGGCACCGAAAAGTAATTGTCGTTATTTCGAAGCATGACGTTTCGCGTCTGCAGCCCGAAGGCGATCCCCGGACGATAAATTATCATTATAATAAATAGTAGCTTATTAAATTTAAATGGTGAGACCCACCTACACATACATAAATACTACATTCACATACGGGAATAGACAATGCATCGACACCTACTGTACTTGAGAAAGTAAACAAGTTGGAGTAAAAAGTGCTATGTTCTCCGCAAATGTTGAAGATTTTACGATTAACTTGCTAGAAAAGTCCATGTTATTAATAAAAACTTGAGTCAATTTTCAGTTCATTAGTTAAAACCGTTCAAGAGCTCCAATAAACGTACTACTAGAATTTAACTTAATTATTGCAAATTATCGTTCTTAATGAGATTCAATTATGTAGGTTATCGAGAATAAGGACAGTGTATTTTGAAAACGCTTTTTAATTAATTAAGCGACCTTCGTCGTTTATTTTGAACGGCTCTAAAAACATCAAAGCGCACAGAATACTCAGACCAAGTCTGGCGCATCCGCCGCATACACACTGTACGCTATTTTGAAAATATGTAATCGATCTTCTAGAGAGTAACAAATTTCAATAATATAGCTTACATAAATTCTGTGCAAGAAATCAAAAGTTGGTGTCATCTATTAAATTCGATGGAATGGAATATTTTTAATTATATGTCAGAGGGGTTGTTTTTCACCTCCTCGGGAATCGAACCCGAGTAACTAGTAACAGCAATCCGGGCCACTCCGGCTCACCTTGCAGGATGCGAACCTCTCTGACATAGTGTACACGCGTAAAATATTTTACTCAAAGATTGTTATCTTAATTTGTAAAATTTCGCGATATAGTGATTCTAAATTTAAACATATAGCCATGCCATATAATTTAAAGAAAGGCCGTTGAGTGTTTCGAATTTTGAAGAGATTCAAAATTCGAATGGCAATGGTATGACTTTTCCTAATTTAATATGAAAGATATTAATTTGCCGATGCTCAACGACCTTTGTTTAAATTATATGGCATGGCTATATGTTTAAATTTAGAATCACTATATCGCGAAATTTTACAAATTAAGATAACAATCTTTGAGTAAAATATTTTACGCGTGTACATATGTCAGAGAGTTTCGCATCCTGCAGGTGAGCCAGGCGGCCCGGATTGCACTCGGGTTCGATTCCCGAGGGGGTGAAAAACAACCTCTCTGACATATAATTAAAAATATTCCTTTCCATCGAATTTAATAGATGACTCCAACTTATGATTTCTTGTAAATTTGAATCTATTACCATCGGCAAATTAATATCTTTCATAATATATTCTGTGACCTGAGAAAATAGCTAATTTAGGCACTCACTGACAGATTATATATTATTTTATCATATGGCAGTTTACTCGGTATGCTCTTTACAAATTTTGGTGATTTTATTTATCAAAAGCGATGTGAGCTAGAAAACTTGGCATTGAGGCACAACTTATAAACTCTTGTCTCAAATAGCTCAATAATAAAAAATCCGGTTTTAATGATTTGGAGGTGGCTCCAAAACGCTCCAAAATGCAATTGTCATTATTTCAAAGCATGACGTTTTGCGTCTCCATACCGAAGAGAATATCATTATAATAAATAGTACTCTCTCCGTACCAAATTAGTTACTACATTTGGTTTGAGAATTGAGTTCCAATTTAAATGCTGCATTTCAATATTTTTACTTTACCATAGAGGGTATGGTCAAGTATTGTAATCGTGCATGAAAAAAGTGTTTTTTGTCATTCTTTTTTTCGAAATATATCAAAAACGGCTGAAACTATTTTGACTAAAAAAATTGAGCGAAACCATGGCATTTCGTTCTACAAAAAAGCCGTGATAAGTGATAATCGAAAAAATTATATTTTTCGAGATAATAATTGTTTTGTCAAAATGTCTGTTAGTCTGTGCGTTACCAAATTTTGTGGACAAGCTAGCTCAAAAACTAGTGTGAATATCAAAACCAAATTTCAGAATTAGTTTTGGTTTATTGAGATTAAGGGCTGATTAGATTTTGGTGCATAACGACCCAAAATTAAGTGGGGTGGAGGGGGGTTAAAAAACTAAAAATCTGGCCATTTGAGCAAACTCAACCAAATTTTGTATACATAATCAGTGGGACCTCAGGAGTCTAAAAATGCAAAAACTAACCGCCCAAAATGGGAGGGGGGGGGGTTGGAGGGTCAAAAAATGAAAATCTTGTCCATTTACCAAACTCAACCAAATTTTGTATACATAATCAGTGGGCCCACAGTAATCTAAAAATTCATAAACTAACCGCCCAAAATGGGCGTAGGGGGGGGTGTATGGTCAAAAAATGAAAATATAGGCTCTTGTACAAACTCAACCAAGTTTTGTATACATAATCAGTGGGCCCCAAGGAGTCTAAAAATGCAAAAACTACCCCCCTCCCCTACATGATTCTATTAAAATTGGATGTTGATGAAAGCAGTCCACGGTGGTTGTAAAAAATAAGACTATAGAGGTTTTATTATTTTACATTTATTTGATTAAACCGACGTTTCGGAGATTTATTCTCTCTTCTTCAGGGTAACAAAAAGTCAATGAAAGTAGTTCAAAAAATAGTTACTTTCTGTCTCCTTTGACAATGCCAAAAAAAGCATTATAAAAATTCTTTTTCATCTCGAATAGAAAAACAAAGTAAAAAGCAATTGATGATCCATATGGATTGTTAATTGCACGTTCTACTGGATCATATGTCTGGATGTCAGAAAGAAATAACTTTTTTATTGAACTACTGACAGAACTACTTTTTGATTTTCTTGAAGAAGGAGAGAATAATCTCCGAAACGTCGGTTGCAAATAAATGTAAAATAATAAAACCTCTATAGTGCTATTTTTTACAACCACCGTGAACTGCTTTCATCAACATCAATTGCATATTTATACCAGTCCGTCTCTAAAGAAAATCTCTATCGTTTTATTAAATATTAAATATAAGTGAGGGGCCAGGTTGTATGGTAAAGTCAAGTGGATGGCCACATCAGAACACGTTAGCTTATTTTTTCCTGCTTTCCATAAATGTATTTTTTATTTTGGGAGAAATTTTTTGAACCAACATTTTGAAACTAATTTGGCACGGATGCTGTACTTAAGGAAATAGTACTTGTCAAGCTAATATTAATGATTGATACTATATCAAACTAAAATCTCTGAAAAATATTAAAACGAAATTATAAAATCATCAGTACCAATAATCAGTAGAAAAATATTCAAATGTAGCAACTAATTTGGGACGGAAGGAGTAGCCTATTAAATTTAAATTGTGAGACCCACACATATATAAATAGTACACACAGACAGACAATCGACACCTATTGCACCTGAGGAAGTAAACAACCCACACACACTCCCCCATTTTTAGGAAAATTGACATATTATTTCGAAAGAATTCCTACCTAATTAGCGAGAATTCTTCTTCTCACTTAAACTGGAAGCGCAACAGCCGTTGTTGCAATAAATTAAGGGCAAAAGATCCGTCTGCTACTCTCCATTAATTTCCCTAGCAGTTTATTCGATTTTTAAAATATAATAAATTAATTGAAGAAGGAAAAGAAATAATTTAAAAAGAACCCTTGATGGTTCGATTTAATCTTAAAATATCGAGACAGAAGAAATCCATCTTATGCGATGAATATCTCAATCATTATGCAGAGCATTAATAAACTAGCGTTTCTAAACGATCATTTCTAAACCAATTTATTTCTTTTCAATTATTATTTTATGCATTTTTATATCAATCACCATTCTTTCATTAGCATTTAATGTATATGACAATATTTAAATATACTAGTAGATACATTTGAAGAATATTATTAAAGTGAATTATTCATAAAACCTGCTATTTATATAGTCTTACGCAAAGTGTTTTTAAATATTCAATTATTTAATGAATTCTATTACATACAAATATGGCATTAAATTAAATAATTTAATCAAAATGTATACGAAAATTTGTTTTATTTTCTACTTCCTGAAAAGTTATTGCAAAAGTGATATAGCAACTAAATACATCTTCTATCTTAAAAAATGTATCTATAGGAATACTTTAGACTCCCACCCCTTGAAATTGCCATTTCATTTTTATTATATTCGAAAGCTAACCCTGACTTATAAGTGTTGTCTTCTTAATGTAACTAACACTTTCTATTATGCTTATTAATAATACAATCATTCAAGCCCAGAGGGTTGAATACTTTTTAACCCGTGCACCCAACCCAATTTAAAGCGTAGTTAATTCTCTCTATTGATATATATAAGACTGGTTTGTTGTAACTATTCCACTCAACCCCATGCCAGCACTTTCCCCTCTATAAAGTACTACATCCCGTATCATTCAATCAATATCAATATCTGGAAAAAATATTAATGCTTAGGTATATCGGCAAGGGGCCGTCCATAAATTACGTCACACGAAGTTCAAGATTTTTAGATCCCTCTCTGTGTCACATTCTGTCACATGTTCATTGAGCCCACCCCTGTATTGTGACGTTACATTATCACTTTGATATTTATTATTTATATTTTAAAATTAAAAAAAAATGAATTTGAATTTGTGACATCACAATTTTTAAGATCCCCGGCCCCCTTGTCACATTTTGTCACAAATCTGAGATGCCTTCCCCCCTTACTGATTGACGTAATTATGGACGGCCCCCAATGAATTTTATATATTGTTGATAAATATTGCCATTGAAACTCTAATTTACGAATAAATTCAGTGGGATGGATTAATTTAATACTAGGTAGAGACGGTTGTAATCTGGGAAGATGACTTCTGCACAAGTGAGCTAGAGTCTTGAAAAAGAACTAACCCCTGTTCCCTGTTGCTTAAAGTTACAAATATAATGAATGAAAATGCTTAGCCTATTTACCTTGAAAAAAAAACCCACAAATTTATTACACTTATAAGTCATCATGATCTTTTTAGAAAAAATAAAAACAAGATGAGGAAATTTCAGTGATTTTTTGTAGTTAAAACCCCGAGCTGAATCGTGAAGGATTTAAGAATATAAAAGAGAAGTTCTGGTCTCTAAAAGTTAAAGGAATAACTGAGTAAGGGCCAGTTGTATATCGGTTGGTAAACTCTTTTTAAACGTTGGCAAAGAGTTTACCAACCGACATACAACTGGCCCTTAGAGAATGACTATCTTCTATTTGTATTTAATTTTAAGAAAAAAAGGTAATGTAAATATTCTTGAAAATTCGCTTTAGACTGACAATTCTTACTAGAGAAATAAATGATTTCATGTTTTAATTTTTAACAGCAAATAAATCCTGAAATTTCATCTTCTTTCTAAAAAGATCAATCTGACTTATAAGTGTAATACATCTATGTTCTCTTTTCAAGAAAAACAGCCTAAACATTTTGGAAACACCAATCATTACATTTATAACGTTAAGAAACAGGGGCTAGTTCATAGTCTAGCTCACTAATGTTAAGCTTCAAAAGTTTAATAAATCGAAATAAACTCTATCTTCGATCTGAATCACATACTCACATAATTAAATGAAAACAACCCTTTTCAGAATGTGATTTTAAAAAGCAAGGAGATCAAAATATTGAGTATGGCTTAAAAAAATATTCTATCCCACTTCTCTGAAAAATGCGGTTAATGCTGATGTTGTCATGATATATATTGAATATTAACTAACTATATAAAAAATATTGGTTCTTTAGCAGAGATGAATGTCGATTCTTGTATTTCCCCAGTTCATTCCTTTTTTGGTTTTAAAAATTACATTCCTAAATCTTTTATAAACCAAACAAATTGCACTAATTATTTTCAACATAGCCATTGAAGTGTTGATTTGTTATGCTACAAGCAACAACAAAAAGAACAAAACAAAACAAAATCGAAAAATTATACAATCAAATGAAACCACCTTCACAAATACCTATTTAAAATGATTTACTGTTTCACATTAGAATAATTCCAAAGGCATCATTATGCAGAATCTTCCATTAATTTTCCAAGCGAATGTACAAAAACGAATCGAAATCAAACACCAGACCTTTATCGCCTTCAAATCAAAAATAGAAAGATATAAAAAATAGAAATAAGGTGAGGGGGGCGATTATAGGCTTCGGAAGTGGGCTTTGTTGTTTTCCTACGGGACCCGTCCGTTTTCCGCTTCCTGCCCCTACTTTCGGGGGATGTTCAAGAGGGTCTTTTGTTATTTACGAACCTTCACACGTGTAAATTAAAATTTCGAGGTATCTTGATAGGGAATTATATTTTTAACAAGGTCCTGAGAGACTCTGTTCTTAAGGGGAAAAAAGAAAGCACTAATAGCATTATTATTAGCTTGATAATCGGAAATTCTAAAAAAAAATAAGTTAAAAAAAAATAAAAATAGTCGCAAGCAAGGATATAAAATTTGATTCCAATAGTTGACACTCTTAATGAATGGTAACAATTTCAAATCTCTAGACATGAAATTCGATCCAAAATCACTAGTAATTGAGACTTTTGGGATTATTGAATTGAATAAAGTTGAAAAAAAACCGAGGGATTTTTCAATGTTTGTCTTATCTTGTTATCTCTAAATTTTATTTCAAATTTTAAATCATGGAAAGGGTGAAGGTTGGCTCAATGCTCAATAGGCATATATTTCCCAAAAGCAATATAATAACAAAAAAACATAAATAAACCCAGTAAAAACTATATGTATTATTTTTTTTTAAGATTTTATATATACAAACGTAAAACAAAACATACTCAGGCTTAGACGCCTGTCACAGCATTGTAGCTCGTGAAGTGAACAAGAAATAAAATTCACAAGCTATAGGTACTGTATATGTATCTAGAGATTTTACGAGAAATCAAAATTCGTATAAAACCCCTATAAAATATTATGATTATTTAGGGGAGGATTGATTTTTTTGAGAGTAAAAAAACAAAAATATTTTTTAACCAGGGGTGTGAGATATCGCAGTAAAAATCATCAAAAATAGAACAATCGTTCAATTTTTTAAATTTTATATCATTTTAAAAATGACAGAGGAAAGAGAGTCAACAAAGTTCATGATTAAGACGATTCTTTTGAGTTTTATAATTTCAAAACAGCATAACATCTAAGGGTAAAATTTTTTTGATCTGTATCAGCTCTGTTTAAAAATTGACAATTATTGTGATTTATCATATTTTTTTATGTATACAAAAAATTTTCCTTCCTTAGAATATCAGCTTTACAAAATCTGCAATGATAATTATTAATTAATCATATTGGAAAAAATAAATAATTATAGACAAAAGGATCAGCTTGGACTCGAACCCGAAACCTCACGAATCCAGCGTAAAGCTTTAATCAACTGATATACAAGTCCGAGTACCCAAACTAATAATCCCAAATTAAAATTTTCGAATGAATTTAAATCACCGGTCGAATGTACCAAGTAACAAGACAGATGAAGATTCAACTGTGTCTAACTCTCTGAATCCCAACACTCTTTCGCGGTCAAATTAGAAAAGTGTCAGACCACTTCATTCGCCAATACGTAAATCCCCATGACTTCAAGGAACTGGAACTCTCTCCCAGCCTCCATCTTTCTCAACACTTATAATTTTCAAACCCGGTTCATAAACACCTACGTCTACACCCTCTCACTTAATCAACTTTCACATCTCTACGGTAATGCAAGGGTCTTTCGAGATCCATAGGGGCTGAATCTTTACTGGTGCACTCCTTCTTGCATTCGATTGCATTAAAAAAAAAATATATAAAATAAACTCTCTTAATACTTTGACAAATTGTGGAACCGTTTCCATCATACTTGCATTTTTTTTTTTAATTAATTAATTTATTTATTTAAAACAATGCTCTGAGGTGGCTACCTCGTAGAGCAGAAACAGAAAGAATATATATACAAATAGTAACATTTAAGTAAGCAAACATAACATATATAACATTTAAATGAGAAACAGAAAGAATACAGGTATATAGTAACATTTAAATGAGAAACAGAAAGAATACAGGTATATAGTAAGATTTAAATGAGCAAGACTCTCCCAGCCCAGTGAGCAACTCAGAGTCATATATAATATTTTACTTATAATACGCCCCAAAGATATAAACAGTCGAAGGATTGAATATTTTCCCTCTTTTTCCTTTAGAATAGAGTTCTCAATCTAATACAGATAGGTGTGTTGCACCTTCTTATCTGAAACATACTTTTTTGTGTGAATGCTAACTTTAACCACCAGATGTCATATTGCCACTCATCATTAATAGATAAACATCTTTCAAGACATTTATATTTATTAGATTGGAACGATTTCTCTAAAATTCAGATGGATTTTGTTTCCGCTGTTGGTTTCGCTTCCACCTCTATTCTAATCGTTTGAAAAGAGACAAATGGTGAATGCGGCTTGCTTTCCACCCCTTCGCCAGTCAATAATGTTAAGACAATTTCCTGTCGCAAACGAAGAGCACCAGAGTCAGTGTCTTGAATTTTTTTTGTTTTGTTTTTTTGTTTCCCCCATTTGAGCAAATAAATGCTCTGCTTGTTAACTTTCATGAGATGGATCTTGAGTGGGCCATGTCTGTGTCGTTGTCGTTGCGGCTTGTTAGACTTACAAATCCTGGATTCGAACCCCGTCCCTCTCCTGACAAACACCCGTATTAGGAGAAACCACCTTTGTTCTCTCTCTCTGTTCCGGCTAACGAAGGTTTATTAATAAGCATCCTCCCCCTGTAGCAGATAGAAAAGAAAAACTCTTGGTCGATGGATCACAGGACGAGCCATTCGTTTTATCGGTCTCTAATGGATATTGCATCAATCTTTGAACTTCTATTTTTCAAAATTACTCCCAGACAAAAAAAAATCCATGCATTATTCCAAAATAAAAAATCAAAAAAAAAAAAAAAAAAATACCCATCCAATTAAAATAATTAATTTTTATTTACTTTGATGGACTAATTTCTTTATTTTTTTATTCGAACAAAAATTATATATCTCAATTACATTAAATTAAAAAGTGATTGAATTGGTTATCAAAGTGAAAAAATTTGTACCGCGAGATGAAGAGAGGAAGTAAATTAGAGCAGGTTTGGTTGAAGGGGAATTAATTTTTAATTTTAGAACAATTGATTAAAAATCAACTTGTGTGGGCACCACTCGACTTTCACATTAGTTTCTCCTTTATTTGAAATCATCATACCAATTTTCTCCTTTCAAATTACTTTAATTTGTGTATCCCCAAAGCCGTTTTGAGAAAACTGGAAAAAATACGAAATTGCAAAATTCCAAAAATCTTCAAGTAAACATGTACCTACTTCCTACTTTAGCCAAAATCTTGAGATATTTCTTTGAATTTATCTTTTAGAATACTCTATCCCGATTTAATTGTAGTCTTTTCGAAATTTCTAACAAATCATTAACCCTTTTGACTCACCGGCTTCAAAAAAACTTATTTTAATAATTTTAATAAAAATGATATTTCCGAAAAAATGAGGCTTCTAAAAAAGAAGAATTTTTATTTCGAACTATCTTGTTTTATCTAATAGATGTATTTTAGCAAATAGGATGATAACTCCTACTTCATCCAAAATTCATTCTGTTGTTGAAATTTGTCCCTTGTTAGGGACCACATATTTTCACTTCACTCTCAGAGGTTCAAACTGAAATCTTTTTTTAGTTTATTTATTTATTTTTATAACTATAAGTAACAATTTTTTTTCTTTGTTTCAGGTATGTGGGAATGTGCCTATAGTCGATTATTTTTTATCTACACTAGGTAAGTTTAGAAATCTTTATTTTTCTGTAAAGCATCACAGCTCGGCGAGCGACTGAATAGTCTATTCATCCAAAATTATTTTTTTACTTTCACATTTATATTTTTTTCTTCTTTTTCGGATTTAGAAATATCTGAAACGTAGAGAAAAATCAAGCGTAATTTTTTTCTGTCTGTCTATGTTTCTGTCTAGATTTCGCTGGCCAAAATAACAAAAGTGGAAGGTCTTACAAAGTTCTTTTTAGTTAAAAAAATATATGTATTTCTAATACAAAGAAACGATTAGATTAATTTTGAAATTTCTACCTTCAGAAATATTAGATGAAAAATGCAAAAAAATCGTAAAAAAATTGAATCCTTAACGCTTGTAACTAATGAACTAAAAATGTTGGATACAAGTTAATATTAAAAAACTGCAGCTTTCTGTCAAGATATTATTTTCACTTAAATTCTACAAAGCAAATGTAAGTAATGTACCTACTACATTCACTTCCGGAAGGTTCATTTTTTCTAAATCAATATTTTCATTAACACTTTGCCGAAACACCAAAAAATTAAGAGAACGTATAGTCTTAAATATTTTAAAATTTTTTTCTCAATTTACTTATTTTATTTATTTCTAGAGTTACCATAATATTTTTTTCTTAAACCGGGACAATTTTGAGAGTTTATTCCAAATAAAAAAATGAGCAATTTCTATATGATTTTACAAAGAGAGAATTATATTCATCAAAGTATTTGTGATTCAAAAAATTACTCTTTTTTTGCGAAGTGGTTAACAAAGAAAAATAATTAAGTAGTAATGATTTTTTAATTATTCTTAACTGAGCTAAACTATTTTAATATATTACACTAGCGCATGAATTCAGGCTAAAAATTAGGCTCCTCCCAGGCGGCGCTAGTTTTAAATCAAGCATAAAAATAAATATTTGCTGTTCTTTAAAATGTCTGAAACGCAGAGAAAAAGATTTTTCATCTATGATTTTTTCTCTTTGTGTGTCTGAATTTCGATATCCACGATAGCCCAAGAACTGAAAGTCAAAAAGTTCGTTTGTATCAATACATAGTACTGATTAGATTTTAGAATAATCAAAAGGCCGATAATATTATTTGTTGAATTATTCTATTGAGATTTTAAGAGGATGTTATAGTATAGCCATAAATAAACAATTTATATTTAAGTTTATTAATAATTACTAGGCCTGCTCTAGTGACCGAGTCTTTAAAAAGTTTTCACTTTTTTATTATTTAATGTGCGGGTGAGCGATTTTTTCATTAGAATTTGATCGATGAAAATAACTACAAAGCGCGGGGATAGAATCATTTATTTCTCTTTCTTTAGAGCTAAGGTATATAGCAAGGATATCAAATACAAGATCAAACCTGTTTCAGACTATTAGAGATTAATTTCTTAATTTCTATTATTCCAGGAATGGCCTTTTGCACTCGGACCAAAACGATATCTACTCGTTATAGAGAGAGAGAATATTCAATTAGACTTCATTAAAATTCAGACAAAAATGTACAAAATAAATTACTTATTGCGGCAATACTAGCAAGCGAGTCTTGAAAAAGTTTTTACTTTTTCTTCTATTCTTTGTATTTTTAATCGCGTCGAGAAATCCACTAAAATGTAGTTCACAATTAAATTTGTCGAGGCAACACTCATTTTTTTCCAAAAACCGGAACAAAATGACAGACTGTCCGGGATCCCTGAACCATACTTTCAAACCGGGACAGTCCCGGTCAAACAGAGACGTATGGTAGGCCTATCAATTTTTATATTTGTTTAAGGGTACACACTGTTTAATAAAAATAATAAAATGTACACTCATTTATATGAATAAATACTTTATTTACTTTGTGACATGAGGACAATTGATTAAATATCCATTTGTATTATTTATTTTATTTTTGTTTATTTTAAAATTTTAAACATTCATTATGTAGATTTGCAATATTTGTTTCAGTTATTTATTTGAAAAATAGTACATTTAAAATCTTTTTTTTTTTTATTACCTAACTAAAAATACTTTTTTTTCCTTATATTTTTGAAATATGAATAAAATCAGAAAAAAATAGATTGTTCTATGGGGCTCATGAATGATATAGCTAGTCTACTGAAATTTGTATTAATAAGCTGATTATATTCAAAAGAAGCATAAAAATTAATCAAAAAACTTCAATCCATCACAATGTTTTATCATAATAAAAATCTAAATGAATCATTTTATAATTGATTCGTAAATTTCCCTTGGTGACAGATAGATAATCTTGTGACAATTTATCTGTCTCACTATAAATTAATTTGTTTTTAGTAAAAAATTCTAAATTTTCTACACAATAATCATTATTATAATCGATGGACTTAAACCTATCTTTTACAACATGGCAAAATTTGTCTAATCAATCATTTTTTAAAAAAGAAATCCAACATTTGGCATTATTCAATCCCATTTTAAAATTCAAAGGGCATAGATCACTAAGAAATACAATAAATAACTTTATCACCAACTGAAATCAAGACATTATAGAAAAATAGAGACATACTCTATCAGGTTTTTCCTCTCAAATGAAATTAAATTTATTACAAGTATGAAGGAAAATTGATTTTATAGATGGAGATTATCTATTAAGATTATTCTTTGTCATTTTATAAATCTAAGTACATCTATTTCAATAAAATGAATTGTGAATGTAGCGTTAAGAATTCATACTACATTTTTACAGTGGTTTCATAATCTTTATATGTATTTAACGAGGTGTGTCTGTGTATGTGTGTGTGTATTTCATCGCTCGTTCTTAATAATATTCATAAAATGCTAAGTGAATGCTTTGTACAAGTTTCATTGGAATTTAATTCAATTATAAATTAATATTCATTCATCTATGGAGATTTGATTTCCAGCTAGCATGTTAACGAGATATTATAATTACATAATTTACACGGTTAATAAATAAATAGTAGTTATTTGAGAAAATAAAAAACTCTAGAAAGTGATCTAATCACTATGAAAATTAAACCTTAAACACAATTTTTCTTTTTATTTTCTTTTTTTTACTTTGAACTAACGAGAGAGTTGTTTTTAATTGGTTGAGATAACTAAAATTTCTATAATACATATTAAAATTTTGAAAATAGATGAAAATTATTTTTTATTTTGAATTTCTGAGAGACTTTTCAATTTTTACTATTTAAAATGAAATAAAACAAAAATTATTAATTCACATTTATTAACTAGTTCAGCCACATTTTTTGTTCTTTTTTTAAAAAAATTGTTATAAAAATAACTACACATCATGGTGACTTAAATTAATTTTTAGCTATTTTTACTTTTTTTGATGAAAGTAATTCTTAAAAAAAAATGATACTAATCATTCTTAATTTTACTGAAATTTAAGACAAAAATAAATATATTATGTTTCTTCCTGTTTCTTCCCTTATCTGTAACAAACTATATCTATGTAGGTGCACATAGATGGCTATATTATGTAGAAATTTTATTAGAATTTTTTTTTGGGGAATTTCAACTACCTTTGGGGCTAAATAAACCTCACGAATTCCCCCCCAAAAAAGGGAAATCAAGAATTTATTATTGTTTCCAAGCGAATGTCACAATAAAGATGGCTAAACGTTACATTTAATAGTGTTAACTTGAAAATCCAGATAAGTTAATTAAATTAAAACCAATTAACCAGGTCGCTGACAGAGACATCACTAGAACCGATTATAAAAAAAGTCTGCATCTCCGCATCTCTCTATACTTACTATTTTCTTATGAATGTTATGAAAAAGTTTGACGAAACGGCATCACTGAAGCAAAATGACTGAAGAGCTTTATTACATACCTAATTATATCGCGAGTTACCAAACTTGAACTTGTTAAAATGTCAGTCTTTGTGAAAACGCTAAACATGATTAATATTAATTATTTGAACTCAAGCTTCTATTTCAAATATCAATTTAATTAGTAGAGTGTATCACAAGAGGTAATAGCCTATGGAAGATACTCTTCATACATGGAAACACCCTCAAGCATTTAGAGTTTCCAATTTTGAAATCTTTACCTTTTGATTTGATATTATCTGCACCAATCCGTCCGCTCGAGAGAGTCTGAATTCAATCCTGTGTAATTAATTGCAAGGGTAATGTGCCGAAGATCAGTATCGGAAGATACGGCCTAGCGATTTGGTGTTCGAAGAAAGCAACATCAGCCCACAGAAGCCCCCTAAATTACAAAAAAAAAAAAAAAAAAAAAAAAACAGAGAGAACGTGGGCTCTTAAGTATGAGACAGACATCGATTGGCAAAAAACAGAATAAAAAACCAAAACAAAAGTGAAATAAATTAACGAACGAAACAACAAACCAACAACTTTTGTTATAAATAACAATCAAGAGAATTTGGAAAAGGAGCGGTTGTTGTTGTTTTCATATTTCTCGAAAATTTCTTGTAATCTATAAATCAATCAATTTATAATTTTTTTTTTGACAAATTTCATTTTTATTACCTACTATTGGCGAAAATCAGGGGTCTAGTTAACTGGGAAGTAAATGCATTCATCCTATGTGAGAATGGAAATTGTTTCCCGGTATCGTTCTGCAACCAGTTGTCGGAAAAGGTGAATTCCTCATTTCATTACATGTAATTGTTTATTCTATATACTGCGAATACTTGTCACCTCGTGGTTTTTGTCATTTCAACAAATAGAAGCGTGTAAGTACCTAATGAAAATCTTGTTTTCGTGAAAAAATTTGAAATTTACAATTTTGAATATCTTTTTGTTTCACTACCCACTGAATCCAAAAAAATAGTATTCTAAATTTTGTCTAAATCTATATGTCGAAAGTTTTTCTTTGGAGACGGACTGATATATTTGTATTAGTCCTTCAGGATTGGATGAACAGAGTCCAGAAATAAATATAAAACTACTTCCAACAAATAATATTTATTGGAAGTGTTTTCCCTTCCTAATATTATTTTGAAACTGACATTTCAGGGCTCTTCCCTCCTTCTTCAGGGTTAAAAAGGGTCAATGAAGGAAGCATATAATACTATTCCTTCTTGTCTTCTCTCTCAGTTCTTGTTGGCATATGTATATATAGAATATTTTAAGATTTTCCATCATCAATAGAACAGAGTGTAATGATCCTTTGGAATGACCCTTTTGATCCCTAGTGAATATAATATAGAATCTCAAAATTTAGTTGATAGCCACATCTCAATTATTCAATCCTTTATATCTCAATAATTGCTAGTTTTATCAAATGATATTTTATTTAATAAAGTTAAGCATTTTATTCTGAACAAAATGACACATTAAATTTGAAAATCGGTTGACAATTAATTGAGTTATGATGATATTTTAATTTTCATTATTAGGTTAGTCATTCTTAATTGGATGAGATGAAATCGCCCATCAACGATATTTTAAATATTTGAATTCGCAGTTGATTAATTTTTCACTAATGCCATCTTACATCGATTTGTTCAACTCTATTGTCTAATTAATTTTGAAAATTCAAATGGGTGATTTACTTAAGAATAACTAACCACATCTATGAAAGTAAAATTATCACCGTAACCCGGTTAATAACTAACCGATAAGCTGTCATTTTGTTTATAGATAAATTATTAATACTTTATTAAACATAAGGTAATATAATAAAGTAACGATTATTGATAAATAAAGAATTAAAAATTCACATGACCGTCATTTGAAAATTTTTAAGCCTATTTAATTCACTGTAATTTTTCCTTTATTATGAAGATGTTCAACAAATATTATTAAAATTAGTGAAAAAGATTTTGAGATATAATAGTTTTTTTTTTTTAATTAGCTATGCAGTAAAAATATGATTATATATTTTTTTAAATTGTTTTTGTTCATTTTATCTAAAAATGAACAAGTTTCCGTATTTTTTTTCTTTTTTTTTAATCAATCTAGACAATGATTCAATAATTATTAAATCTGTAATTTAGAGAGAAACTGTAATTAGCATTGAATTAATGTGCTTACATTCTGTAATGGAAATCCGTTCCTTTGGTGGACTCCACCATTTTTCTTAACTTATATAAAATATAATATCTACAATTTTTTATATCATTAAAATAAATTAAATTAAATTTAAAATGTTAAAACTTTAAGCAATAAAGTGTGTGTGTTTTAACATTTTTAAACTAGATTTTGACAAATATTTATGAAATATTGAATTTAAAGAGTTTGTCTAATTATCACGAAAGTGCGGTCAATCTCAAAAATAAGCATTTCTTTCGTTTTTACTAAATATATAAAGCTTATTATTCAATCCATGTTTTCAGGTAAAAATCTCAATTTAAATCGTTTCAACACCTAGAAATTGTGAAAAATTTAACAAAGTATATAACAAATACTAATTTATCATTATAGTTTTAGTTTGGCAATGGGAAATGTTCCTATTTAATTTTACTTAGAGAAAGTGGTGTAGGTTTTAGGTGAAACCTGATATTAATTAATAGAGTAAAGGGTGTGTAGTTTCACTGTGAAACTACACACCCTTTACTCTATTAATTAGTTCCTATTTAAGATAATAGTAAAAGTCTCTAAATTTAATATTTCATCATTATTGATCTAAAAGGATCTATTATTGTTGTTGTAGAATGTTGAGGTATTTCGGTATTTTGGCTGATCACTGTGGACCCTTCCACGAGTCTCCATTAACTTATTAAAAGGATCTAGTAAGAAAATTTTAATGCACCCACATTCTCCATTGTTCAATTTTATTTACTTTAATGAATAAGGAAATTTATTATATTTTTTATACAAAAAGGCGGTGACCAACAAGGAGCCAATTTCCATTACAGAATTTATTTTGGACAATTTATAATTTTATTTTCTCTAATGAAATCGTCCAAAATACATTTTGTAATTTATAAATTCGTTTCTTTTTGGGGATCATCGTTTTCGTTTAAAACGAATTCTAGATTAAGGTTTCGTTTTTCATTAATTTAATTGTTCATTCATTAATATTTTATAAAAATAACTTAAGATAAATATACCCAAGGTAAAACAAGTGACTGAAGTAATTCCCAGTGGATTTGGGGTTGAATTTCATGTCTCAGAGGAAAGAGAAAAAATTTCCCTCGATCAAGCAAGATCCCCTTTTATCGTTTATCTTAATTTCAACTTTGTCTAAGAAACCAGATAAAAGTGTCAGTCCATTTTGGAGAAACAAAGAAGAAATGAAAAATAACTAAAAAAATATATACCAAATTCAAATAATACAAATGGCTTGTCATTTGAATTTCAAAAAATGTATGAAATTTTATTGTATTTCGGACAGCGTAATCTCTATAAAAATTTTCGTTTAGTTTTTTCCATTTACACACTGTTATGACATAAACATTTCATTAATAATTAAAAATAATACAACCAACCTCAAAAATACTAGCCTAGATAATTTTCAATTTTTTATTAAATATCATCTACCAGCTAAGAAAATAGAGTAGAACATCGATTGTTTTTACTTTATCCAATGCAAAGCATGGGTAAAGTATTGTAATCGCTCTCGGTGCAAGCGTGTCTTCAAAGGGTCCTCACGTAAAGACTACGGAACCCATGGACTCAATTAAAGTCACAAATTGTAGTATTCAATTAGGTTGAATTTTAGCACGTGACGGTTTTGCCAAAAATTACATGGAGTCTCGTCGAGAGGCCAAAAAGTGCCATTTTTACTTAATCCAATGCAAAGCATGGGTAAAGTATTGTAATCGCGCTCGGGGCAAGCGTAGCTTCAAAGGGTCCTCAGGTAAAGACTACGGAACCCATGGACTCAATTAAAGTCACAAATTGTAGTATTCAATTAGGTTGAATTTTAGCACGTGACGGTTTTGCCAAAAATTACAAGGGGACTCGTCGAGAGGCCAAAAATTTCGATTTTTTCATTTAGTGCGTGCGGATGGATGGATGCATGTATGGATGTATGTTATCGTTTTTTTGGCCCACGATTTTTTCAACACCGTTACACCGATTGAAATGAAATTGAAAACCTACCATTAGTTTAACAAAATGAAGCGCTGATTAGTTTTTTGTACATATCGGCCCACAAACATTAGTACTCTATTTCAGTACTTTTTTAGTTTTTTCTAAATATCTTGAAAATGACTTAACCAATTTTGATGAAATTTAATATTCTAATTAAGTACCTTGGGGACCACAAAAAAGGTTAAATAAAGTTTTTAGTAAAATTATATTTTAAAGTACTTTTTTTAATTTTTTAAATTCTTTAAAATTTATTCATTTGAAAGTTTTAATATAGCTCATTTAGCCTTGCTTAAGTAAGAATGGATAGGCTTCTCTCTGTGAAATGCTAAAAATTTGGGAGGAATTTTTATGAGTAACCATAGCAACTGCGTTGTTTTCTTATCCGTTACCTTTGCTGAAGACAGAGAAATCGATTTTAAACCAAAAATAGCGATTGATTCTCATCTAGTACTTGAGGAATAATCATTCTATATTGGATTTTTGCCGTTTCGGTTTTTATTAGTAACCATTGATGAAGACATAGAGAAATCGACTTTAAACCAAAAATAGCGATTGATTCTCATCTAGTACTTGAGTAATAATCATTCTATATTGGATTTTTGACGTTTCGGTTTTTATTAGTAACCATTGCTGAAGACATAGAGAAATCGACATAAAATCAAAAATAACGATCGATTCTTATCTAATACTAGAGGAATAACCTTATTGAATTCCATTTTTGATGTTTTGACCATTAATGGCAACCTTTATTGAAAACGTGGAAGAATCGACTTAAAATCAAAAAGACTAAACTCTTTATTGGTAAACAACTCAAGTTAGGCCAAACTAAAGGATCTGTGAAAACAGGGGTTGAAGTTGATTAGGATTAGGGATAGGGATAAGACATGTTTCTTTTGGTAAAAGAATCATGAGCTCACGTGGGCAGGGATACCATGCCCTGAAGTAGGTTTGTACTTTTGTTATCTAAAAGAACAAAGAAGTACACACCTACTCGTTACCCATTGATAAAGAATTTGGTTTTCCATAAAATAAGAAAACCTTAGTCGTAATCTCAATGTTAGTATTAGAAGGACGAGCAACTACCTGAGGAATAAGGATCTGTGAAAACAGGGATTGAAGTTGATTAGGTTTAGGGATAGGACATGATTCTCTTGGTAAAAGAATCATGAGCTCACGTGGGCAGGGATGGCATGCCCTGAAGTAGGTTTCTACTTTTGTTATCTAAAAGAACAGAGAAGTACACACCTACTCGTTAACCATTAATAAAGAATTTGGTTTTTCATAAAATAAGAAAACCTTAGTCGTAATCTCAATGTTAGTATTAGAAGGACGAGCAACTACCTGAGGAATAAGGATCAGTGAAAACAGGGATTGAAGTTGATTAGGTTTAGGGATAGTACATGTTTCTCTTGGTAAAAGAATCATGAAGTCACGTGGGCAGGGATGCCATGCCATGAAGTAGGTTTGTGCTTTTGTTATCTAAAAGAACAAAGAAGTACACACCTACTCGTTACCCATTGATAAAGCACTTGGTTTTTCATAAAATAAAAAAACCTTACTCGTAATCTCAATGTTAGTATTAGAAGGACGAGCAACTACCTGAGGAATAAGGATCAGTGAAAACAGGGATTGAAGTTGTTTAGGTTTAGTCATAGGACATGATTCTCTTGGTAAAAGAATCATGAGCTCACGTGGGCAGGGATGCCATGCCCTGAAGTAGGTTTGTACTTTTGTTATCTAAAAGAACAAAGAAGTACACACCTAATCGTTACCATTGATAAAGAATTTGGTTTTCCATAAGATAAGTAAACCTTAGTCGTAATCTCAATATTAGTATTAGAAGGACGTGCTACTACCTGAGGAATAAGGATCAGTGAAAACAGGGATTGAAGTTGATTAGGTTTAGGGATAGTACATGATTCTCTTGGTAAAAGAATCATGATCTCACGTGGGCAGGGATGCCATGCCCTAAAGTAGGTTTGTACTTATGTTATCTAAAAGAACAAAGAAGTACACACCTACTCGTTAACCATTGATAAAGCATTTGGTTTTTCATAAGATATGAAAACCTTAGTCGTAATCTCAATGTTAGTATTAGAAGGGCGAGCAACTACCTGAGGAATAAGGATCTGAGAAAACATGGATTGAAGTTGATTAGGTTTAAGGATAGGACATGATTCTCTTGATAAAAGAATCATGAGCTCACGTGGGCAGGGATGCTAGGCCCTGAAGTAAGTTTGTACTTCTTTATCAAAAAGAACAAAGAAGTACAAACCTACCCGTTACCCAAAAATAAAGAATTTGTTTTACCATAAAATAAGAAAACTGAAGACTTAATATTAATGTTAGTATTAGAAGGTAGAGCACCTACCTGGAAAAATAAAAAAAATACTATTAGTAAAATAATATAATGAATTTAAAGTATTTTTTATAGAAAAATTCGGTATAAAATTATATTTAATATATTATTTATTTAATTGATCTTTTTTTGAAACTAAAATAAAGTAAGAAAATAAGATGCCATGCCCTGAAGTAGGTTTGTACTTTTGTTATCTAAAAGAACAAAGAGGTACACACCTACTCGTTACCCATTGATAAAGCATTTGGTTTTTCATAAAATTAGAAAACCTTAGTCGTAATCTCAATATTAGTATTAGAAGGACGAGCAACTACCTGAGGAATAAGGATCTGTGAAAACAGGGAATGAAGTTGATTAGGTTTAGGGATAGGACATAATTCTCTTGATAAAAAAATCATGAGCTCACGTGGGTAGGGATGCCATGCCCTAAAGTAGGTTTGTACTTGTGTTATCTAAAAGAACAAAGAAGTACACAGCTACTCGTTAACCATTGATAAAGCATTTGGTTTTTCATAAAATAAGAAAACAGAAGACTTATTATTAATGTTACTATTAGAAGGTAGAGCACCTACCTGGAAAAATAAAAAAAATACTATTAGTAAAATAATATAATGAATTTAAACTATTTTTTATAGAAATATTCGGTATAAAATTTTATGTAATATATTATTTATTAAATTGATCTTTTTTTGAAACTAGAATAAAGTACTTGAAAAATTTACATTATTTATAGGAAAGGTTATTATAAAGATATCTTACCTTATCATCCAAACTCTCGTGGCTTTGACTTGGAATTATCTTACCCCACAGGAAGACACTATTACACTAGAGAATAAATATACTCGCGAATCATTTCGATTTCCAAGGAATAAGGTCCTGTGAAAACAGGGATTGAAGTTGATTAGGATTAGGATAGGGATAGGACATGATTATTTTGGGAAAAGAATCATGAGCTAATGTGAACAGGGATGCTAGTCCCTGAAGTAGGTTTGTACTTTTGTTATCTAAAAGAACAAAGAAGTAAACACTTATTCGTTACCCATTGACAAAGAATTTGTTTTTCCATAAAATAAGAAAACCTTAGTCATAATCTCAATGTTAGTATTAGAAAGACGAGCAACTACCTGAGGAATAAGGATCTGTGAAAACATGGATTGAAGTTGATTAGGTTTAGGGATAGGACATGATTCTCTTCATAAAAAAATCATGAGGTCACGTGGGCAGGGATGCCATGCCCTGAAGTAGGTTTGTACTTTTGTTATCTAAAAGAACAAAGAAGTACACACCTACTCGTTACCCATTGATAATGAATTTGGTTTTCCATAAAATAAGAAAACCTTAGTCATAATCTCAATGTTAGTATTAGAAGCTCGAGCAACTACCTGAGGAATAAGGATCTGTGAAAACATGGATTGAAGTTGATTAGGTTTAGGGATAGGACATGATTCTCTTGGTAAAAGAATCATGATCTCACGTGGGCAGGGATGCCATGCCCTGAAGTAGGTTTGTACTTTTGTTATCTAACAGAACAAAGAAGTACACATCTACTCGTTACCCATTAATAAAGAATTTGGTTTTTCATAAAATAAGAAAACCTTAGTCGTAATCTCAATGTTAGTATTAGAAGGACGAGCAACTACCTGAGGAATAAGGATCTGTGAAAACAAGAATTGAAGTTGATTGGGTTTAGGGATAGGACATGATTCTCTTGATAAAAGAATCATGAGCTCACGTGGGCAGGGATGCTAGGCCCTGAAGTAAGGTTCTACTTCTTTATCAAAAAGAAAAAAGAAGTACAAACCTACCCGTTACCCAAAAATAAAGAATTTGTTTTACCATAAAATAAGAAAACTGAAGACTTAATATTAATCTTAGTATTAGAACGTAGAGCAACTACCTGGAAAAATAAAAAAAATACTATTAGTAAAATAATATAATGA